>CAXHSM010000234.1:0-16000 GCA_964019185.1 Maratus speculifer | reverse complement strand
AATCCTCGGAGACCACCTAATCGGACCGTACCTTCTTCCTGAACGCCTCAACGGTAAAACATACCTCACATTTCTGCAACATGTGCTGCCAGACCTGTTAAAGGTTGTTCCTACACGCATCCGGCGGGTCATGTGGTTCCAGCACGATGGAGCGCCAGCCCATTACGTACGAGACGTCCGCAACTATCTGGACATCACATTTCCGAACAGATGGATTGCTCGAGGTGGTCCTGTTGCTTGGCCTGCTCGCTCACCAGATCTTTCACCCCTCGATTTCTTTTTTTGGGGACAATTGAAGGCTCTTATGTATGAGACACCCATTGAATCCCCCGAGGAACTGGTCGCCAGACTTTCCGCCGCTGTAGGGGAAGTGCTCAAAAAACCTGATGTTTTCGCGAATGTTCGCCGTTCCATTCTTCGCCGTTGTTCTGCGTGAATAACCTCTGGTGGTCACAATTTTGAACATTTATTGTAATTACATGTTAATAAATATGCTTTGGTAACATAATCCTAATTTGTGTCTTTTTACCTCGTATCACAGCACACAATGTGTGGACATGGTAAACTGAACTGTGCTCAGGAGTAGAAATTTCAAACCCCTCTCCCCAGAAACTTAACTACGTCTAACGATTCAGATTTTGGGCTGAAAATTTAAGTCTAAGCTTTAGAAAGCATTTAATGAGACACAAAAAATAACGGTATAAAATAGTTGTTCGTTACTCCAAAATCTAAAGCGCCCTCTATCGGAATTTTTTGAAAATTTTCTTTAAAATTTATTTTCAAGAAAATACTGACATAAAGAATAATTTTAGCAAAACGCGGCAGTAGTTAGAGCCTAATCTACGACACAAAGATCGGGAATAACTGATTTTTGTTCTGGGGGGAGAAGGGTTTCAAATTTCAAATTTCAGTTTACGCTACTTAACTACTCGTTAGGACTCAGATTTTTAGATCAAAATTTAAGTTTAAGTCTAAGCTTTCGAAATCATTTAAAGAAATACAAAAAATAACGTTAAAAAATAGTTGTTTGTTACTCCAAAGTCTAAAGCGCCCCCTATCGGCAATTTTTGAAATTGAACTTTAAAATTTTATTTCAAGAAAATACTGGCATAAAGAAAATTTTTTGCAATAACCGCAAACGAATCGACCAATTTTTCCATTTTTTATAATCATTTGAAATTTCGGACCCTAAACTTTAATGCCCCCTATCTCCTTGGGAATACGTCTGGGACCCTTAGTCTCCTATTTAATATTATTTGTCTTTAAGTGTACTATAACCCCTTAAAGTTCTGCCCATCTTTTATGAATCACCCTGTATATGTGACCGATGTATTCGGAACCCATTTCTTTTGTCAAGCTCAAATCTGCTTCTATTATGATTTTTCTTCTGTTGTTTTCTAGTGATGTAGTCTGTCTTTACACCCATCAAAGTTTAAAGAAAATGGCCATGATCATAATCTTTTACAAATGACTAAAGAGAATGACTAAAACGATGGAGTGGTCTTTGGTTTGTTTTGTCATGCAGAATTTTTTCTGTCAGTAGCATTCGATTCATAGTTTTGTGAGATAATGCCCACATCTTGAAGTGCACCAGACACGATGGCAGCACCTGCTTGGTCGGAAGTGCACAAACTGTCCAATATTCTGATGATGTGACATTTAGCTCGTCAGCAGTTTGGCTTTTCAATGATAGCTGATGATGCAGAAAAGTGAGTTTGCTCTCAATACGTCGGTTTAGTTTACACTCAATATTCATATTCATATTCAAATCTATTGAAGTGAAAAAAGGCAGTATTTTCGGAAATGGTCCAAAAGACTGTAGTAGCTTTCGGTATATTATTTTGTTTTACAAAAATTAAGAAGAGCGCAATTTTTGTCGTTAAACAGTTTAATTTTTCTTAAAATGCTGCTGCGGTAAGTTATTGAGACTGAATCTCATTTACAGGTCACTAGTAACTTATTAGCAACTCCTTCTCATTGGCAGGAAATAAATAGATGTCGACCGATTCCTTTCTTCGGTTATTTTTTAAATACCAATATATAAATTTTATAACTTTTCGTAATAGGGAGCATATTTACTGGCATATCAAACTAGATCCAAATAGGGTGTAATTCATATCTCTCTTTCTTCTTATTTTTTGCTAACAACGCCATAGTACAGTAATATTTAAGGTACACTAAGCTACACAATACAAGCAGACAAAGTCTAGCTGAAAAAACTGGAACTGCCAGTTTTTCGAAACTTTAAATCAATTGCAGAAGTATTAATTTTCGAAATTAGTTTTATTATTTTTTTTACTTAATATCCATGCAATATAATATTTCTTACGCAAAGATAGGTTTTGATTGATATTAAAATGATTGTTTTGCGTCAAAAATAAATCTAACCAAAATTAGATCTTTTTCCATTTTTTTCAATATTTTATCAAATTTTCAACTTTTTCAACTTTTTCAACTTATTAAATTTTGAATTTATTACTTATTATTCTTTTTTACTTAACCTCCATACGATATAACATATTTTCCGCATTGTTGGATTTTAAAAATTATTAAAATAATTAGTTTTTGACAAAAATAACCTAACCAAAATCCGGTCTTTTTTCAATTTTTTTCGAAAATTCAACCCTTTTGTGGCAGTATTAAATTTTAAAATTAATTCTTTTTAGTATTTTTCCCTTAATCGCCATACAATGGAACATCTTTTCCTCATAGGTAGATTTTGATGAATGGTAATTTTTTTTTCGCCATAAACAATCGATCCACGCTAATGTGCAACCAGTTTCTTCAAATTTATGAATCAAGTCCCGTACAGCTTTGACAGTGCACGGGCCTCGCCGTACTCCATGGTTGCAGTGGTAAGCACGCAATGTCTCTGCAGCATTTGTCCATTCAGTTAAAAAGTCTTTGCGATTTCCGCACGTTCTTTTCCTAAAAACGGCATCATGTTTGGAATGGCAAAGACAACATACGCGGCTCACATTTCGCTGTGCTTTATTTTCACCTAGCATAACGACGTCAATCAAAACTGACTCTTACGTAAACTCTAAATTTGCGTTTCTTGGTTTCTTCTTCTCGTTTTGTGGAAGACAAGTCGGGCTGGGATATCAGCCGAAGAAACGATGCGACGTGTGACGTAAATGAAAACAACATTAATGTTCTGGTGCACGGCAAATTCCGTTTTACCTTTCCTTTGCCTTGTTCCGGTGATTTTCATGCTTCAATTGCCATTTCAACGCTATTTAGGGTTTTTCACGATCTAGATCACATTCCAATACAAAAAAACTGGGTGTTACCATTTGATGTTTTCGAAATTTTCACTCTGTAGCCGTAACTGTTTGAGTGAAATCTATTTCAATATTATTCGGTGTATTTAATTTTGCAAATTACAACTGAATTTCGAGCGATTAGTTTCAAGGCAAAATTATAACATAATGTTTCACAAGACGAGAAATTCTTATGAAAGAAACAGATATGAGTTTCTTCAGTGACATAAAAGCTAAACAGATATTTTAAAATAAAAAATTAAACAAAAGAAATTGTATTCTTTGTGCTCTAAAACATTATTGTAGTCATCGTCATCTTAAATATTCAGAATTAAATCTAATTACTTTTAATTTCTCGTATTAATTATAATAGGATGCGCAATCGGTATTTAAAAAAATAACTTTAATATTTTGGTAACGGATTTTTTTTAAAAAACATAATCATTTCCTATATTTCTTTTTTATTCGGAATTTTTTTATTAAGAAGTTTTCAAAAAATAACAAGTTGTTTCGTCTTGACAATTTGCCTGATTAAGGGTAAAAATAATCGTTACACAGAAAACACTTGATTAGAAAATATTAATATTTCTTTAGTTTAAAATTTTAATTTCATATAAAATTTCCTTTTTGCAATGAGCTTACATGAAAATATTTTCCTTTAATTTTAGATTGCCAATATTCGGATGATAATATATCTTTAAATTATTTTATGAGCGACAGAAGTTTTTAATGTTAACATTGAATAATTGAACAAACAATTCTTGTCATGCACTTATACATTTAAATTTATTATTCAATTCCATTAGAAAAACTTAGATAAATTTTAAATGTAATTTATATAAGCTAAGTATTTTTCAATAATAATAAATGTACTAATATATTATTTAGTTTTATCGCTTTTTTTAAAGTAGTATACTTTTGAAAATCTTTTTGCTGTAGTTAAATCGATAATTGGCTGTCTTTCAAAGCTTTTATTGCTAAAATTGCTTGAAGTATGTTTCTTACATATTTTATACATATGCTTTTAAAATATTTCCAAGTTAAGATTGTGTTGAGGTAATTTTTTTCAAACCTTGGTATAAAAACACAAATAAAATCACTTTCTGCATTTCACCAACTTGAAAAATAAATATTAATTTAAAAAAAAAAACTATATCTTGAACCAACGCCTTCATTATTAAATAAATATTCCTTTTATGCTGTCATTTTCAAGAATTTTATCAATAATTATTTTATATAATTATCCGGTTATGCAGAAAAAATACACAAATTTATTAAAATTAGAAGCGTTGTAAAAATAGGCTTTCGGCATGGACATGTAATGTTTAATATTATAATGTTTATAAATGTATGTACATGTTTATAAACATGTAATATTTATGCCGAATGATGTCAGAGTGTATTTAATGCCAAATTTTTATACAATGAATCTCTTAATATAGTTTAAATGTTCCTTTTAATATTATTCGCGGCTGATGTAACACAATTAATGTTTAGGAACATTTCATTTTTAGCTAGCATAATTCAGTGTGAATTATGCCATTCAGATATCATTCAGATTGCTTGATAGATAAAACATTAGCACAGGTCTCCAATATATCCTAATTCGATCTTAATATATCCTAATTTTATCTGAATTTTTTTCTTTATGGGAATAAAACTCAAAGGTACTGTTCCATCCACAAGTATGATTTATCAAATTGAAAAATTTTTATTCTCTTCAATACATTTTGTAATAACAATAAAGGAGGCTAGAATTTTTTTTTTAAATTTAATAATATTTACTACTTTATGAAAATATTTTTTGATAGAATTACACATTTTTTCATGCTAACATATTCCATTTTTAAGAAGAATTTCTATCGCGAATAACATTTGTTAGAAAAATATATACAGAACATTTGATGCAATGAAATATGCAATTTTATAAGGCCGAGAGAAATTACAACATGAATGTAAATGAAATATATAAAAAATTTGAAATGAGAATATACGAAATTTTTAAAAAAGGAAATATTTAACTTCAATGGAAATGAAAAAATACTTAAGTAAAGAGGGAAGTTAACTTGCATTCTGTAACTGATGAAAAATGAAAGTGTAAGAAAAAATGTAAAAAGAGGATATTTAACTTATATATGAAATTCTTAAGAAATGATGGTATTGAACTTGAAACTGATAAAAAAATTAAACGCGTATGAAAAATATATTTGGTCCAGTTAAACAACATTTAAGAATTAATTTTCAATCTCGGGTTTATTTTACCGTATTAAAATTTTTATTTTCTAGGTTTCCTAAAGTGCATAAATATATTGTTACGAATTTTGTAAATAGTTAGTATTTGTACTCTAAAATAATGTAAATAATTTTATTAAGCTCTATTCCTTTGCTAATATTAGTTTTTGTTACATTGTCTCTATTTGTTAACTTTTTATCAGGCAAACTTGTCTGTTACTTTTCAATAAATGTCTATGGCAATTTGTCGAAATATTATAGTTATCGCCAAGTTGGTGTCATTTTTGACGACTAAATTTGGTCGCCAAATTTGGCAGTATATCGCCAAGTTGGCGACAAACTTGGAGATTCTTGGCGATGGTACTCCCTTCTCTATTGTAACCCGCCTTATAGGTATACAGATACATTGAATGCTTTCTGTGGATTTTTCTAGAAACATGTAAAAATTTCCAGTGCATGCCGCGAGCTAGTTGCTGTTGTTATTTGTCGTCAGTCATTGTGTGAGATAGTAGATGATTAATTAAACAAGTTTGCTTGAGTATTTTTATTTATCTACATTGTTTGAAATTCGATATAGTGTTGAGACGTTGCGTAAAGAGTCTCTGTGTCATATATCTGAACTTGTACGTTGGATTTACACAGTTATTTCTGAAAATCTGGTAATATTTGTGAGTTTTGAAGATTTTGTAGCTGCGAAGTTTTGTAAATAAGTTATTTTCTATTTTTTTAAGGGACTAGATTTTAAATTTGACAAACCATAAGATCAGAAGAACCCTATATACGTTACAATATATTATTAACTTGACATTGAGGGACCATCGTAATACTTACCCATCATGGATATGCATACTATAAAATATGAAATCTAAATATGTGTAAACTATTTTTAACCTTCCGTCCGGTGCGCTGTTGTAAAAAGTACAACGTTCTTCATCTTTTTTCTTTAAAACAAAATTCAATCAGTAGTGTGCATTATTAACCATTTGTATTCGTTTATTGGATCATTTTACCTAATTCCTGAAAGTTATTTCTATTTAAGACTGCGCAATTAGCTGCACCTGTCATTTTAATCTGCTAAGAGTCCATGAAATGCGCAAGGTTTATCTGTAAACAGTCTTCAAAAAAGCAAATATTGTGCTTGACATTGGAAGTGACTAATATAGATAAAATATAGAACTATTTCTGTAAATCCGAAATCACTTAATTATTGTTTAATAATTCATAATTACTTTTTTTTATTCTTTGTGATTGCCGAAGCAAGAAACTTTTATACATTTAAACTTCTGCTTTAATATGTTATAACAAAATAAGTGTATTGCGGAATACTTTCATGAATTGTCATCAGAGATAATTTATATGATATTCGTAAGTTAAACTATTTATAAAATTAAAATAATTTTTATATGCTACTGCATGCGAAATAATTTCCTGGCCCCTCTGGTCCCGGTACAGAGCCCCTTGAAGCATTATACCATAAACTGTTACTAAACTGCCCTCTCTTTATCCAATATTTATTTTTTGGACCATTTTTCCACTTAATTATTAATTATTCTCCATTTAAAAAGTCTGGGATTCCCTGTGGTCCTGTATGGACCGGTTTAGGGCCCATGAAATTTTTGCTCACCATGCATATTTCACACACTCATTTTGCCACCTTCTCAGTGCATAATTTTAAAGTTGCGTTTTGGACTTTTTTTCAAGACCTACACCCTGATATTTTTATTTTGTTCCTAGGGAGTTTTTTAAAAAGCTTACTTAATTTTTTATGAATTTCTTAAAAATAATATCTAACGAATAATTCATAGCTTATAATTAATTTTGACGATAATTAATAATTAATTGACGATAATTAATTTTTGACGATTAATTTTTAGATTATAAATTTTGAGTGTTTGTTTAAGATTATCATAACGGGTCCGGGCAACGCCGGGCGGCATTTTCAGAAAGAATCACGTTTTGAGCATCTTATCGCCAGAGCAACGATTGGCGAGGAGATGAAGTCAATGCTACGCACCCTTTTTTGTTTGTGACGTCAAACACCTAGTGAATAGCAACCCTTCCTTCTGAAAAGAGATCGCGCTTATTGTCCATTTGTTTTTTCGTTAAATGTTATTAAGCAAAGACTATAATATGAATAAATGTTGTTTACGATTAAAACAGTTTAAAACAAAGAGCTTTTTCAGATTAAAATGCTTTAAATTTCACAGAACATCTAAACATTTTTTTTCCTCGATTCAAAAATATTATTTCCTTAATTCGCTATGTTCCAAGAAATGGAGAAGTTAATTAAAAACAGTAGTAAAAATTCTCTTGTAATAAATATAATTCTATTAATCATATGTTTTATGACACATTTGCACTTAGTTTATTTTGTGTTTCGCGATACAGCTAGCTGAACGTTCTCAGTTAGGCCAACTCGCCAAAGCTGGTGCTCAAAACGTGATTCTTTCTGATGATGCCGCCGGCAGGGTCAGCTAGTTTGCAAATAAAACTATTGAAAATAAAAATGGATGCTAACCGTTATCTTATGCTTTAATAGTTATAAAATAGGAGAAATTATAAACATTATCGCGTAGTATTTTAAATATTGTTAAATACGAAAATTCAAAAACCAACATTTTGAGAAATCTCAAATTTAAGTTTCATGGTCAAGAGAACCGAATGATGAAAAAATACCAGAATACTGTAGTTAATTTTCAGTGCTATATGTATATTATGTTTATGCTAGATCGAAACTTTTATCTATATTAACGAATTGCTGACGATAAATTGACGCTAATTATTCTTCTGTGTAAACGAAATTACAAAAACAAAAACATAAGTGTCATATAAAAAGCTCTTACGATAAGGTTGTCCTCTTTTCTAACATTCAACAGAAGTTATTCTCATTCGTTCAAAACTATTTAAAGTCAATTAACTGTGCTTTTGCGTTATTTTGTAAAATGAATAGAACATGGATCCATTACTATACATCTGTAGCCAATTATGCTTCATCAGAACTATTGAAACTTCGTGAAAGTTGCCAAAAGCGAAAAGAAATTAACTTTAAAGATTTTGATGGGAATTTTTTGGTATTTTGCTTTACTATCGTGAGACAAAAATGGCACAAGACAATATTTAGAAACATTTCCTCTCGTTTAACCGTTGAAATTAATAGAAATATAATTTCCGCTTATTAGAAAAAATGCACTTTCTTCAAAACGATGAGCATTCACTTACATACACAGTTTATCTGTGACAAAGTTGGAGGAATTTATGCACGAATAACACAGTCACCTCAATTAATTTCTATATAAAGTAACGTGATGACATTTATTTTTATTTTACTAACAAGAGGAGAAGGTTTTCGTAAATGAAGATTTCAAAAGTGAAAACGATATTATTTTGATTCACATGAAAAATTCTATTATATGAAATTGAGAGTTAAAATACTTGTATCGCTCTTTAAAAGAAAAAAAAAAGTTGTTGCAAAATGAGATACTTTTTTTTACAAAATAATTCTGTTTTTCAACACTTTTCTACATAGTTGAATGCGATTTTAATTTCAGTTTGAAAATCAATCTTACCTCGCGTAAATATGCTTGAATTAATACAAAAATGATCTATTTTTTATAACTTTCTACGGCTTTAGGAATAAAATGCGTAGTGGTAATGGTTCTTTTAAATCTTTTAAAAGTCTTCTGTAACATTGTTGTCTATATTGAAAAAAATTATGACAAATTTTAGCAATACTACACCTTTTAAACGCAATGAAATTTATATACATTTTTAAGGGCACTTGAAAATAAATATTATATAATACGCTATGTGCTGCGTACAGAAGAACTTAAAATTATTCCGTTATTTTATATCCTATTATTAAAACTGACATATGTGGCATATTTAAATAGTCTATCTAGTAACTCTTTCACAAAAATAATGAAAATCAGATGCATTTCCGAATTGTATTAATAAAAGCTTTCAGTGTTATATGGGATACAAAGCTTTTATTATTCACTAGTACACCGAACCCGGGGTTCCCGGGTCACAAAGTAAAGGTAAACACTTTTTTAAAATTTAAAATTGGAAAGCCTAATAGTTTTTTCTGCGTTATAGGCTTTTTAAACTGCCAACTAATTCCAAATAGCAATTTTATATGAAACATATTATTTATGTAATCATATACAGCTTTAAAAATTATCGGCACTTCCGTATTAGCGGAGCCGTAGCAAAGGGGGCGCTATGGGCGGCTCAGCCCCCCCTAAAATATTTTGAGCCCCCCCCCCCCCATCTGGAAAAGATTCTAAGGTCACTCAATAAATTTCTGTTCCGAAAATTCAAATAAAATATTGTTTAAAAATCTAATTTAGTTTTGAAACCTTTTCACAGTTTTCCAGAGTTACTAAATTGTATCTAAAATAAGTGTTTCAACACTCCCTCATCCTATTTGTACATATGAAGCTAACATGATGGGCTACATTGCACCAGTTATACACTCGAAACTTTCATCATCATATACTTTTCTAAGCAAAAAATTAAATTATTTTAACAGTTTAATAAGAAACAGAGTACCTACAATATGAATATGCACTAATTTATCTTTCTGAGTCAGAGAGAGAGAAAAAAATCTATGAGCCCCCCCTACATTCTCTTCAGCCCTCCCTGTTGTTCACTACGGCTCTGCGTATTAGACGCAAGATAGCAGTTATTAGCCAAAGATTTCGCCAAAGAATAAAATTGCATTCTCAATTTTAACAAACAACTGAGAAAATATGACACCCAGATATTCTTTAAAATACATTTTTGTAAGGTTAATTGTTGTATCTTTTGTAAAGTAATTTTACAACGAACTAAAAGTCACTAAATTCATAGATAAAAACGAAATAAAACCAACAACATTCACCGGGTTTTATAGCCGACGATATATTGACATAACAGGTTTATAATTACTGTTTTTTTCAGTTGCTATGAAAAAATGACAACTAAAATATACAGTGATCTGTTATTTTCCATGGAGAAAAGAGATAGATGGAGGTGCAGTATGCGATTAAAACGGTTTGATGGGCGTTATTCTTCCAATATAAGTCTCTCATTCGACTCAAACAAAAAAATCACATGGAACAGAGACCGAATTTTTTAGCACAATTTTTTCTCTAAATGAAAAAGATCTGAATATATTTTAGCATTATAAATTAGCATTTCATTGTATTATGAATTAAAATTGCATCGCTAAAAGTTTTTCTTTTTTGTGAAAGCACGCCGTTGTGTTTGATGCAATGCAGCAAATTTTAAGGTTACATTTTTGGCGTCACCTCCAGCCATTAAACTGCATCTCTATTTTTTTTTACTCTATGGCTATTTTTTCTCTTTTTCCCACATAAATGCGATACTCAAGTTGCCACCATTAGAGAAATTGAACCAAAAACTACAAAAAAATTAATATCTCAAAAACAAACTGAGATACAGTTTTCTAACAAACGGCATTTAAAAGTGCATTTTTTTCTCTAAACGATGGTATAAAGATTGAAAACGTGCAATGTCTAGAAGTTTAAAAATTTACAATAGCGAAAATTGCAAAACCGAAATTTCATCGGAAAGTGTTGCCATTCAAAACATGACGTATGCGTTACGCACAGATACGTTTGGCCTTTATTATATAGATTAAGACCGTAACATCAAAAAACTACGCGATGGACGATGAGAATAAACTTTTATAATTTTAATTGTGTTCCACTATTTCAAACACGTGTGTTCGGTGTTTACAAAGCTCAAAATTTGCTTTTTGTTATAGCATACGTTTTAGGTTTAAATAATTTGTTCCACATTATGTTGACTGCACAAGCTCTGTACAGTCTATACATGCCTAAACAAAACTTTTGTAAGCGTTAATGAACCCTAATTACGTGTTTCAATGGCTGTTTTTCTAATTGATTATATATGGTAAGCCCAACAATTTAAAAAATAGCGATTATAAAATACCCAAGTAAACAATTTCATAAAGATGTATAAGAAATTCTTTTTAAATTAGTCATTTTAAATGTGTAATTTTTAAATATGGTGTTATTTTCAGTTTTGTTCAGTTATGAAAATAATTTTAAAGACATGAAAAAGAAAAACTAAATCGATATGATAATAGCAATTACAAATTTCCACATTATCTTAAGCCTTTTTATAAAGGAATTTGATTAGAAGAATATAAGTCTAGAAAAAGAGAGTTTTCAACAGACTATGATACTGATGATGAATAAATTTCTTTACCACGTTTCAGAATTTAGGATTTTTTAAAGTGATTGAGAATGTGCGTTAAGAATGCAATAAAACCTTGAAAAAGTATGATTTGATTATGTGCATTTTATAAAACTGTTGACTCTACAAGAGTTTCAATTTTATAAACAATTTAACAAATGCACCGTTTGTAGCATGCCTAATACATTGTTGAAATTAAAAAATGGATATATGACAAACAACCCAAAAGATAGACACAAAAAATGCTGGTCTCAAAAATACTTATCACAATAGCTTTATCATATTTAATATAGACACAATGTTTATAATTAAGCATTTAAGTGTGATATATTTTTAAACTTTAAATATAACATAACCTTTTTTTCAAACATTAGTTTGATATTTTACAGAATTACTACATTTGTTACATCCAAACTTTTGAATCTCCTAATGTTAAGTAAGTTACTTTTCTTCATCGCATTAAATTTAATATTACTTTATAAATAATATTGTTTATATTGAACCTTCAGGAAACATCTTACTCCTATATGATTGGCCATATTTCCCACTAGCTGACCTGCCCGGCGTTGCCCGGGCCCTTGATGTTATTCAGTTTTCGAATGTGTTATTTGTTTTCTAAAAATCCCTTAAATTAAACTCAAATTTCTATGATTCTTTAACTTTAAGACCATTTTGTCAAAATATATATTTTTAAAAGGAAAACGCGCGAAAATATATTGAACTGAAAGCATATGCTGTTTAATATTTTATTTTCTATGTAATTTAAGTTTTTCGAAACTATGCGCACCGAAAGCAAACGAACCCGCGACTAAACACTCAGGTTTTTACTGATTTCGTAAAAAAATTCACACATTTTATGTTCTAAAAAAAAATCTATCCATACGAAAGTTCCAAAATTTATGTAAGCTGTGTAAATCTGGTGTAATGAAAGGCTTAAAAAGATTGTGCTAAAATACGGACATTTAGTTAATTTTAGCGTAGCAAAAATGTACTTCACTGAGAAAAAAAATATGCCGCCTTCACCTAGAATGAATAGTTAGTCACTTTCTGAATCTCTAAACTAGAAATATAGATGTCCAAACTATGCGAGTAGGGTAAACAACTAATCTGAATAGGCGAAATGACTTGACATTTCTAGTCTCTTGCTTTCTTGGAGACGAAACGACATTGAACCATTTCAGTAGCGAGAAATTATCGCTTGATTTTAGGAATGGTTTCTTAAGCTATAATTCTAGTTACTAAATCAAATCTCTTGTGTTCGCATTTATTTGAAGAAATTTTTAGATAAATTTGACAGCAAAAATATAGGAAAACGCTCTTGAATTCTAGTAAGAGACTCTGGAACTCTCTAAGAAATGGAACTAAAATTTATAAGGATGACATGGAACTATTTTTTCTAGAGCCATTACTTAGATTCTAAATTCCAGAACCATATTTTTTTCTCAGTGTTACCATGACCCGGGATGTTATTTGTGTTTGTCGGTGTATTCAAAAGATTTAAATCTCATATATTTTTTAAACAAATTGCACCATAGATTATAAGAATGTTTTGATTTAGGAAAACATTTTTGGTTTGTCAGGACGTATACAATTGTGTCCTGCAAAAGTTATTATCCCATCAACCCATTTCGAAAAATTATATAAATCGCCAAACTACTCGTAAATTATACAAATTTTCATAATTTTTATTTCAAATAATAAAACAACAAATAAATCAGAAAAATAATAAAAATTCAAATTAACAGTCAAATAAAAAATTTCTTGATGACATTCAAGCTCATTCTAACCTGTTTAATGTAAAGTGAATGTTAGCCATTATTGGCATTTAATCTTATTGTTTGATGGTAGCTTGTTCGTCGGCGGAATAATCAAGTTGTAAATTAAACATCCTTATAAATTAAAAAATGATAGACCTATGAAGTAACAATTTACTGCGTCGGATGATCTATCTCATTTCCAAATAAAATACAGATTTTATTTACAATTTGAATTAAATACAGCGTCATGAAAATTCGAAAAAATCTGGAAAATATTATTACAAGAATTTCGGCAACTAACTATTTGATCAACATCATGTTTTATTCAAAATTTATTTTTTATTGCATTTTACATTCATTCTTAAAATGAAACAATTCGAAAAAAATTATATAATTTTTAAAATCACGTAGAAAATAGTTCTAGATAATCGATATTAATGATATTCTATAAGCTAATTTCCATTATTATATACTAAGTACACAGCGAATTTCAAGTTTGTATATAAATTTGTTCGGTTGATAGATAGTTTATTAATCGGTAGACAGATAGACAGGTAAACACACAGACTGACATACCGGCAACACAAATAGACTGATGGCATTTTTTAAATGTTTTTTTGGAATATACAATGTCTGAAACATGTAAATTCGCCTTTTTTTACTTTTTTTCGATTTTTGAAATGATTGCAAGACCCTGAACTACGTAGTATAATGGGTAAGCAATAAAAACAAGTGACGATGAATTTAAATATGCATATGAATAAACTGTTAATTGTTGAATTCAAAATATTCATTTACAAACGTTAAACATCAATTTTTTAAATGGTATTCGTTCATATTAACTTAGAATATAAAAAAAAAATTAATGTAATAATGTTTGCTAATATTATTTATTCATTAGTTGAAAATAGAAATTATATGTAAAATGCACTAAGTAAAAGTACACAAAATATATCTGCATAATTTTCTCTCGAAAATTATTTCGAACATTAAGATGAGATACTTAAAGAAAAATGATCGTTCAAATTTTATTTCATATTTAAGGAACTGAAATTAAGATTACAAGCATTTCAGAAAGCCAAAGTTTTATGTTCAAATTTATTTTGAAACATTTGAGAAACTAATCTAATTAAATTGTCTGAAACACTTTCTTTAACTTGCATTACAATTTTTAAAATTCTCAACTCATTACTCGTTTTCCATATTAAGAAAAGAAAATTTCTTTGTGCCGTTAAATGATAATACATACGATTATCTTTGCGTCAATGTTTGCAATTCTAAGAGCTGCAAAATTTTAATGATCAGTTAATGATTATGTAAAAGCAAAATAATAAGATGATAGTTATAATAGGCCTGAATGTAGCATGAAGTTATTTTATATAGGCAATCTAAACGCAGAAAAGCAAAATAAATTGCTATTATGAATTATATATTTAAGATTTTTTTATTATAATTAAATTTGAGATATTGGAAAAACTGTGGAATATATATATATTTTTTTTACCTTATACAAAAAATATTTATGATATTACTATTACATATGTACATATATATACATTTAATGTGACTATTTTTATTAAGAAGTAAAGATTGTTTACTACTACCTTACGTACAAAATCTTTATTAATCCTTCCATATGGATTTTTAAAAAATCAGAATTTTCTGGATATTATCTAATATGTAAACTCAGCCTCTAAATTAACAAAATCAAATGTGTGGGGAGATTTCAATACGCTCTTTAACATGTTCGCTGCCGATTACGTGAAGATGTGATGATAGTCAATGCCGCACTGTAGAAGTGGGTTTTTCCCAGAAGCCGATTTACTTTATATATATATATATGTATAAAAAAAATCAGTGAAAGATTTTCCCGCGCCAGCTGGTGACTGGCTATTTGACACCACCCCACATCACGCGCTGGCGCATGAGTGGCCCCTTAATGTTGGCGAAATATCACGCGCTTTCGCGTGAGCGGCAGCGCATGTGTTAAATACATTTGTATCTCAAACAAGTGCTGTAGATTTTATCCTGTCTTCAATTTGAAAAACACCAAATAATGAAAAAATAATGTTAGAATAATAATTTCCTCTACACCAAGTCCCTACTTGATTATGTTTTCAGAAACATAAGTTTTATTTTTTTCTATAGAACATAGCGTATTATTTGGTAGAAATCTGTAAATTATGAAAATAAATAAAAGCAAGTTTTTTATAGAGAACCTTGTGTATTACTGTTGAAGAATACAATATGCAATTAAATAAATCTATTATTTGTAACTATATACTACGAGTACGAATATTTTATTCTTTATTCCATGCAGAAAATATAATAGTTTCCAGTATAATTGACATAGTTAGTATCTGTTTTCACAATTTAAAATTTAGAAAGCTCACCTTATCCTATGACGTACTAATTTGTTAATGCATATGGTTCATGTTGAAATTTTTAAGGTGTCAGTAGAATATTTAGAAAAATATATTTTTATGTAGACTTGATGTGTTGAATTATTATTACCAAATATCT
>CAXHSM010000233.1:29100-49100 GCA_964019185.1 Maratus speculifer | reverse complement strand
TTATAAATTGTTAGGCAAATAAAGATATTTGCGATATATTAACTTAATCAGTTGTGCTTTTATTAGTAAAAAGTCTAGTGTCCTTCTACTTTTTTTACGCAGTGTATATATACATATTACCAAAAACTATTGTAAATGTATAGATAATAAAATAATTTATTCAAATTAAAAATTATGCAAAAACCACTTATGAAACATATCCGTATAATAAATGCAACATAGATTTAAAAATACGTTAAACGTAAGTAAAATGGAAATTTGTAGAACTAAGGCAAATCGCCGTGGGTGCTTGGTTACAAATTGGAACCTTGATTAGCACAAACAACATACACGATTTTTTTTTTTTTTTTCATTAGCCATACAAAGCTAAACGCTCATACTTTTACATATCATTACTCATACATACTTACTTATACCTATCTATTTAGTAGTATATTTTGAATCATAATATATGCATATCATTTTACGATCAAACAGCCTACACATTACAGCATGAAATTCTATCATGGTATTATTTGAAATTTTTGTGTTTATTTAATCTAAAGTTTTAAAAATATAAAGTAACTATTAAAAAGTTTTTTCTATCTTAAATATTATTTTTTGAACTTTTCTAATATCTAATTGGGGAAGAAAGTGACGAAATGAATAATTTTAAGATACTGAATAGGGTTTCTAGAGGAAAAGAAATAAAATAATTGCTAAATAGATTTAAAAATTTAAAATACACGCTTTTATATCAGGTTCGACTAAAAAGTTTAGAATGTTTTTTCGGTAGCATAGTTATGGTTTTCATGTGTTTCAGTAACTGCCATGTGTTTAGGGTGTCAGGTGATTTTTAATTTCTCAAATTACTTTTGATTCGTTTATCCGGCGTTTTTTAAATTTTGAACCTTTTAAGCGGCGATTTTTAAATTGTTGAATTGTCGTCGGTTCTCAATAAGTGTGTACAGTTTCAATTTAATCTGATGTCTTAAAGTGAGTGAAAATAACGTTGAAAGATTCCGTTACATACACATACAGGTGAAGCTAATAAAAGCGTGTTAATAAGGTGTACTGGGGATAATAGCGCCAGGTTGGGTAATAACGCCAAGTGCTAATATTACGCATAATTATAAAATAATCTAGTAAATGGAAACTATGAGTTCTGCGTAGAAGGGCTCTGAGTCATCTAAAATGTAAATAATAGCTAAAAGTTTGTTCTATTTGTAGGCCTTATCGTTTTCAGAAGAACCTAAAATTAACGATTAATCTAAAATTTGCGAGGTAATTTCTGCGATGTGAAGACTAGATATTTATCAAGAAATACTTTGTTTGTTGCATAAATTTGTAATGCATTTCACGTACTTTCAAAAATTTTTAGGAGATTTTGGATGTACGCGAGATACGGCGTTAAAGCTTTCATACACTGTAAAAAAAAGTGTCGATCTACTAAAAAAACTTTAGTGATCCTTGTAATTACTAAAAAATTTTTAGTAATCTTAGTCGGTTACAAGAAAATCTGTAAGAATTACTAGAAAAATGTTAGCAACGAAGAGAGTTAATAGTTTTATATTTTTAATAACTATCACTAAAACATACTTTGTGTGGCCTTGATAGCATAGTGGTTATAGTAACGGACTCCAGGCTGAAAGGTCCTGGGTTCGATACTGGCCGCTGCCAAATATGTCCCGAATGTATGCAGTATATATGCTCGTTAATAAAGGGATTATGAATATCCTGACGGAGGCGTAGCAATGTTTGGTGCTGCCATCTATTGCGGTTTTGCCGAAAATCTTCCGCTCCAGACGTCTGGATGCAGCTCGAAGGAAGCTCCTGCCCTTCGAGCCCACGTAATGTTTATTAAAAATAAATTTGGAGCTATTACTAAAATTTGCTTGGTGGCTCATACTAAAAATTTTTAAGTTAGTTATACAAAAAATTCTTTTGTTCAGTTTACAAAAGAAATGCTTGTTTCGCTTGCAAAAAAAAAGTTTGTAATGGTTACTAAAAAATTCTGTGGAATACAAATTTACAAAAAAAATTTTTAGTAACCTCTTGAATTTTTTTTACAGTGTAGATGGCATTGGTCAAGAAATCACACCATTACATTTTATGAATACATATCTGTTAAATTATTTTTTATATAGCTAATCAATGAGTTGCTGTATCAAATCCCATATTTGTTTGAAAAAAAAAAAAAAAAACTAAGCCGTAAAAATTGGTAGAACCTTAAAGTGGAATTATTACCCCAGGATACCTTATATCTGAAGTTTCGAACGTGTTATGGAATGAAAGAAATATTAAAGAAACTATCGTATTTCAATACATTAAAAAAAGGTCTCTATCCTGGGTATTTTTAATGAATTATTTATTTTTAATAAGTAAAGAAGTCACGCACTTACAAAAGTATTGCATTTCTAAATTAGCTCAGCAAAAAAAAAGAACGAAGAGAGAGATAATCTCAGTTTTCACTCTAATTAAAGGATTTTGAATATTTTTCCCTATTGAAATGCATTGCATTAGTTAATTAACAAATTACTATCGGCAAAATTAAATTTTCTGTACATATTTAATTTTTTTATTGATTTAATACTTATAATTGATTTTTTATAACCTCTTTATTCAGCAAAAAAGTATTTTTTCAATGTGAACTCTATGATATATGAAGAAGCATTTTTGAAAAGGCATAATGTATCGTTGAATATATTGCTCACATTGTCGCATCGCATTAATTAACAAATTTATGTTAGTAAAATATCCTTTGATAGACGTATTTCATAGAATTTTATATTATAAATTATTTTTATTACTAACATTAAATCGTTTTTAATTTTAATGAATCTCTTAAAGCAAAACTAAATATTTTTAATATGATATGGGTGGTACTTTTTTCTCTCTCTTTCTTTTTATAAAATAAAATAAAATATACATAGACATTTTTTTTTTCGATGTAGATTTCTGATGAAACTCGAGTTTTATATAAAAAAAAATTTAAAAGCATGAAATAATTTATGATGTTTTATTCACATTTTTTACACCACATTGATTAAGTAATAAATAAACTGTAAATATATATTTTATAAGAATGTTTTTTAGTACTGGAAGAAAAATATTTTTGTAAATGTCATTAAATTATGCTTAATTTTATTTAATCTCTTTGGATATAACGAAAACAATTTATTAATTTATTGTATGTCATCATTTTTCTGCCTATTTAACAAAGCTATTTTCTCTTTTATGGAAATTCTGAAAAAAAAAATTAATATAGCAGATTTCTTTAAAGCTTTCTTTTAATATTTTGTTCACTCTGATGCACTATATTAACTATTTCACAAATTAAAATTAGAAAAATTTCGTCTTCTAAGTATGTTTAATAGAATTTGTGATTATAAATTATTTTCTTTATCTGTCTTTAAATTTACTTTAGTTATATATTTTTTTTCTTTAAGAATCATTAGGCTATTTTATGCTTATGAAGACTGCGATCTTCTGCTGCAGTGCAGCCTTACCAACATATAGGAGTGAAAAGTACCAAGCTGGGAATCGCCCTCATTGTTTAAATTTTAGAGCATTCGGAGCGCTATTCCAAGGGTTCCGGGTTCGATTCCCGGCTTGGACATTTTTCACAATGTTGGTTCTACGCTTAGATAGCTAGTGATAATTCGCAAATTAAATATTCAATAATTTCAAGCGTAATTTCACTGCTCATAATTTAAAAAAAATCACCGATGCTCGGTTTATTTGTGTCTCATGTTATGACTTAAGATTGTGTACTCATGAAGACTTCCCTCTTGTGCCCCCCGGCTTGGACGTTTTGCTCAATGTTGGTTCTAGGCTTAAATAGCAAGTGATAATTCACATATTAAATATTCAATAGTTTTAAGCGTAATTTCACTGCTGGTATTTAATTATAAAGAAAAAAAGTATAAAGTATTTTTGAAAGTTTTATCATTCTCTTTTGTATCCTCATTGTATCACTACATTAGTTACTTAACAAATTTAAATCTGTAAAAATTCTTCTTTCAGACTTATTTATAAAAATTGTCGTTCAAATTATTTATTTATTTATTTTTTTTATTTAATATGCTAATGTATAACTATTAAAATTAAGAAATTTTATTGATTTCATGTTTATGATAATCCTCTAAAATAATGTACAAAGTGTATCTCTCTCTCTTTCTCTCTTTAACCATCATATTTAAAAGATGACTGGCGCACCAAACATAAAGTTGAAAAGGTGTTAACGAAGATGTGTTCATAGTGCTGAAAGATAAGATATCCACACTGAGAAAAAAATATATACCACCTTAACCTAGAATGAATAGTTAGTAAATTTCTGAATAACTAAACTAGAGCTATAGATGACCAAACTATGCGAATAGCTTAAACAACTAAGCTGAATAGACTAAATGACCTAGCATTTCTAGTCTCTTGTTTTCTAGGTGATGAAACGATATTGAATCTTTTCAATAGCAAGAAATTATCGCTTTATTTCAGGAATGGTTTCGTAATCTAGAATTATAGTTAGTAAATCAAACTTCTTGTGTTCGCATCTATTTGCAGTGTTTAAATAAGTTTGACCACGAGGACGAGAGCATAGGAAAATGTTCCTGAATTCCAACAGGAGTCTCTAGAATTCACGAGCAAAGGGAGTTAGAATTTATAAGGATGACATGGAACTATTTTTTCTAGAGCCACAATTTAGATTCTGGATGCCAGAACTATACTTTTTTTCTCAGTAAACACTGCAGTGCTTACAAACATTGTCAGTTAGAAATGTGAATGTATATTTTTTTCTTTTAAAAAATCTTTTTAATTAATATGTGTTTATACATTTTAAATAAAATTTAAAGTTTTTTAAACATTTTGAGTGCTTGGTCAGTCACCGGTGACTAACACTGAACTTTCTGTTTAGGTTGCATCAGTCACCGATAACTGACAGTCTAAAATATGATATGGGTCCTTTTCACCATTTGCTTACATTTCAGAATTTTATTTTTATTTTTCAAACTTAATAACTTCTTTTAAAAATGGACACAGTTGTTAAAGTAAATGTTTAAGGTACATGAAAAAAAAAATGGTTGTGAACTTTGCCCTATAATATAATATGTAAATGCTATTTAAAGTTGGCTTGTAAGGCAAATTGTCAAGTCCGTTACCATACAAAATTACTGAAAATATTCAGCTTTAAATTGATTAAATTTTCTGTAATCAACTTACCTTGAAGTGACTTATGTCCCTTTATTTCAAAACATAATATTAATCAATAATACTTAAATTAAATTGAAATGGGAGACAATTTTAGCCATAAGATTTTGATCACATAGAATTTATAAAAAAACGTTTTTTAATAATTACAATATTTATTCGTGTAAATTATTAAATTTTAAGGAAATTGCACATTTGTTTCTCAGTTGAATAAAAAATAAAAGTAGAATGGTGAAAATTTATAATCATTAAAAAACCGTTCGGTAACAGACTTGACATTTGGTAACGGACTTGACACTATGCTGTAAATGGCCGATATAAACTAAAAAAACTGATATTGTTTTAAGTAATTACACTGGAAAAATGAATCCGTTAAATTTATAGGAAAATTAAATGTATTTTTATATTATATCTAATTTTACTATAATTTTTAATGCAAAAACTGCTAACATTGCTGCACCGTAAATCTAAAGTTCTTTTTTTTCTTTACAGTGTACTGAAACTTTATTTAAAATTTACTTAACTGTTACTTATTAACCTCTTCAGTCCCTGAGTACCCAAATGGGTACATCAGTTTTGTCCCATTTTATTAATGATACTCAAATATAAATGAAATTTCCATATAAGAATGATATGTTTCGAATTCTAAGATTCGAGCTAATGAAAATAAAACAAAAATATCGCTCTGAAGTCAAACGAGACAAGAAATAATTCAGTAATAATTAAAAATACTGTAATAATCGCCAGTAGCGAAGAGGTTAAAGAATTATACTTTGTTAATACTTACTTAAAACAATATCATTTTTTAGTTTTATATCATATTTTACACTGTCAGTCGCCGTGACACTCGACGTGTTAATATCACAATATAGCTTTAAAAAATCTCTTAATTATTATATAAAATTCATTAATTAACTAATATTTCATATTGCAAAAATAAGATTGCAAGATTTTTATGATTGGAATGTTTATAATTAAACTGCTTGTTTATAATTAAATTAAGGTGAAATATCTTTGTGTAAATTTGTACTGGAAATAGTTTACTTATTTATTCATTATTTTTTATTGCGTGGACTAAGTTAAAATATTCTAAAATGTAACATAATATTAATGAATAATACAGAAATTAAATTGAAATGGGAGACAATTTTAGCCATAAGATTTTGATCACATAGAATTTATACAAAAACGTTTTTTAATAATTACAATATTTATTCGTGTAAATTATTAAATTTAAGGGAAATTGCACATTTGTTTCTCAGTTGAATAAAAAATAAAAGTAGAATGATGAAAATTTATAATCATTAAAAAACCGTTCGGTAACAGACTTGACATTTGGTAACGGACTTGACACTATGTTGAAAATGGCCGATATAAACTAAAAAAACTGATATTGTTTTAAGTAATTACACTGTAAAAATGAATCCGTTAAATTTATAGGAAAATTAAATGTATTTTTATATTATATCTAATTTTACTATAATTTTTAATGCAAAAACTGCTAACAACATTGCTGCACCGTAAATCTAAAGTTCTTTTTTTTTCTTTACAGTGTACTGAAACTTTATTTAAAATTTACTTAACTGTTATTTATTAAAGAATTATACTTTGTTAATACCTACTTAAAACAATATCATTTTTTAGTTTTATATCATATTTTACACTGTCAGTCGCCGTGACACTCGACGTGTTAATATCACAATATAGCTTTAAAAAATCTCTTAATTATTATATAAAATTCATTAATTAACTAATATTTCATATTGCAAAAATAAGATTGCAAGATTTTTATGATTGGAATGTTTATAATTAAACTGCTTGTTTATAATTAAATTAAGGTGAAATATCTTTGTGTAAATTTGTACTGGAAATAGTTTACTTATTTATTCATTATTTTTTATTGCGTGGACTAAGTTAAAATATTCTAAAATGTAACATAATATTAATGAATAATACAGAAATTAAATTGAAATGGGAGACAATTTTAGCCACAAGATTTTGATCACATAGAATTTATACAAAAACGTTTTTTAATAATTACAATATTTATTCGTGTAAATTATTAAATTTAAGGGAAATTGCACATTTGTTTCTCAGTTGAATAAAAAATAAAAGTAGAATGATGAAAATTTATAATCATTAAAAAACCGTTCGGTAACAGACTTGACATTTGGTAACGGACTTGACACTATGTTGAAAATGGCCGATATAAACTAAAAAAACTGATATTGTTTTAAGTAATTACACTGTAAAAATGAATCCGTTAAATTTATAGGAAAATTAAATGTATTTTTATATTATATCTAATTTTACTATAATTTTTAATGCAAAAACTGCTAACAACATTGCTGCACCGTAAATCTAAAGTTCTTTTTTTTTCTTTACAGTGTACTGAAACTTTATTTAAAATTTACTTAACTGTTATTTATTAAAGAATTATACTTTGTTAATACCTACTTAAAACAATATCATTTTTTAGTTTTATATCATATTTTACACTGTCAGTCGCCGTGACACTCGACGTGTTAATATCACAATATAGCTTTAAAAAATCTCTTAATTATTATATAAAATTCATTAATTAACTAATATTTCATATTGCAAAAATAAGATTGCAAGATTTTTATGATTGGAATGTTTATAATTAAACTGCTTGTTTATAATTAAATTAAGGTGAAATATCTTTGTGTAAATTTGTACTGGAAATAGTTTACTTATTTATTCATTATTTTTTATTGCTTGGACTAAGTTAAAATATTCTAAAATGTAACATAATATTAATGAATAATACAGAAATTAAATTGAAATGGGAGACAATTTTAGCCATAAGATTTTGATCACATAGAATTTATACAAAAATGTTTTTTAATAATTACAATATTTATTTGTGTAAATTATTAAATTTTAAGGAAATTGCACATTTGTTTCTCAGTTGAATAAAAAATAAAAGTAGAATGATGAAAATTTATAATCATTAAAAAACCGTTCGGTAACAGACTTGACATTTGGTAACGGACTTGACACTATGTTGAAAATGGCCGATATAAACTAAAAAAACTGATATTGTTTTAAGTAATTACACTGTAAAAATGAATCCGTTAAATTTATAGGAAAATTAAATGTATTTTTATATTATATCTAATTTTACTATAATTTTTAATGCAAAAACTGCTAACAACATTGCTGCACCGTAAATCTAAAGTTCTTTTTTTTTCTTTACAGAGTACTGAAACTTTATTTAAAATTTACTTAACTGTTATTTATTAAAGAATTATACTTTGTTAATACTTACTTAAAACAATATCATTTTTTAGTTTTATATCATATTTTACACTGTCAGTCGCCGTGACACTCGACGTGTTAATATCACAATATAGCTTTAAAAAATCTCTTAATTATTATATAAAATTCATTAATTAACTAATATTTCATATTGCAAAAATAAGATTGCAAGATTTTTATGATTGGAATGTTTATAATTAAACTGCTTGTTTATAATTAAATTAAGGTGAAATATCTTTGCGTAAATTTGTACTGGAAATAGTTTACTTATTTATTCATTATTTTTTATTGCTTGGACTAAGTTAAAATATTCTAAAATGTAACATAATATTAATGAATAATACAGAAATTAAATTGAAATGGGAGACAATTTTAGCCATAAGATTTTGATCACATAGAATTTATACAAAAATGTTTTTTAATAATTACAATATTTATTTGTGTAAATTATTAAATTTTAAGGAAATTGCACATTTGTTTCTCAGTTGAATAAAAAATAAAAGTAGAATGATGAAAATTTATAATCATTAAAAAACCGTTCGGTAACAGACTTGACATTTGGTAACGGACTTGACACTATGTTGAAAATGGCCGATATAAACTAAAAAAACTGATATTGTTTTAAGTAATTACACTGTAAAAATGAATCCGTTAAATTTATAGGAAAATTAAATGTATTTTTATATTATATCTAATTTTACTATAATTTTTAATGCAAAAACTGCTAACAACATTGCTGCACCGTAAATCTAAAGTTCTTTTTTTTTTCTTTACAGTGTACTGAAACTTTATTTAAAATTTACTTAACTGTTATTTATTAAAGAATTATACTTTGTTAATACTTACTTAAAACAATATCATTTTTTAGTTTTATATCATATTTTACACTGTCAGTCGCCGTGACACTCGACGTGTTAATATCACAATATAGCTTTAAAAAATCTCTTAATTATTATATAAAATTCATTAATTAACTAATATTTCATATTGCAAAAATAAGATTGCAAGATTTTTATGATTGGAATGTTTATAATTAAACTGCTTGTTTATAATTAAATTAAGGTGAAATATCTTTGTGTAAATTTGTACTGGAAATAGTTTACTTATTTATTCATTATTTTTTATTGCTTGGACTAAGTTAAAATATTCTAAAATGTAACATAATATTAATGAATAATACAGAATTTAAATTGAAATGGGAGACAATTTTAGCCATAAGATTTTGATCACATAGAATTTATACAAAAACGTTTTTTAATAATTACAATATTTATTCGTGTAAATTATTAAATTTTAAGGAAATTGCACATTTGTTTCTCAGTTGAATAAAAAATAAAAGTAGAATGATGAAAATTTATAATCATTAAAACACCGTTCGTAACAGACTTGACATTTGGTAACGGACTTGACACTATGTTGAAAATGGCCGATATAAACTAAAAAAACTGATATTGTTTTAAGTAATTACACTGTAAAAATGAATCCGTTAAATTTATAGGAAAATTAAATGTATTTTTATATTATATCTAATTTTACTATAATTTTTAATGCAAAAACTGCTAACAACATTGCTGCACCGTAAATCTAAAGTTCTTTTTTTTTCTTTACAGTGTACTGAAACTTTATTTAAAATTTACTTAACTGTTATTTATTAAAGAATTATACTTTGTTAATACTTACTTAAAACAATATCATTTTTTAGTTTTATATCATATTTTACACTGTCAGTCGCCGTGACACTCGACGTGTTAATATCACAATATAGCTTTAAAAAATCTCTTAATTATTATATAAAATTCATTAATTAACTAATATTTCATATTGCAAAAATAAGATTGCAAGATTTTTATGATTGGAATGTTTATAATTAAACTGCTTGTTTATAATTAAATTAAGGTGAAATATCTTTGTGTAAATTTGTACTGGAAATAGTTTACTTATTTATTCATTATTTTTTATTGCTTGGACTAAGTTAAAATATTCTAAAATGTAACATAATATTAATGAATAATACAGAAATTAAATTGAAATGGGAGACAATTTTAGCCATAAGATTTTGATCACATAGAATTTATACAAAAACGTTTTTTAATAATTACAATATTTATTCGTGTAAATTATTAAATTTTAAGGAAATTGCACATTTGTTTCTCAGTTGAATAAAAAATAAAAGTAGAATGATGAAAATTTATAATCATTAAAAAACCGTTCGGTAACAGACTTGACATTTGGTAACGGACTTGACACTATGTTGAAAATGGCCGATATAAACTAAAAAAACTGATATTGTTTTAAGTAATCACACTGTAAAAATGAATCCGTTAAATTTATAGGAAAATTAAATGTATTTTTATATTATATCTAATTTTACTATAATTTTTAATGCAAAAACTGCTAACAACATTGCTGCACCGTAAATCTAAAGTTTTTTTTTTTTTCTTTACAGTGTACTGAAACTTTATTTAAAATTTACTTAACTGTTATTTATTAAAGAATTATACTTTGTTAATACTTACTTAAAACAATATCATTTTTTAGTTTTATATCATATTTTACACTGTCAGTCGCCGTGACACTCGACGTGTTAATATCACAATATAGCTTTAAAAAATCTCTTAATTATTATATAAAATTCATTAATTAACTAATATTTCATATTGCAAAAATAAGATTGCAAGATTTTTATGATTGGAATGTTTATAATTAAACTGCTTGTTTATAATTAAATTAAGGTGAAATATCTTTGTGTAAATTTGTACTGGAAATAGTTTACTTATTTATGGGTCTTTCCATGTCAACTGGCCTAGAGGCTCCCACTCGACCCCCTTCGATTTTTACGTAATTCATACAGATTACACATATAGGTATAAGATGAACATTTGGAAACTGTTTAGTGCCAAAAGTAATATAGATGGGGCGCCAGGGGTCCATTTGTACCAATCACTATTTCATGGTCATAGAAAAAACAGCCAAATTATCAAGTTTGGCATCATATTTCTCATGATATATGAAACCTTACTTATTGAAAATAGGTGGTCTAGTACAACTTTTTATGCTAAAAAATTTAATATCAGTATTATACATGTAGGTATAAGATGAACATTTGGAAACTGTTTAGTGCCAAAAGTAATATAGATGGGGCGCCAGGGGTCCATTTGTACCAATCACTATTTCATGGTCATAGAAAAAACGGCCAAATTATCAAGTTTGGCATCATATTTCTCATGATATATGAAACCTTACTTATTGAAAATAGGTGGTCTAGTACAACTTTTTATGCTAAAAAATTTAATATCAGTATTATAAATCACAAATAAAAACTATCGTCATTACTAGGCCTCAAAGTAGGCCGTACGGCCAATCTGGTTGAATTTTACCCTTACTTTAACATGCTGTAACTACTACAAATATTATTTTACAAATTTGTCGCTTTACAAACTAATTACCTATGAATGCGTCATAAAGCCGCTAAAGTTGTTTTTTAATTGCTTAAATATTCAATAAATTATTCATGTTCAAAATCTAATAAAAAATTAAAATCGTCGATTTTGCGCCATTTTCAGAAGCGTATATCTCAAAAGGGACACTTCTGATTTGGTTACAATTAGTACCAATGGAAAGAGCATATCTTAATTTATAATAAAAACTTTATTTCATTTTGGGCCTCTTAGATATAGAAGAAAAATAATAAAATTCAAAAACGTATTGTACGAGATAATCCAGATACATACGAGAAAGGTATATATTACGACAGAGTCTTTCAACATATTTTGCATCATTCTTTTTTATTACAACGATTAATGCATATAATAATTATCACTTTTTCTGGTCACAGTTACTTCCTCTTTACCATTATGAATTATTTGTAACCACATTGCCAATGAGTTATATTCAATAACCAGGCAAGATTAGCTCCTGGTTGGGTATTGCATGTTTCAAACTCGAGGGTACCTAACGGGATCCATAGATTATTATAGACTAAATATTTTGATTATTTCAAGCTCCCATTATGTTGATTCATGATCTTCAAGCTATAAAAAACATTACTCATTGGTTCAGTTTGTCAAATTTCTTATTGATTGCGATTGCAACAGCTTTCGGTAAATTGTATTGCTGACTAATTTTTGTTTTTATTGGAACTGGAACAGTAATTATTATATGCTCTTCGAGAATCCAACAAAGATCTTGTCTCTTGGGCCCATAAAATGTTTCCGAAGGTCCATGAGGGTGCATAAAATTTATTAGGACATCTTTCTCTTCAAGTGAGATTTCATGTACATTTCCAATCCACCAATTTTTCTCGTAGATACAGGCAATATACTGTCCAGGCTGTATGTCGGATAAGGATACATTGTGAAATGCAGTCTTAGCTCTTTTATCAACATGTGTTATAAAGAATGTTGCATCATTTGATATCCTACTGACGCGAATTTGTTTTTCATTTGGTACAAAATGATGATGTTCTCTTGTTCCAGGAATTGTACATCCGATTTTGAAGCGCTCTTCTTGCTCAATTTTTACTGCTTCAATTTCTTTTTTTGAAACAAAAATGAATTGAATTTCCTTTATATTCTTTTCACAGAAATCATATAGATCCGTTGGAGTTAAAATTTGGTTTTTAATTGGCCTTTGAAGACTTGCCCTTGCAGCTAACCGTTTTACAGTTCCTCCTATTCCGTCACAGGGTGATTTCCCATGACTTGTGCCAAAAAAGTTCCACTCTGCAGAAATTCCAAAGTCAGTTTGGTGATAACAAAGATTCAGAAATTTTTTTAAATTCTTGTACTGCGCAGAAGATTCGTCGCTAAAATAATGTATATGCGTAATTTCGTCAAAGCTTTTTTTCAGATCCACCATTAGTTTTATTAAAAATGTATGTACCGCAACTGATTCATGTTTGAGACAATCACTAATTACGCAGTAACTCGCACTTTTAATTTCCGAATTATCTTTAAAATAGATAACAAATGGGTGCAATGTCGCTTGGCTGTTTTCCCAATGGAAACCTTGAATAGCATCCTGGATTACAAAACTGTAATTTTCTGCGAAGTCCATCAATATGATCAGTTCATTTGGCTTAAAAGTATCTTTGGTCATCCTCAGATGTTTACCTTGATGCTTTGAAATGTAGTGATGCGTAGAAAGTGCTGAGATTTTCAATACCAATTCTTCAATAAAATCTTCAATTGTCATCTGTTTCGTTTCTAACGTGTCACGATCTGGATGAACCCATTGTTTAAATTCAATGGTGTCTTCTGGATCACTATCTTCGAAAATACTTTCCAAAAAAAATTTTAAATCATCTGTTCCGGGACATACTTCGCAGCGATGAAGCATACAATCTTTAGAATTCAAGTCACAAACTGTTTTACTTATAAGGAATTTATAATCTACATCAATTGGGCAACTTGCTAGCATCAACTTCATATTTTGATGCATTTTACACACACATTGGGAATGGGAACCAGCTGCACCAACAATCACACACCATTTTAGTTTTAACTCGCAAAATTTGGAGAATCCGATTTCCGGCCCATTTCTACTTCGATATACTGCAAACATTTCTTTCAAATTGCTTAGTAATAGATGCTTCTGCATTTGAACTTTTCTTCCATCTATCCGAACAGAAATGACATCTTTTATTCCTGGACATATTCGACTAAATTCTTCATCTTGAAAAAAAATTATTACTCTTTCTTTTACGTTTTCTGACAGCATCTTATCAAACTTTGTTCTTGGTAAAGCCAATATTCCATTTTCCGCTTTTAATTTTCGCGCTGTTTTTACCATTCTTTCTGAAACTCCAAACTCTTCCATAACTTCTTTTATTGTCCAACTTTGAGGTACCATTGTTAATATTTGTATTTGTTCTGGACGTTTTGACAACTGTAACTTCTCCTTCAAATCTTTAATTAGCTGTTTGTAATCTAAACAGTCTGGGCATTGGTTGCTTGTAGTAGGTTTTCTTAATTCACATGGATCTATACCGGCAACAATAGCTATTTTCTTTGAAATTACATCTTCAGTTTCACTTATCTTTCGCTTTGCATAGCTTTTAATATCCCTTGTTGATGTTCGTTGAAATTTTAAAGGAGACAAATCAATAGATGTTAGACTTTTGTTCAATGTTTCTGTTACATCTATTTTATCTTGCTCTAATTCGCTTGGAGATGAGGACCATGTTGTTCTTCTTTCTTCGAACTCTTTTCTGCATGATCTGCATATTTTTTGGCCTGGTTTGATATTTTTCTTTGTTAAACCTGTTAAGTAATTAGAATTTTCTAAGCTGATGGACCACAAAGATTTTCGTACACAATGATTTTTTTTATTGAAAGGATTACAGCATGTTCGCTGAAAAAACTCAAATTTATGCAAAAGCAATTTTTCGTGATGAAAGCATATTTGCGAATTTTCTTCAAGATGCAATAAACTTCGGCGATTAATTAATTCCTGTTCTTCAGAGGAAAATTAAAATCGCATTAGAATATTAAAAAACATTCTTACCTGAGTTGTGATGTTCGAAAACGCCTTTAAATTAGTTGATTTCTTTAAAAAACGATGTAAGTTTTAAAGAAAATTATAACATTCGACTGTAAACGTTATCACATCCGCATAAGTCGTACTGTTAATTCAAAAAGAATAAATGGAACAATTTTGTAAACAAATAGCACTTTTCAGTTCAATTCTTGAAAATCTCGTCTGCGTATCATAGAGTCTGAGATAGAGTTAGAAACCACAAAACATATAAAATAAAAACAAACTTTCAAATCTTAATGTAATAACATCACAAATATATATATCAACATAAAGGAATTTAATATGGTGCTTAAAGGGTTAATTAATATATATAGAATGAAAATAATGTGTACTAATCTAATATATATACTAGTCTTTACTTTAAAATCGTATTAAAATCACATGAAAATATGATTTATTATTATGTCGCATCATTCAATAACCAAGGAAAAAAAATACCTTCATTCATAAAAATAAATGAAAATTCATATAAATAAACATATTTGCACTACTCAACGCATGCAATATAATTTTTGAGGAGAACTAAGGAACTTTTGGGATGTAATTTGTTCAAAATTAAAATTCTTTGAAAAAAAAATCTTGCTAAAATAGCGCAGAAAAGGTTTGGTGAATTTTATTATTTTTCCTCTATATGTAAAAGGCCCAAAATGAAATAAAGTTTTTCTTATAAATTAGGATATGCTCTTTGCAGTGGTACTAATTGTAACCAAATCAGAAGTGTCCCTTTTGAGATAAACGCTCCTAAAAATGGCGCAAAATTGACGATTTTAATTTTTTATTAGATTTTGAACATGAATAATTTATTGAATATTTAAGCAATTATAAAACAACTTTAGCGGCTTTATGACATATTCATAGGTAATTAGTTTTTAAAGCGACAAATTTGTAAAATAATATTTGTAGTAGTTACAGCATGTTAAATTAAGGGTAAAATTCAACCAGATTGGCCGTACGGCCTACTTTGAGGCCTAGAATTGACGATTGTTTTTATTTGTGATTTATAATACTGATATAACGTTTTTTAGCATAAAAAGTTGTACTAGACCACCTATTTTCAATAAGTAAGGTTTCATATATCATGAGAAATATGATGCCAAACTTGATGATTTGGCCGTTTTTTCTATGACCATGAAATAGTGATTGGTACAAATGGACCCCTGGCGCCCCATCTATATTACTTTTGGCACTAAACAGTTTCCAAATGTTCATCATATACCTACATGTGTATTGTGTATCAATTATAAAAAAATTGAAGGGGGTCGAGCGGGAACCATGCCAAAATTTAGGACACTTGACATGGAATGACCCTTATTCATTATTTTTTATTGCTTGGACTAAGTTAAAATATTCTAAAATGTAACATAATATTAATGAATAATACAGAAATTAAATTGAAATGGGAGACAATTTTAGCCATAAGATTTTGATCACATAGAATTTATACAAAAACGTTTTTTAATAATTACAATATTTATTCGTGTAAATTATTAAATTTTAAGGAAATTGCACATTTGTTTCTCAGTTGAATAAAAAATAAAAGTAGAATGATGAAAATTTATAATCATTAAAAAACCGTTCGGTAACAGACTTGACATTTGGTAACGGACTTGACACTATGTTGAAAATGGCCGATATAAACTAAAAAAACTGATATTGTTTTAAGTAATTACACTGTAAAAATGAATCCGTTAAATTTATAGGAAAATTAAATGTATTTTTATATTATATCTAATTTTACTATAATTTTTAATGCAAAAACTGCTAACAACATTGCTGCACCGTAAATCTAAAGTTCTTTTTTTTTTCTTTACAGTGTACTGAAACTTTATTTAAAATTTACTTAACTGTTATTTATTAAAGAATTATACTTTGTTAATACTTACTTAAAACAATATCATTTTTTAGTTTTATATCATATTTTACACTGTCAGTCGCCGTGACACTCGACGTGTTAATATCACAATATAGCTTTAAAAAATCTCTTAATTATTATATAAAATTCATTAATTAACTAATATTTCATATTGCAAAAATAAGATTGCAAGATTTTTATGATTGGAATGTTTATAATTAAACTGCTTGTTTATAATTAAATTAAGGTGAAATATCTTTGTGTAAATTTGTACTGGAAATAGTTTACTTATTTATTCATTATTTTTTATTGCTTGGACTAAGTTAAAATATTCTAAAATGTAACATAATATTAATGAATAATACAGAAATTAAATTGAAATGGGAGACAATTTTAGCCATAAGATTTTGATCACATAGAATTTATACAAAAACGTTTTTTAATAATTACAATATTTAGTCGTGTAAATTATTAAATTTTAAGGAAATTGCACATTTGTTTCTCAGTTGAATAAAAAATAAAAGTAGAATGATGAAAATTTATAATCATTAAAAAACCGTTCGGTAACAGACTTGACATTTGGTAACGGACTTGACACTATGTTGAAAATGGCCGATATAAACTAAAAAAACTGATATTGTTTTAAGTAATTACACTGTAAAAATGAATCCGTTAAATTTATAGGAAAATTAAATGTATTTTTATATTATATCTAATTTTACTATAATTTTTAATGCAAAAACTGCTAACAACATTGCTGCACCGTAAATCTAAAGTTCTTTTTTTTTCTTTACAGTGTACTGAAACTTTATTTAAAATTTACTTAACTGTTATTTATTAAAGAATTATACTTTGTTAATACTTACTTAAAACAATATCATTTTTTAGTTTTATATCATATTTTACACTGTCAGTCGCCGTGACACTCGACGTGTTGATATCACAATATAGCTTTAAAAAATCTCTTAATTATTATATAAAATTCATTAATTAACTAATATTTCATATTGCAAAAATAAGATTGCAAGATTTTTATGATTGGAATGTTTATAATTAAACTGCTTGTTTATAATTAAATTAAGGTGAAATATCTTTGTGTAAATTTGTACTGGAAATAGTTTACTTATTTATTCATTATTTTTTATTGCTTGGACTAAGTTAAAATATTCTAAAATGTAACCTCCTCTGCTCCGAGACAAATAGTATCAGGGACCCCAAAAACCAGTTTAAAATTACTATAAAAGGTCTCCAACCATGTATAAATCTATATATCGGTTATTGTGATATGCACGCATTTATTTCAAAGGTATAGATATTCTTTAAACTATTCTAGAAGTCTTTAAATTAATTTATAGGTGTTATGTCTCCTACAGGTGACATCAAGGGCTGAGAAGGATGATATAACCTCTTAAGTCTGTTTTGAAATCAAAAGGGGCAATTTTATAACTGAAGTTTGAATTTCTTTTTGTCTGGAAATTCAAGATATTAGCAGATGTTTTTATTCAGAAACTATGTAATTGAAAGACGTTTTCCATTTTTTTCTTTTGGTGAACGCAAAAGATTTTGCTTGATAAATTTTTAATAATCTATGCACAGAGTTCAACTGTAAGAGTACTACATATATGGGTATCTAACTTTTAACAATAATTTAGAATGAGAAAAAAAAAGAAAAACAACACAGTAAGGAATTCAGCTAGAGTAAGCCCTCGTCAGTGTTGCTGAGCTTAGCAGGTTTGGGCTGTTAATTGAATTCTGAGAATGTCAATGCTCTATCTATTCATTAATAACAAAGGAACATACGATTTTGAAGCTAACTACACATTCTTAATTATCCAATTTCAATTCATATGATTAAAAAGAACATATAAATGTAATTGTTTTTTCTTTCGTGATGAAAAACATTTTTGAAGAGCTTTTTTGTACAGTGTACAAAAATGCAGCAAATGTTCTACTAAACAATATTGAAAACAGAAGAACACGCACATTCTTCTACTTTATCGTTTCAAACTCTCCATTTAACTTAATATATTGAATCAGATCAATTGTTTAAATTAGTTTTAATATTTAAAAAAATCTTTTGTTAGATAAATTTTTAATAATCTATGTATAGAGTTCAATTGTAAGAGTATTATAAATATGGGCGTCTAAATTTTAGCAATAATTTAGAAAATTGAAAAAAAAAAGGAGAAACTCAATAAGGAATTCATGCTCAAGTGAGCCCTCATCAATGTTGCCGAGCTTAGCAGGCCTGTGTTTATAATTTAATTCCAAGAATGTCAATGCTCTATCTATTCATTAATAACAAAGGCAACACAATTTTGACTGCACATTCTTAATTATCTAATTTCTATTAATATGATTAAAAAGAGTATATAAGTATGATTTTTTTTCTTTCTCTCGTGATGAAAAACATTTTTGAAGAGCTTCTGAACCAATTAAAAATTAATAAATATGTTAAATTTGTTACATGATCAGTTGTATAGGATTTAATGGTGCAAAATCCTTGAAGAATATGCTGCGACAGATTACTTATGTGATATATATATATTTCCGTTACCAAAAAAAAAAAAAAAAAAAGGTTTAAGGAATCTTGGTTTTTTTCCAACAATAATTTTAGCAACTTGACAGATTATTATTATTATTTTATTATATTTTACAGCGTACAAAATGCCCTACTAATGAGTATTGGAAACACAAGAACATTCTTCTGTATTATCAATTCGATTTTTCCGCTTACTTTAGAAGATTGAATCAGATCAATTGTTTAAATGGATTGTAACGTTAGAAAAAAAATCTTTTAATAAATTTTTAATAATTTATATATAGAGTTGAATTGTAAGAGTACCATAAATATGGATGTCTAATTTTTAACAATAATTAGGAAAAGGGAAAAAATGAGAAACTCAATAAGAAATTCCTGCTCAAGTGAGCTCTCATCAGTATTGCTGAGCTTAGCAGGTTTGGGCTGTTAATTGAATTCTGAGAATGTCAATGCTCTATCTATTCATTAATAACAAATGCACACACAATTTTAACGCTAACTACACATTCTTAATTATCTAATTTCTATTAATATGATTAAAAGGAATATATAAATATGACCTTTTTTTTTCTCTCGTGATGAAAAACCTTTTTGAAAAGC
>CAXHSM010000233.1:0-29000 GCA_964019185.1 Maratus speculifer | reverse complement strand
TTCTAAACCAATTAAAGATTAATAAATATGTTAAATTTGTTACTTGATTAGTTGTATAGGATTTAATGGCGCAAAATCCCTTAAGCATTATGCTGCGTCAAATTTATTATAAATATATATTTTTTTCGTTACAAGAAAAAATAAATAAATAAATAAAAAATCAAAGAACTGCAGTTTTTTTTCCAAGAATAATTTTAGCGACTTGACAAATTATTTTTCTTTTATTTTATTTTTCTACAGTATACAAAAATGCACAAAATGTTCATTTTGTGTATTTTTACTAATGAGTATTGGAAACACAAGAACATTCTTCGACACTATCTTTTCGAATTGTCCGCTTACATCAGAAGATTGAATCACATTAATTGTTTAAATAGATTGTAATGTCTAAAAAAAAGGTAAAGAAAAAAATCTTTTATTAAATTTTTAATAATTTATCTGTAGAGTTGATTTGTAAGAGTACCATAAATATAGACATGTAACTTTTAACAATAATTTGGAAAAAGGAAAAAAAAAAGAGCAACTCTATAAGGAATTCCTGCTCAAGTGAGCCCTCATCAGTATTGCTGAGCAAAGCATGTTTGGGTTGTTAATTTAATTCCGAGAATGTCAATGCTCTATATATTCATTAGAAACAAAAACACACACACAATTTTGACGCTGACTACACATTCTTAATTATCTAATTTCTATTAATATGATTAAACATAAATGTGATTTTTTTTCCTTGTGATGAAAAACCTTTTTGAAGAGCTTCTGAACCAATTAAAGATTAATAAATATGTTCCGGTTTAGTTCCTTTAATTGCGCGAGACTTAATTTATCTCTGTATATTTACAGGAGACGCTTTCAGAAAATGAATAAGGCAAAAAACATATTTTCAGTGATAATTGAAAAAAAAGAGAGAAATAATGATTACGTATTAGGAAAAAGTAATGTTCATTCATAAAAAATTATGCGAGATAGATTCATTTACTCATTTGTTTTCTTCTACCAGAATCTTAGTTTCTTTTATTTTTATTTTTCTTTTTTTTTAAGAGAGAAAGTGCTAATTAATCTTCTAACTTAAAATAAAAAAAAGAAGAAGAAAACTGAGTCTCAGGTGAGATTCAAAGGCAAATGATGTTCATTCAGTCAGATTTAAAATGAATTTAAAATGAAATTTGTTTTATTTTAGTTATTTTTCTGAGCATAGCATTTCCTTTGGAAACTCCCCAGAGCAATAGTATGTAATCAGATGGAGAATTCCTCTTAAATGGAAGAAAAAAAAAATCTAGAAATATTTCAAATTAGTTTATACTTACATGCGACGAAACAAGTGTATAAAAACTTTGATGTTAAATGAGTAATGAAATTTTTGGGCTCAGTCGTACACGGCGGTGTGGTAAAGCAGTGATTAGCATTCCCCCAGGGGATTTACGAAGTTTATTTCTTTAATGAAAATATTTGCTGCAAAATCAACAGTTTCCAAACAAATTAAATATCGGTTTTTGTTCATGAATATAACTCACATAGAATATTTCATTTTTCATAATTAAATCTTTGTATATATAAACATACGCATATGCACACGCGCGTGAAAAAAAAAATCTATGAGCAAAATTAAGACAGGGATGAATTTACACTCTTAAAAATTACTAGAAGAAACCCATCAAAACTTGACGGAAAAAAAATTACCGTCAAAAATGAGTAAAATAAGCTACTTAATTGTTTAAGAAGGGGAAGTGTGAAACAATGTTTAAAAAATTTTAATTTAAAAATGCCCTTTCTCCACCCCTCTTCTCAATGAAATACAGTACTATTTTCGATGTACACTGTAAAAAAAATCTGTAATCTTAATAATCTAAATTTACAGAAATCTGTTACGCTTACTAAAATTTTATATGTACACTGTACAAGAAAAGGATGTCAATCTACAAAACTTGTAAACAAAACTAGAGACATCTGTAACTTTACAAAGGAATTTACTAAAATGTTGGTAATTTTACTAAACTTTTATCTCTAATCCTCGTTACCATTACTTAAAAAGTTCAGGAAATACGATTTCCAAATAATTTCTTAGTAACCTTGAAAATTTTTTGATTCAAAGTGCAAATCTGTATCTGTTTCATGAAATGTTATCGTTGCCATTGCATGAAAAGTTCTTGGAATATAATTCTAGTATAATTTTTTTTGCACCGTATGCCCCAAACAAATAATCTGTAAACAACTGTGTGATGAAAATTAATCCGACGCAAGCACCATATTATGTACAATAACTCTTTTTTGTGCCTCTGTTACGATACATGAACTAGTAGAAATGGAGTGATAGCACAAACACTGTAAAAAAAATCTGTAAAGTTACTAAGATTTTTCTAGCATCCTTGTATTCCAAGAACTTTTCATGTAGCGGTAACAGCAAAAATTCATGTAACCTTTCTCGGTTACATGAAATATTGCTGTTATCTTTGTATGAAAAGTTCTTAGAATACAAGTTTAGTAAAAAAAAATTTAGTAACTTTGCAGATTTTTTTTTTTTTTTTTACAGTGTATGTTTAAATGAAGAGGGAGATTGTGTGGAAATGTCACAAAATCCCAGTCTAAAGTAATATTGTGGAAATTCATGATATTACTGTACATAATTTTCAAAGGCGTTTTAATAGGCAAAAATTTAATTTGAAATGTACTGCAGTTAAAAGAATGCCAGAATCTGCATCTCTTATTATAAGGGTATTTCTGATTAAAATATCCGGCATTTTAAAATCATTCAATGTTGGTGTTTCTTTTAAATCAAGTAATAAAGCTAGTTCTTTCTTTATTAAGCCTAAATTTCAATACGATAAGTTTAAATTACCGGTGTTGTCTGTGTAATTCCCTATGGGGATTGTAATAGTGTAAACATTGGTGAAATAGGCAGATCTTTAGACATTTGCCTGAAGGAACATATCAGTGCTCTAAAAAGCGGTAATTTAAGTTCTAAAATTGTCCAACATTGCGTTCAAACGAAACACATCTTGCAGTTTGCGATCGCCATTATCTTAAATTCAGATTGTAGCAGTTATCACGGCAGATTACTCCTGGAAGGCTGGTTCACTTGTTTACGGTCGCCAATTCTGAATGATGCCCGTGAATTCCCGAATGAATATTATCTTTTTCTAAAAAAATAATAACTAACTGTAACTGTATTGATTTGTTCCAATGCTTGTCATTCAATGAATAATTATTTGTACTGACGAGGCCTTGCGTGTAGCTTGGCAAAACTTTTACTCTCCTATTTTTAAATGTTTTTAGCGTTTTAATTTTTTGTATATGAATTTTATTTATTTTTAAAAAATGTGCACTGTAAAAAAAATTCTGTAAAGGTACTAAACATTTTCTAGGATCTGGGATTCCAAGAACTTTTCATGTAACAATAACAGGAAAAATCCTTGTAACTGATTCTAAAACTAGAATTTTTGCTGTTACCGTTACAGGAAAAGTTCTAGGAATCCCAGTTTCCTAGAAAAAGTTTAGTACCTCTACAGAATTTCTTTTACAGCGTATTCAAGTCTCTCTTAGTTTATATTATTCAATCTTTTAATAGTTTTTTTAAATTCAGGCGTTAAATGTATGTGTACAGCAAAATGATTATATATTTAGAGAAAAAACATATTAAAATAATATTAACAATAGTATGTTATTTCCTCAGTGATTTTCATTAGCAAAATTATTAGGATGAGCGAAGCGAATCCTCTACTAGGCCACTCAAGTTACACTTTGTCGTACACTTTATAAAAAAACTATTCAGTATTTTGATTTGAAATTAAACATAAGAATAAATTATGATTTGTAGATTTGCACAATGTTATTTTTTTACAGAATAACCCTTAAAAAATATTATTTTAATAATGAATTTATTCTACATGTTTTTCTATTATAGACGCATTTTGCAAATAAAAAATTGAACGTGTATCTTTTTATTTTCAGATGGAAAATAAACCATGGGGTTAGTAATTATAGGTAGAATAATGATTAATTAATTAAATTAAATATAATTTCATTATTCCGCCAAAATCGTTTGCAAATAAAAAATTGAACCCGTATCTTTTTATTTTAAGAAGGAAAATAAACCATGGGGTAAGTAATTATAGATAGAATCATGATTAATATATTAAATAAAATATATTTTCATTATTCTGCCAAAATTATTCACACAGTTTATACTTACGGATTTTAAAAGAATTCCATTATGATTTATTTATTAACGTATTTATTTTGGTAAAGTGGCAGCAAAAGAATCGTAAACAAGTAAAATTAAGTCTTATATTTGGTATTTAAAGTGAATATTTTGTTAAGAAGTTTGGTATCCGAATCGAAAGATTGAAGAATAATTGAGATTGAAAAATAATTTAAGAATATTTTAATTGATTTAAGAATAATTTAATTGAATCAAATTATTACTGTTTATCAGATTAAAGGTGGTCAACTTGGATGCAGTGGGCAAGTTATTAATTTCCCACAAGATATTACGGAATTTTGTACTTTATTACCCCATTCCATTATTTAAACCAGCCTTATATCATGAATAAAAAATTCAGAAGAAATTCTTAGTTATTTGGCTAAATTTACATTTCTAGAATTTAAATGTGCCAAAACATGAGCTAACGTTTTTGCTTAATAAAATGCAAAAATAATATGAAAAATTTTGTCACATTCAAATATTTATCTTATGAAATAATGCTTCGCGAATCCAAACAAAGCACGGCTTTTGCTAGTGTATCTTTAAATTACTAGATTTAAAAAATGCCAGTTATTTTTATTTAAATGTGTCATAATTTTAAGTTTTTAAGCCGTCAAATTTTTGAAAAAAAAGCCTCCTCTTAGATTTCCTTATTTTATTGTCCTTGTGGTGACTATTTTCAGAAGTTATAGTAAAAACAATTTTCAAAAACTTTTTAGCAACAACAAACTTAATTTAAAATATATTACGATTATGGGATTTTTATACTTTTTAAAGTTTTAAATTAGTAACTATACAAGAATTATATATCGATTGTTATATATATATTTAAGGTGCTTTGAGATAATAAAACCCCGTTAAAGTTCTACTAATTTTCATGGCTAAGTTTTAGATATTATTTTTCAAACAAATATATAGGATTTGATGCAACAATGTATTGGCTATATATACAGGGCTTGCATCGTCCCTAAAATTTTAACATTTTCCTATCACAACTTTTGAATATTTATTGTAGAATTTCATTGTAAATGTTAAAGGAATCTGACGCGAAGATTTTTGATTTAAATTACTGGCAGAAAAGGGCGAAAATTTTAGGAATGCTGCGACCTCTATGTATACAAGAAAGAATATTTTATCAGATATGTATTCATAAAACGTAGTGGTGTGATTTCTTCAGAAATACTATTTGGCATTATTACCTCCTATATGGTTAATAACGCCGTGAAACAAAACTATAAAATAAGATGGAATAATGGCACGTAAATTCTCCAATTCAAAATATACAAAATCTACAGTCCTAAAAATTGACAAATTTTGCTTATTTATCATTAATTTCGATATCAGGATACAAAAATGATCATTTGGTGTTTTATTCTTCTGACATGAAAAATACAATTTTCTCTGTATCCTTTTTGGTTTTCAACTTTGACAATAATGTTCCCCTCTCGTGCATAAAATGAAAAATTAACCTTTTTCGGATGCAGTTCCAGCATTGAAAAGAATCAGCCAGAATAATAACACCAATAGATGATGCTATATCACCGTTATACTTATTGTGCAGCATATTTAAACTACAAACTACCTCGCGAATATACATAAAATCGATTGTTATACATCGATGCTTTTATTTATTTATTTATTTATTTATTATTATTATTATTATTATTATTATTATTATTATTATTATTGTTGTTGTTGTTTATTAAAATGATAAACTCTAAATTTTGGAATCTATGTAAGAAGAAAAAGAAAACCTTTTGTCTTCAAACCAGCCAAATAAGCAAAATGCACAGGCTGTTAAATAATTTATTTGTTGAAATGACAAAGAATGTAAAAAAATTCTTAAATATGAAATGCTTCAACATAAATATAAAAATAATATAAAAAATATGCTTAAAAAGATTAAACATAAGTGAGGATGATTTAATGGAAAATAATTTATAGCCTCAAATTCTAGAAAATACATTCACAAGAAAATATTTCACTGATTTTAATTTGTTAATTAACTAATGCGATGCGTCTAAATACGGACAAAATATTTAAAATTCTTTAATTAGAGTGGAAATCGGGTTTACCTCTCCCATCATTCTTTTCTTTCAAATTAATTTAGCGATGCACTACTTTTGTGAATACGTGACTTTTTTTCTCATTAAAAAATAAGTCATTAAAAGCAGATATGACAGAGAAATCTCTTTCTTAAATAATGAAATACGATAGTTTCTTTAATACTTAATTTTTCCCTTATATTCTCGAAACTTAAGACTTTTTTTTTCTCTCTCTCTCTCCAAAAATCTGATTTAAGATATTAACATTATTGATTTATTCAAATCTATTCTCAAGTAGTTTTTTTTTTTTAAGTTTAACTGACAGTTTTCAAGTAAAACAATATTTTAAGAATGTCAGATTATCATGACATTTTCCTTTCTTTCTTTTTTTTACTTGAATTTGTAATAATCTGCAAATTTAAACATCTGAGTAAATAAAATGTCTTAATATTAAATACAGTAGGTGTAAAAACTATAAAGACAGCAATATATATATATTTATTTATTTATAAATTTCATAGCAAATGAAACTTTTTTCCTTATAATATACACTACATGGCCATTGATGACCGTCCACTTGCGATTTTATACATTTTGTTAAATATCTAGAAAAATACATGAGGAATTATCCTGAAACTCTTAGTGTATAAATATAATAGTACAAGTCATACATTCCCGTGAAGATTTTTTCCCGAAACTCCATAGGGGGCCGTCAACAAATTAAAAAAGAATGTAGTCAAAACTAATGTAGTAAAAGCGCTCAAACTGTACATTATGATTAAGTGGCTTATTGTAATAAACTGTGTTCATTTTTTTGACGATAGCATGTATACTCGTAGAAAAATTAAGGTTTTAATTAAACAGTTCCAAATTTTTGTCAATATTTTTGCTTATGATTGTCAGAATTTTTAATATAAAATAATATTTTTTTTCTGAAAATATGACAAACAACATAGCACATAATACCCTGTAATCAGAATTAAAAAATAATAAAAATTGTATGAAAAATCAGTAGGTTTACTAAATACTTTTTTACAGCGCATGCATCAACGATATCAAAATTTCATTTGCATTTTATACTAGCTAAATGTATAGAGCAACTTTTATGAAAGTCTCAAAATCATAACTTAAAAATTCTGAAAATAATCGTCAATAGAATAAGTTGAAAATCCGTTATTCCGAAAATGAAGCAAAAACAAGAGGGGTTGTATCCATATATTCATTGATTAGTGTAAATATAGAAACACAATATGGGACGTACTAATACATTTGGATAAAATCCCTCAATTTTTTGCTTTATTTTGGGAATAACGGATTTTCAACTTATTCTATTGACGATTATTTTAAAAATTTTCAAGCTATGATTTTTAGACTTTTACTAAAGTTGCCCTATACATTTAGCTAACATAATATGCAAATGAAATTTTAATATCGTTGACGTATGCGCAGTGAAAAATTATTTAGTAAACCTACTCATTTTTCATAGAATTTTTATTATTTTTTAATTCTGATTACTGGGTGTTATGTCTATGTGCAATGTTGTTTGTCATGGTTTCAGAAAAGAATATTATTTTATATTAAGAACTTTGAAAAATCTTGGAAAATTTATAAAAACCCTAATTTTTCGACGAGTTATACATGATATCGACATAAAAATGAACACAATTTATTACAATAAGCCTCTTAATCATAATCTAAAGTTTGAGCGCTTTTGCTACATTAATTTTGACAGGGTTATCCAAAAGATATTCATTCTTTTTTAATTTGTTGACGGTACCCTATGGAATTTCGGGAAAAAATCTTCACGAAAATGCATGACTTGTACTATTATATTTGTACCCTAAGAGTTTCAGGATAATTCCTCATGTATTTTTCTAGATATTTAACAAAATGTCTAAAATCGCAAATGGCGGTCATCATTGGCCTGTAGTGCATATGATCAAGCTTAAAAGCTAACAAAAATGTCAACAAAATTCAACTGTGAGTACTTTATTAGGAAAATAAAGTATATGTACGAAAAAAATCACTATTTTAGCTTGTGTAAAAACTTTAAGGACAGCAAAATAAATTCAATGTAGTAACAGAAGGAACAAATATTTAATATATTATGCACCCAAACCGATGATTTAATGACTGCAAACATTCTATCATTCCTCAATCATTAATTTTCGGCACAGTTCATGATTGTTTTTGCACTAGTCATCTTCAATTGTAGATTTGAGCTCCCATGTTGAAGAAAAATGCCTTCCATTTTTATAAATTCATCTTGCTAGATCTCCCCGTAAGTTATCTATAGGATTTAATTCGGGATTTCTCAGCGGCCATTATAAAACTTCAATATTTTTCTTATAGAGCTAACATTTTTCTCACGACTTGTGTGGATAGATGCATTATCTCGCTGTTATCTCTATCTTTTTCAGTTAGAAGTGTTGCAACAAATGATAGATGGTCAGGAAAAGCTTGTACACGTGTCTTTGAATTAAATTTTCCTGAAAGGTATACAAGTGACACCATGTCATAGAGCGAAAATCATCCTTATATTACAATGAGTCCTCAACCTGACAGATGTTTCTTTTCTGAAATCATCCGAATAATATTTCCAGCCATCAGAACCATTTAGATTTCACTTTTTTTTCATATGAGAAATATTATTGGGATGATATGAGAAAAGGAAAGGAAATTTTATTAAAACATCAGTTAGGTGGCGGATTCATTGCAACATGGAGCTGCTTTTCATTCAACGATGTAGTGTCACTTGCATATATTTCAGGAAAATTTTATTCATAGACACATATACAAACTCTTTCTGAAAATCTTTCATTTGTTGCATAAATTTGACAAGAAAAAAACAGATATAACAGCGAGATAATGCATCTATCCGCACAAGTCGTGAGTAAGAACTTTAGTACTATAAGAAAATTATTGAATTTTTGCAATAGACGCTCGGAACTCCTGATTTAACCCTTGGCACTCCGCTGTCTCCGCTGCGGAGACATCATCTTTCCTTCCAAAATTTGTTTTTGGCAGCAGTAATAAAAATAAATTTTCCTTATTTAATCAAAGAATTTTTGAAGTTGTCTACTTCAAGGAAAGTTCTTTTAAAAAAGTGGTGCTAATCGAATAAAATTTGTGTAAGAAGCATCGGAATCCGAAGAGTTAAATCCTACCGATAGCTTATGGGGAGATGTAGCAAGACGAGTTTATAAAATTAAAGGCATTTTTTTTCAGGATAGGAATTCATATCTACAATTGAAGATGAATAGTACAAAAACAATCCCGAACTGGGCCAAAAATTAATGTTTTTGAGAAATGATGGAATATTTGCAATCATTAAACTCATAGGTCGGTACATAATACATTAAATATTTGTTTCTTCGGTTACTATATTCAATTTATTTTGCTGTCCTTAAAGTTTTTACGCAGGCAAAAATAGTTATTTTTTGTACAATTACTTTATTTTCGTAATAAAATACTCACAGTTAAATTTTGTTGACATTTTTGTTAGCTTTTAAGCTTGATGATGCACATTATAGTGAAAAAAGTTTCATTTGTTTTGAAATTTATGAAAAAAATTAATATTTTTTGCTGCTTTATACTACCTCTGACAACAAAGTTCGGTGAATGAATTCAAAATGACCGATCAGGCAAGACTGAGGAATCTAAACGCTGCACCTGCATAGATGTAACTGTTGACCATCTTCCCCCACCGTTGTTCAGTTGAGCGTCGTTTATGTTCTGTGTAAGACATGTTTTACTAAGTGCTTGTTCAGTGTGTTGGTTCTTAATTGAGAACAAGAAAATGAACGAATAAAAGATCAGTTTAAAATTTGGTTTTAAGATTTGCAAGACACCGAAAAAAATTCTTGAGGGATGGTGCAAACTGAACACCTATCATACTCGCCAGATCTCAATCCTCCAGGTTTTTTCCTATTTTCACGACTCAAACTCTCTTTGAATGAGATTTGTCCATATTGCTGACTTCCAAAGAAACGTGGCGAAGCTTTTGAACTCCATCCCAAAGGAAGACTTCTTGCGAATTTCCCAGAACATGTATAGCAGATCTCAGCGGTGCATAGTTATAGGAGATGACTATTTTGAAGAATGGTATGGTAAATTTCGTTAATATTTCATCTACATTAATGCTATAGGACTATTCACCGAATTTTATTGTCAAGGGTAGTAGTTTTTTCCAGACACTGTAGCTAGATGTTTTCCATTGTAAAGAATTATGCATATAATGTATTTCAAAACTTTTCCAAGTTCATGGTATTTGTTCAAGAACATAAATTAAAAAAAAAAAAATAGTATTTTTTTACGAATTACATATCACCCACAAGAAAAGTGACGCATCGCGACAAAACTAAATTTCACAGGAAAAGAAAAAGAACAGTTGCATGATTTTACTGTAACATGAATTTATAGCACTTAGGTCTGTATGCACCAGTAAAACCGTACGTAGAGCCATAAAACTTTTAAAAATGAAGGCATTGGATAATTTTTGAAGTGTTGGGTAATTTTACCTCCCCATAAAAGCCACCTTTTTTCTGTGGTCAAAATGGACAAATAGGGTGATAAAATGATTTTCCATATATTTATACTTCTGAAACCTTTTGTGTAGTAATACGCACCTATGACAGATCTATTCCTGGAATAAAACACAAAAATGAATTTTTGCGAGATGTGTCACTTTTCTTGCTGGTGAACGATGGTATAGCAAGCAGGCTCCCAATAACGTGTTTGTAATGTGATTGAAAGTCATGTGCCTCACCCTGTGTTTGACATCAAAAATTCTATAATGTCACACTGTAACCAAAATGTGCACATTTTACAGATCTTCAGATAACATTTAAAAATTTTTAAACATATTATAGCATCTATAAAAAAAAGTTTTTGATTATTTTTTAAATGTTTACGACGACATTGTAAATCAAGTCACATTTGTAACCATATTGTTAACAGTCTGGGAGATGACATTGTTAAAAAAGAAAAAAAATGAGAAAAACACATTTATTAAACAAAAAATAAAATTAACTATTAATATTTAATTTTGAAAAATATAGTTTTTAGAATCTCATAAAATTAAATCATTTTATGTATCTGAATTGTTCTCAGCGACTCTAATTTTTTAAAGTAATTCAATATATTTAATTACGCAAACTCATATATGTGGCTGTTAATTTATTCCCATTTTAGTTTTCATTTTCGTAAGATATATGTACAGTGTTTAATAAACATGTTCAAAACTTTAATTAGAAACTTAACGTTAGTAAATTGTAAGATTGATTAGCAATTTAACTTTTCTTTGGATACCGACCATGGTTTAGATTTTGCATGTATGTCAGTTATCAGATTTAGTCACAATAACGTTAAAAAGAGTTTTTCTTGAAGATTGGTTCACTCGTAAGCAAATTTTATCGATTAATGAATCCTGTGGAGTTCAACCCGAATGCATACCAATGCTTTGATAATGTTCATTTATTTTATTTTTTTTTATTTTAACTAATACATTAACTATAAACATAATACATAGTTTTCTGGCCATTTGAATGTTATTTCACTGGATGTGGGGGCTAAAACGCAACCCGAAATGTTTATATATATAATTGTATAGGTATTGTAATATATTTTTGAATTTTTGAACTTTAAAGTTTTCTATTTCTTTAAAACCAAAATAATGCTATTATATAAAATCTTTTAAATTGCTATGTAATTATAAAATAAATTATTTTTCCACATTGAAGCAGAAAATGATGCAAAATTTTACGATTGGAATGAATAATTAGACTGTTACTTACTTAAAAAAATCAATCTGGAAATCTGGAATCAATCTTCTTAATTGTTTTACATGTTATATATATATATCTGCAGTAAAAAGTTTCTTATGCTTATCTACAGGCACAACTCTGTTATTGTTGCACAAATTTTGATAATTTTGTTTAAAATTTGTGTATTGTGATGATTTCATATAAATTTAAATATTATGCGATATTTGAAAGGAAATTACAGAAATGTGTTTCTTGATTATTCTATATCTGAATAACAACTGCTTTTAAGCTTTTTTTTTAATAATATAAGATTAATATTTTTTATTGGTTCTGAGAAAAGTAAAAATTTTGTGTTCATTTGAAGAATTTGAAGAAGATAACTATTTCAAACGTGACATTAAGGTTATTCTGAAATTTAAAAGGGCAACTTTGTGGCATAATTTTTAATTCATTTTTTATATAAAATGCATGCAACTAGCAGGTATTGTTATTCAGAAACATGCAATCCAAAGATTTTTCCGTCTTTTTTTGTAATAGCTATAGATCTTTCAGAAAATATTGTCAAATTTGGGCTTTCGAATCCAATTTTCAATCAAGGGTAAAAAATCAGCGAAAGGAGAAAATCAAAATTTCAATTGAAGGAAAAAAAAAAAAAAAAAAAAAAAAAAAGAAGAAGAAGAAGAAGAAGAAGGAAGAAATAGAAATTGTTACGTGATCAAAATCGATTATAACTCAATTGATAATTTGCTAAAAAAAATGGAAAAATGATTTCAATTCCAAATCGTTTCTATAGCCAGATCTGGCAATTTTATACATTTACGTTTAAAAATGTGTTTAATTATGTCAAAATGTTTAGGATTGAACTAAAGAACATATTTAAGGCGGTTCTTAAGGGTATTCCTCACTCATTTGAAAATATTCGCTGCATAATTTTAAACTAACGGACAAGCTATTTTCAAATTTCTCACTTAAATTTAAATACTTTTAAACCTTTTTTTTTTTTGAGTAGAATAGCTGAGTTCTAACTTTAATATACTATATTTTACTTTTCCGATTTTGGTTGCAGATATTTTTTTTTTTCAAAGTAACTTCAGTTTCAATACCAGTTTCGAAAGTGAAAGTTCTTTCTTTACAAAAAGTCTGCAACAAAAATCAAAAAAGTAAAATCGACCTCTGCTATCCTATTAAAAAAATTTAAAATATTCAAATTTGAACGAGAAATTAGAAAACAACTTGCCTATTTGTTTAATATTAAGAAGAGAAAGTAAGTGAAGAGGTCTCTTAAATGCATGTCTCAACAAACCCAAAATTTTCTGACACTTTTGATGACTCATTTTTAAATCTAAAGAAACAAAATTTTCGGGAAATGAAGCGATTCGAAATTAAAATGAGATTTTCTTTTCTGATTGTTTTCTTTTTAGGCATATACATACATATAATCCACTTAAATTTAGAGCAGTTACAATTGGTTGCAATACTTATATAATAATATAGCTAATAAACTTCTATTAAAAATTCTTAATCGAATATAATACAATAACAAAAACCAGTGATAATACACATTGTATAAAGAATAGCTATGAACTGGTCAATATTATGAAAAATCTTAAATGTATAAAAAATATAACTAAAATGGCTTCAAAGATATTTTTAATAATATAGATTTATTAGATCTACATAATATAATAAATGCACTACTTAAAAAATATCAACATAATTTGAGTATGTCAACGAACACTGATACTGATTATTTTTTTTTACTTTAACAAATTTCATTATCTATAATAACTTTATAATGCAAGATAACATAATATATATACAAAAAGTCGGTATACCACGAGGTGATTGTACATCTAGTATATTATCAGACTTATATTATTATTAATAATAAAATTTATTTATATCGATATATTGATGATATAATTTTAATTGACAATGATAATACCAGTATATCTCAATTCCCAGTAGATTATCTAGCTAATTTAGAAATTACAAAAAATGTGCTTTCTAATGATTAACTTTTTAGATCCTAAAATTATATTAAAAAAACAAATTAATAACTGATATATAAGACAAACGGAATGAATTTAATTTTAAAGTTAATACATTTACCAATTTTAAATCCTGTCTTCACAATTCTGTATATCGTAATATAATATTTAATCATTTATATAGAATAAAATGTTTATGTTCTTCTCATCTAATTATGCAAATATTAAAAAGCTAGTTTATGTTGCACTAAATATTGGTTTTCCTAAAAAATTCATATATTCTTTAATGTACAATTAATTATTACACGATCTCAAAAATAATTAACACATTGCGAAAAAAGTACAAAAAAATATTAAAACATAAAAATAATAATAATAAATTTAAAATGTAAAAAATATTAAAAAAATGCATATAATAGGAAGGCTGGGTGGGTAGATATTAGAGTACAGAAGAGGGCGGTGTTGTCTGGATAATACGCAACGTGACAGCTACTTTTCTCCACACTTTGGCTGGTGTTTCTCCTTTTACCAAAATTTGGTTCAAAACACCATCATCAACGGATTTTTTTCTTTACATGAAAACTAATTTAAACAATTGATCTGATTCATATTCTAAAATAAATGGAAAATTCGAAATGATAATGTAGAAAAATGTACGTGTTCGTCTGTTTCCAATATTGATTACACTGTCAAAAGTCTTGTTCTAGTTTGAACCAAATTTTGGTGCTCAGTAGCTGCTACTGTAAGATGGTGAAATGTAGAAGCAATATTTGGAGTTCCTTTTGAAGCATAGATCCAATAGTTGGAACGAGGTTGTGATAGGAAGCTCCAAATATTGTTAAGCGATTTCACCGTCTGATGGTGGCAGTTACTGAGCACTAAAATTTGGTTTAAACTAGAACAAAATTTTTAACAGTGTAGTACGACATTTTCTTTTCTACACTGTAAATAAATAAAAAAAATGTTAAGTTTTTAATTTTTTTTCTAAGAAACTGGAATTATGTTCCTGGAACCAATCGAGCCTGATTCGAGTCATGTGACATGGAGCATAGTTTTGTACGAAAACCCCCATTTCCATATCGGAAGACAGATACCATGTAATCGTATAAATGATCCGCAATGACGTTCAAATAATCTGTGATGTTCATAATCTGTTCTACAATAAGCCTAGGTTCTACACTCTCAAAAAAACTTCCGTCTTTTCACAGAAAAAGTACTGGCAGCACTGCTGCCAGAAATTGTCTGTACATTGACGATTTTCCGTTTATTTTTTTCTTCGTCAAAAGAGGAAAAATATCCGTCACTTGAAAAAAGTTTGGAAAAAATCAACGCAGAAGAGGTGGGGATCGAACTGACGATCCCAGGATTACAAGGCCAACGCTTATCCACAGCGCCACGATTTCTCATGAAAATTCTGCTTCAAAATAGAAGTGTTCACTTCATATGGGTGTGGTTTGGTGTATTTCGTTAAAAAGCTTTTAATTTTGCAGTTAATCTCGGAAAGATTTTATCTTTAATAAAACTGTGGCTGTTTTTTTTTTTTTTTTTTTTTTTTTTTTTTTTTTTTTTTTTTTTTAGTATTAATATAGTATAAAAATGTGAATTTTAAATATATTACGTAGATTGTCAGAGAAAAAACATGGATGTTTTATTTTTATTCGATAAGATTTTTTTTAATAATATCAATTTTTTTTGCATTTTTTTAAATTAAAATATTTTTTAAATGTCTTCACTTAAAGTATATTTTATATGCGAATATTTATCATAGAAATAACTTAGTATATTGAACTTTATTCAACTTATCCAACTTTGAATAACAGATTGTGAGAATTTTTGAACGAATAAAGAAAATAATTGTTATTTATTTTTAAATTCGAAAACATTTTTGTTTTTTAAAACTAAATTAGACATTTTAATCGATAGAATATTTTTGTTTTTCATTTTAAAAATAAATTCGAATTTATTACTAACAGACCCAACACCCAATGCGCATGCGTGCTAGATATAAACGGAATCGTTTCCTCATTTTTCGACGTTCGTAATGAACTCACAGAACAAATATGTTTTCTGGGAAAACAGAAGTTATTTGTGGAAAAATAACGATAACTTAGTGTATATTGACGAATTTTTCTGACAGTGTAGAGGCGACCATAAGAACATTCCCTAAAACATAATATCGCCACAACTAGCCACTGTGTGACCTTTTGCATAAGGGGAAGTAACAGTTTACATGGAAAACGACGTACCCATACGAGGGAAGTAAGACGAAGCCTGTTTCCCATTAGAAGCAGGGAGAGAGTCGATGCCACCGGATTTCTCTGAGGTTCACCCATATTCCAGCATTCCGTGAGCATGGCAATACTTTGGCACGCTTTATCGTGACGGATTATTGTGACGAATGCTGCTACAGCGAGTGGTAAAACTGGTAAAAAACATGCCAAGTTATCGCCAATAGCCAATACCAGCCGGGTTGGCGGCAGTTTCAGGGTCACACCTATCTCAGAATTCTCGACTTTCTTCGGAGCTGATCCGTTGACCGGTACCACTGCCACCTAGTTTAGGTGGCAATCCCGGTACTCTTTCCTTATCTTTCTTAGTTCCGTGTCCAAACGCGGCCATCGACTTATTGAAGAATGATTCGTGATTCGTATTACATCAGACGAGGCAACTCTCTCCCTATGTTCCATAGTCAAGTCATGATGTTCTGGGCCTTATGTAGGAGTATTTAGCGATGATGCTTGGTCAACAAGGGCACATGAGTTGAACGTAACGCCGTAGTCACACATTAAACAGAGTCAGTTGAATTGTATGCTTCGAAAGAATTCTATTTGGACACGTATTGTCCTGGATGTAAATTGAACTAGGATTTGGTGCCGATTTCATTTTATCAAGGGGGGGGGGGGTTCTCCGAGGTCCTTTTTATTTGATAACGCTTGGACGTCTAACGCAATGGTTTCTCCTGATGTTTTCACAGGCATTCATTCCCTTTATACAAGTACTAGCAACGATATGTCCCGAACAACGAATGAGACGTGCAGTTTCGAAGTTACTAATTTTGAGTTGTCAGGTGACTGAATTTTGTTCTCTATCAAAGTAGCTTAGATAAGTAGCCTTTACCCTCGCAAACACACTTAAGCACAAAAATTATTCCTGAGACTCCCTAGCAGCATTTAAATATTATTTCCGCCGGATTATGTGTCTACCAGATCATCCAGTCAATTGTATTGTAAAATGTAAAGAAGATCATAATGTTTTGACTCTTGAGTCTATATTTTCATTATTTTGGTAAGTAATTTTCCAGGAATTCTCCTTCAAAAAAAAAAAAAAAAAAAAAAAAAAAAAAAACTAGAATTTTTCTTTTTTTTTTTCTTTTCTTTTCTTTTTTTTTTTTTTTTTTTAAAGCTAACATGATATAAAAGTTTTGAACAGGCAGTGATTTTTCCCACAAACTTGACAAGAACAAAATATTTTTTTCTCTAATTCTTCACTGGCAATAAAAAGATAATCTAAAGTTGTAAGCTGAAGAAATCTTTCAACATTTTTCTCCTTCTTTTCTGTTTTATTTTTTTATGGAAAGCCTCTAGATAGGTCCTTATGGAGTGACCAGAGAAGGAACATTATGTCTTTCTATTTTGATGCAGGAACAAAACAATTGCGAATGAAAGTTTGAGTAAAGTTACATGATTTGGAAGGGACAAAAGACCACAAGTATTTCAACAATTTGCAAATCCTGAGTTTTGAATGTAGTCATCTTCTACTTTGTCAGGTATGTCATTGTTTCTGTAATGAAAGAAGCTACAAAACCATCTAACTGAAAACGTTTTGATTAAATGATCAAATTTTCTGTATATTTAAATCCATTTTTAATGTTGCGAATATTAAAAGACACATTATATGCTCGAATGTATCATGAATCTGGCACGATTCAGCCATTGAAAGCTCTTTTGATGTGTGACTTATATTGCCAAAAGACATTTGGGACTGTCCCATGTACCCCAATTGTTCTTCTTCCAGTATGTCTCTAAGGGCGAATTTTTTAAAGCATGTTAGAGATAATTATTGGAATTTTGCAGAACACGTTATGAAATGGTAAAAATAGCTTTTTTACATATCTATTTATATTCTCAAATGTTCTTTGCAGCAACTTTGATCAATTTTAAAATAATTTCATTATAAAATTACTCTGAACGATAACTTTTGAGCCTCAAAAATAGAATTGTTTACCTGGAGTGCTAATAGATTATCTGCCACATGCAGACACAGTGATTTGCAGACACATGGGGTAACAGACAATAGTGGCACCATCTTTTTACAATTTTTGGGGATTTTTTTGTTCTATAGGTATTGTGAAATAAAGGCTTTGTCCCAATGTTTACCCTTTTCCCTTACTATAAAATTTTTTTAGAAATTTTAAATAAAATATATGTTTTTAACTTGTTATGTAATTTATTATTTTATCACTTTTTAAATGAAATACGGACTTTTTAAAGTTTATATTGTGTATTTTTTAAAATTTTGATATGAAAAATTAGCCCAATACTGAAATTTGTTTTAGATTCCATCAAAAACTTATATCATACGAATTGAACACTTCTGGTTGAATGCAAAAATACTCAAACCTGGAATCAAAACCCAGGTCCTCGACTTTCATTAGCAATGGTCCTTTAAGCTACCTAGGCTGACAATCGGTGAGCATATTTTGATCAAATAACATTATAGGTAATAAAATCTGGTCTATCATGCAGCCAGCTCAACAGATCAAACTGAGAGTAAAGGAACTCCATATAAATGATGAACACGTAGTTATACTATTAGCTACGTATATCAGCCTCTGTGTTAGGAGATATCCAGCAATAAATAAAATCATCTTCTAAAGCCCGGTACAGTGCAACCTCGATTATCCGAGGTAATTGAGACCACTAGTACCTCGGATATCAGAAATCTCGGTTAATAGAAATTGTATATAAAAACTCGTTGTGCTCGCGAATTTAAAATTTCTGAAAATAAAAACAATAGAACGTTTTTTAAATAATAAAAATAAATGTATAAAGTAATCGTTAACAGCTCAACAAATTTAAAAGGGAAATACTCCACACTGTTGCTAATCAAGTGTTTTTCTTTTCTATGAAATTGTCCGAAAACACATTGCGCCTTGTAGTCAATAGGACCACATGGCCAATTGAAACAAAATCAGGGTGCATTATAGGCTCGGTTAGCAGAAACCTCGATTAATCGGAGCATGGTTAATCGAAGTTCTGCTTCGAATATTAACTTATAGGCTAAAACCATTTGGCAGGCCTTCCCACCTAGTCGAATATTAAGTTTGGGTATGTTGCAGAATGCAGATATTCAGCACTGTGATAGAAAGTTCTAATACTTTAAAATGTACATCCTTAAATATTTAAGACAGTAAAATAATAAAGAATTCTTTGGAATACTTTTATAAGAAACTTAAAAAATCATGCATCAGCACTTCACTGTTCAACACATCAGATGGAAACTTCCTCTTTCCATTAAAAATTTCCCTTTTGAGCGAATCAGCGTATCCTTAATTGAATCATCCCGTGCACTTTCTGCTTTTAACATGCTCAATTGCAATTTTCCCACTAATTGAAAAATTTTCGTTGTTATCGTCCTTTCTCCCCCTAAAGAACTCCATAACTGGGGGAAAATTCAGATAAGACTTGGGGTCTATCTTCTACCGCTCTCTACTCTACTAATGTACAACTCAATGGAGTTATCACTATAAGTGCTTCGGAAGAAGACATATTATAAGTGCGATAACGCTCTCGTAGGGGAAGTCTTGTCAATAATATTAGATATCTAATGAATGAAGACTAGCACATTATATATGTGCCAGGAGTGCTTAATTTTGTCGATGTCACCTATTTCAAAATTACATGCCCATACAAGATCAGTTTAAGGAAAGCGAATAGTTATTTTAAACCATTAGTGTTACCATATGGTTACAGTATAGCTGTCAACCGTTTTGCTGTTTGAATACCAATAATTTAGAACAATAAATTACACTTTCTTTAGTGACAGAAAATCTGCAAATCAGATTTATCTTAAAATAAGATAAATAATGCTTTCCTTAAAAAGTGGTAAGAAATGCAATTTTTGTATATTAAAAGGAAAAAATAATTCCGTCTTAAATTATTTAAATGCTTAACGAATAATCTCAAGTAATTAAAAAGAAACAGAATGGAAAAGCTACATACATAAATGCAAAGTTTTGAAAAAAATGCATTAGACATGTAACAATCAATTTACTGATCCTGCATACTTTTAAAACAAGCGATAAGATTTGAGTCTTTTATTCGATACTGTCCAAGATTGTTCTCAAGTTCACTGCTCAACAACCCGTAAAGCATGGTGACGTCACTGCGACGTCGTTGTGAAGTCACATTGTGACTTTGTGACCATCGATTGTCGATGTGACGTCACATGACATCGATGTGAAGTCACAGTGACTAAAATGTGAAGTCGTTATGGCCGTTTTAGGGCTCGTTTGTGATATCACATTGTGACCACTTTGTGAAGTCACGGTGTGACAAATTTGGGAAAAATGTTTCATTTGTGACTACTTTGACACTAACATTGTGACGAAACTGTGACAAAAGCGACGATGTTTAAATTGCCAGAAACATGTTTTTTAAAGTAAATAAAGTGTTTCGAAGAATATTTGTAATTTTCTAAAATTTTTTAAGAAAGGTCACTTTTCAGTCACAATGTGACGTCACTGGGTGGAGGCATTTTGGTCACAGCTGTGATGTGACCAAAGTGATTCACAGTGACATCATTGTGACTTCACTGTGACCATGCATGCTATGAGGGTAGTGCAAAACTTTCTGACTACCAAATATTTTCGTTGGAATAACAAAATTGTGGTTAGATTAACCAAACGATTTTATTAATTCAATAAAATTTTGTTTAAAATTTAACCCTTACAATCAAAGTTTTTGGTTGGGTCTATATTAACCAAAATTTAGTTGTTTCAACAAAATAGTTTTTTACATTGACTCTGTAGATACATAGAAAAGTATTAGTGTTCATTTATTAGATACGCATTCTTATGCACAGGAATTTTCCTACAATCATTTACCGTACTTATGTTTTCTTCACAAGTATGTATACTGGTATCATATCAGTATGTAAAGTACCAGTATGTATACTGGTATGTATACTGGCTTTTTTACACTAGAAATAATGGCAGTGGTGTAAGGAAACACCATGAAATAATAGCAATTAACCAGTGTAAAAAAAAAATCTGTTTCGGTGGCAACTTAGTTTTCATCATTTTTGGTGCAAAATAGCACCATTGCTGATTTGATATATTTTAACACAAAAAAAAAAAAAAAAATCAAAATATTACCTTTTAAACAAATACAGTTATAACATAAAATTAAAAGTTTTATGCAGAGAATTTGATAAACTTCCATATAATTGAGATAACTTACTTAATAATATGCATTTTAAACATTTTAGTTGCTAAGAAATAAAATTTGTAATAATTGTAATAATAATAATGTAATTCGTAATAATTTTTAGTCATTGGAGACACACATAATTTTCAACTACAACGAAAGAGTGATATTTAAACTCTTTGTATACAATTTTTGTAACCTTTTAAAAAGTGAAATTTATGTACGCGTATTATTCCCTCAATGTACATAAATGAACCATTTCAATCCTTTATAACAAGATTTTTTAAATACATTTACAATAAATTACTTGACATTACTTGAATGATGTAAAAAGTGAAACATATTTTTTTAAAAATATTACATAAATTGTCAGTAAAAAATTTAAATTTCATCATTTGTAATATAAATAGCATACAAAAAAAGAACTTTTTGAAATCCTTGAAAGATAATATTTTTTAGAATATCAGAACAGAGTTTTCTCAGCAGTTCTGTAGGATTCCAGAAATTGAAAGCTTTTACATATTTTTTTAAGCTATTGCATAGCTTTTATCGCGGGCTTTGAGCGCGGTGACCGAATCCAAAAATTCCGTAACGCGAAAAATCCTAACACATCGGTAACGAAAAAACCTAACACTCGGCTAACGTCGTTTCCTTTCGGAAAACTTCGGAACGGTATCCTTCGGTAGACTTCGGCAGACATTGACGCGGTATTTTTCAGATATTAGAATATCAAGTCTCAAACTTATGTTTCTTATGATCTTATTTTCATAGCGCGGCCAAATTTTGTTTGGTAATTTATTATGAGACAGTGTTTATTTTGGTGGTCTTATTTATTTTGGTGACAAGAGAGTGGTGACACCGTGAGGGTCGGAAAATTTAAAATGCTTATAACTCGCGATCTAACTTTCGTAGCGCGGCCAAACTTTGTTTGGCAATTTATTATGAGACATTGTTAATTTCTGGTGACAGGATACACCCCACTGTGAGGGTCGAAAAATTTAAAATGCTTATAACTCGCGATCTAATCTTCGTAGCGCGGCCAAACTTGTTTGGTAATTTATTAGGAGACAGTGTTAATTTTTGGTGACAGGAGACCCCAGACGGTGAGGATCGAAAAATTTAAAATGCTCATAACTCGCGATCTAATTTTCGTAGCGCGGCCAAATTTTGTTTGGTTATTTATTATGGGACAGTGTTGATTGTTGGTGACAGAAGACACCCCACGGTGAGGGTCGAAAAATTAAAAATGCTTATAACTCGCGATCTAATTTTGGTAGCTTGGCAAAATATTGTTTGGTAATTTATTATAAGACAGTGTTAATTTTTGGAGACAGGAGACCCCCCACGGTGAGGGTCGAAAAATTTAAAATGCTTATAACTCGCGATCTAATTTTCGTAGCGCGGCCAAATTTTGTTTGGTAATTTATTATGGGACAGTGTTGATTTTTGGTGACAGAAGATCCTCCACGGTGAGGGTCGAAAAATTTAAAATGCTTATAACTCGCGATCTAATTTTTGTAGCGCGGCCAAATTTTGTTTGGTAATTTATTATGAGGCAGTGTTAATTTTTGGGGACATTAGACCCCCCCCCCCCCACGATGAGGGTCGAAAAATTTTAAGTGCTTATAACTCACGATATAATTTTCGTAGCGCGGCCAAATTTTGTTTGGTAATTTAATATGAGACTGTTAATTTTTGGTGACAGGAGACCCCCCATGGTGAGGGTCGAAAAATTTAAAATGCTTATAACTCACGATCTAATTTTCGTAGCGCGGCCAAATTTTGTTTGGTTATTTATTATGGGACAGTGTTGATTGTTGGTGACAGAAGACACCCCACGGTGAGGGTCGAAAAATTTAAAATGCTTGTAACTCATGATCTAATTTTCGTAGCGCGGCCAAATTTTGTTTGGTAATTTATTATGAGACAGTGTTAATTTTTGGTGACAGGAGACCCCCCATGGTGAGGGTCGAAAAATTTAAAATGCTTATAACTCACGATCTAATTTTCGTAGCGCGGCCAAATTTTGTTTATTCATTTATTATGAGTCAGTGTTAAGTTTTAATGACAGGAGACCCTCACGGTGAGGTTCGAAAAATTTAAAATGCTTGTAACTCACGATCTAATTTTCGTAGCGCGGGCAAATTTTGTTTGGTAATTTTTTATGAGACATTGTTAATTGTTGGTGACAGAAGCCACCCCCCCCCCCCATGGTGAGGGTCGAAAAATTTAAAATGCTTATAACTCGCGATCTAATTTTCGTAGCGCGGCCAAATTTTGTTTGGTAATTTATTATGAGACATTGTTAATTTCGCGATCTAATTTTCGTAGAGCTGCCAAATTTTGTTTATTCATTTATTATGAGTCAGTGTTAAGTTTTGGTGACAGGAGACCCTCACGGTGAGGGTCGAAAAATTTAAAATGCTTATAACTCGCGATCTAATTTTCGTAGCGCGGCCAAATTTTGTTTGGTAATTTATTTTGAGACTGTTAATTTTTAGTGACAGGAGACCCCCCACGGTGAGGGTCGAAAAATTTAAAATGCTTATAACTCACGATCTAATTTTCGTAGCGCGGCCAAATTTTGTTTGGTAATTTAATATGAGACTGTTAATTTTTGGTGACAGGAGACCCCCCACGGTGAGGGTCGAAAAATTTCAAATGCTTATAACTCACGATCTAATTTTCGTAGCGCGGCCAAATTTTGTTTATTCATTTATTATGAGTCAGTGTTAAGTTTTGGTGACAGGAGACCCTCACGGTGAGGGTCGAAAAATTTAAAATGCTTATAACTCGCGATCTAATTTTCGTAGCGCGGCCAAATTTTGTTTGGTAATTTATTTTGAGACTGTTAATTTTTGGTGACAGGAGACCCCCCACGGTGAGGGTCGAAAAATTTAAAATGCTTATAACTCACGATCTAATTTTCGTAGCGCGGCCAAATTTTGTTTGGTAATTTAATATGAGACTGTTAATTTTTGGTGACAGGAGACCCCTACGGTGAGGGTCGAAAAATTTGAAATGCTTATAACTCGCGATCTAATTTTCGTATCGCGGCCAAATTTTGTTTGGTAATTTATTATGAGGCATTGTTAATTTCTGGTGACAGGAGACACCCCACGGTGAGGATCGAAAAATTTAAAATGCTCATAACTCGCGATCTAATTTTCGTAGCGCGGCCAAATTTTGTTTGGTAATTTATTATGAGACATTGTTAATTGTTGGTGACAGAAGACACCCCACGGCGAGGGTCGAAAAATTAAAAATGCTTATAACTCGCGATCTAATTTTGGTAGCTTGGCAAAATATTGTTTGGTAATTTATTATAAGACAGTGTTAATTTTTGGTGACAGGAGACCCCCACCACGGTGAGAGTCGAAAAATTTAAAATGCTTATAACTCGCGATCTAATTTTCGTAGCGCGGCCAAATTTTGTTTGGTAATTTATTATGAGATTTTGTTAATTTTTGGTGACAGGAGACCCCCACGGTGAGGGTCGAAAAATTTAAAATGTTTATAACTCGCGATCTAATTTTCGTAGCGCGGCCAAATTTTGTTTGGTAATTTTTTATGAGACAGTGTTAATTTTTGGTGACAGGAGACCCCCCCCCCCCCACCGTGAGGGTCGAAAAATTTAAAATGCTTATAACTCGCGATCTAATTTTCGTAGCGCGACCAAATTTTGTTTGGTAATTTATTAAGCTATTGCATAGCTTTTATCGTGGGCTTTGAGCGCGGCGACCAAATTTAAAAATTCCTAACAATCCGGCTAACGAAGTTTCAGTTTGGCAGACTTCGGGAAGGTATCCTTCGATAGACTTCAGCAGACATTGGCGCGGTATTTTTGCATAAGTTGATAAAAAATGCTATGCAATAGCTTTACCGCGGCAGTCCCCGAGTGGCACACATATTTTTTTTTTTTCAGAACGGATAAAAGCATGATTGCACCTGCCTTTTAATCAAAACAATAATCCTCATATATTCGCAAACGTTTCCCCTAGCGTAAGGGGAGAAATGCTATAAAAGTGAGTAACGCCTGTTCATGAACACCTCGTAAGCTGTATTTTACCAACTGACTGTTTTCCGTCGGTAAAACACGGAAAAATTCTGCCATATAACGTGCCTCCTGTCTTTCCTGAAATAAATGTTATAATAAAAATAAAATAAAGGCACGCCGCAGCAGGCCTTGATTACAGAACAAGCATGAAAAGCATGTACTTCATTTAGAAAATGTAAAAGGGGCCCAAAATTGCGATAAGGGAGGGGGGGGGCTCGAATTTCATATTAATTCCATTCAGAAATTCTAAGTTCTTTCCAAACTATTAACTTATATATAAATAAAATTAAAATGAAATGGACAAAACGGAATAAATGAAAATTTTAGAACGGCGACAACAAGAGTCATGAACATAGTATATAGGAATTGAATGGTGTGAAATCAATGCTTATACATGTAAAATAACTGTTTTTACAAGCCTATTGTTTATTTTTTATATCATACACTTAAAAGTTTTGTCCTAGTTTGAGCCAAATTTTGGAGCACAGTAGCTGTCACCATAAGATCGGGAAATCCCGTACCATTATTTGGAGCTTCCTATTTCAATCTCGTACCAACTACTGGAACTATGCTTCAATAGAAGTTCCAAATGTTTCTTCAAGATTTCACCATCTTATAGTGAGCACCAAAAATCGATTTAAACTAATACAAGATTTTTAACAGTGTATTATCAGCTTAAGCCAGCTGATCATCTGCTTCTATAATTATTTGCATCTTGAAGTGTGCCATTATATTTATTAATACACGTGAGCAAGGTACAGTTTATGATGATTTTAAAAGGAATCAAGTTAAATATGGTGAATATCCTCACTTTCGAAAAATATTCAAAATTCCTTATCTAATACTGCTGATGATGGGCAGCGATTGTCTTATAATACTAACTTTTGCTCTCACTTTGTGGAGTATATAAGATGATAGTTGACTGTAAGAAATACATTCAAGGATTTTTAATACATTTATTTTTACATCTGAGTTAGCATTTCAAACTAAATAGAAGACGCTCTACAACTTTGTAATCTATATATATATATATTCTTATCTTATAGTGTTTTTGAAATAAGAGCGGTAACACCGAAATTCTGCGCGAGGTGATGGAATAAGCAGTTGTATCGTATAGTGGATAGCGATTTTACTGTATCTAAACATTATCTACATGGATGATAGGAATTTAGTGGACCCCTATATACAATATAAATAAATCTGAAAATAATACGACACAAATATAAAAGTATACTGCAGTCGGAAAATGGCATAGAGCACTGGTAGAATCCGAATAACGTGCTCAGAAAAAGACAAAGTGTTTTCAATACTGTTTTTAGAACTATTTCGATTTTAATAAACAATGCTATGTGATGTAGCGAGCTGTGGTTGAAGCAAATTCTGTCGTATATGTTTAAAATACATAAATCACCTTGTACCGTAATACCTATCTGATAAGCTCTGTTTTTTCTAATTGCCATTTTATGAAAATATAGCAGCTGATTTCCATGAAAGAATATATTTTAAAACTATGAGCAGGCAACTCTGTAAAGGTCATTAGAATTTTTAAGTGCAAGAAACTTTTACAAAGTTTATTCCACAATGGCTCAAAATATATTGCACCTGCCTATAATCAAAACAATAATCCGCTTATGTTCTGAGTTACTAGCCGACTTTTCCCTTTTCCCCTCAAAGGTGGAGGGAGAAAAATACTATAAACCGAATTCGCCCTTTTATTGAACCTTCGTGAGCTTTGTTTGTCCAACTGCCCGGGTCCTTCGGGAGAACATAGAAAATATTCGGCCTGATCACGTGCCTCTTCTCCATCCCACGAGCGTGATTCAGAATAACGAGTGCCAAGGACGATTATTTCCGGTTCGCATTAGCGCGAGGGTAAGAGAAAGGTTTAGTTCCTTTTTAGAAAGAACTTTTCCTAGAAATCGTGTGCGACTTGTGAAATCGTACGCAGGAAACATATGGCAAACAACATTTTTTCGTCTCTTTCCCCCCTTCTAGTTCACAGTAATGTGAGCTTTCATTAGTACTTAGTCGAAATTGCAGTCTTCTTTTAGCATCCTCAATTCAAAGAAGCAGGGACGAGTTGTTCTATATTACTAAAAATGCCAGAGTGAGAACAGCTGATTTAAGAGAGAAAGGTTCCGAAAATTTCACCTCTAATAGCCAATTACAGATGAAGTAGTATTAACTTTCTGCGTCATGTTTTTGAAGTGCTAGAGATTCTTTCTTCTATTTCATGTGAGCTACTACTGGATCCATTGTCTTGGTTTGCCAAACTGTTCATATGATACAATATTGTGAGATGCTATATGATACGAATCAATCTATATTTTTAAAACTTTTCAAAATCAGTTGGAATTTGTTTAATTAGATATTATATTTTTTTTAGATTTATCAATGTTTATGTTTATGTACATTTTAGTTATATCGAAAAGCTAAGAATTTTTCGCAGTAGTCCAGATAAAATACACTAATATACACTAGATTTCGATTTTTTCACTTCTATTTCACAGCAATGTGAGTTTCCATTACAGACCGGGAGGCGGCAGCACAGACAGTCACCTAATTCGTGTTCACGGATGAAAATATAGGATTAGTTAAATCTTGATTCGTATATTAAAACGCAATAGGTCTTGCCAAGTCATATCTTGTTGGAAAACACCTAAACACATGGTTTTAGTGGCAGCCTCATAGATTTACCATTATGTTTTTCTGCTCAAATCCTCCATTTTTCCATATTTTTGGGTACAGGAAAGCACAATGTAAGTCCTACGGGTCAACCGTTAAAATCGGGTTTTTAAGTGTTTATTATTCCATCGAGATATGTCTTGACAAACCGATTGCGTTTTAATATACTAATCGAGATTTAAGTAATCCTAGATTTTCAACCGCGAACTCGATGAGGTTTGAAATTATTTTCTCCGCTGCTGCCTCCCGGTCTTTAGTACTTAGTCGAAATTACAGCCTTCTTTTAGCATCCTCAATTTAAAAGCAGGGACGAGGATGTTCTATACTAAAAAGTGTCAGAGTGAAAACAGCTGATTTAAGAGGACAAAAGTTCCCGAAATTTCAACATCTAATAGCCAATTGCAGATGAAGTATTTTAATTTTCTGATCCACGTTTTTGAATTGCTATAAGGAAAGGACATGTTTACAAACAAACACTTCCGTCAACCAATCTACCACTGCATTTTGTCGTTATGATTACTGTAGAATTCATCTTGGTATGGATTGTCATACCAAGGTATTATCAAGGTATCATACCATGGTATCATCTTAGTATGGATTTTATACGATTGGCCTACGTCAAACGTAGGCCAATCATATCATAGGCCTGTCAGACGCAGCCAAATCAAATCGCTTAACATATCAACTCATTTATACATAATCTATAAAATCAACTGTTAATATTAGAAGTCGTGAAGAACGGACAGAGTATTTCTTATTTATCCACAGTTATTCGATCCACAGGGACATCAGCTACCCTTTTCTTAGAAATTCTTTCTTCTATTTTCATGTG
>CAXHSM010000232.1:0-37000 GCA_964019185.1 Maratus speculifer | reverse complement strand
TGTTAATTCCATCAAAAGCTCACAAAAAAACACAAATTTCTTCAAGGAATCCCAAATAATCAGTAATTTTCACCAAAAGGTTGCGAAAAAAACACATAATTAAGGGGGGGGGGTGTTCCCAGCCCAGCAGAAAACGACAAATTTTGTCAAAAGATTGCAAAAAAATACTGCCGATTTCGTCAACAAATCTCAAAAAAACATGGCAAGGCTTGCCAAAAGATCGAAAAAACGACAAGTTTCGCCAAATGATTGTGAAAAACACGTCAAAGTTTGGCAAAAGATCGTAAAAAAGGCAAAATATTTTAAAAAATCGCGAAAAAACTAGCAAGTTTCATCAAAAGATTGCGAAAAAACCGGCAAGTTTCGTCAAAAGATCACGAAAAAACGGCCAGTTGCGTCGAAACATCGTAAAAATAGCTGCAAATTTCGTCGAAAGATTACAAGAAAACGGCAAATTGTGCCGAAAGATAGCAAAATACGCAAAATTTGTAAAAATGGTGCGACACCCCCCCCCCCCAAAAAAAAAAAAAAAAAAAATATTGGTCAGTGGATTTTTCTCTTCTCTGTAGTAACCTTAAAGAAAATTTGATGCGAATTTCAAAATTATTCTTTTACTCCAAATCACTCCAAAATTATATGCAGTATTACAGTAATATTAATATGAATTTTAGAAACTGCAACTAAAAATCTTAATTTGACGCCTAAGGTTTTTACAGTAGTCGTCATTTGACGCCTCCCTTTTATCTCCCAATTTCTATCACTGAGTATAATGATAGCGATTTAATAAATAATAAAAATTCTCTGTTTGCTATCATCAACGTGCAACATGAACATAAAAATTTAAACAAATAACCAACAGATACATTATATGCTGATGCAACTTGACAACTCATTTTTTTTTTTTTTTTTTTTTTTTTTTTTTTTTTAGAAAAGCAACAGTTTTTCAGCCTATGCTCAGATTGTTTTGTAATAAATATAGTTTAAAAATTAAAAAACTCAAAATTTTGAATTCAAGATCAAAACTATAATTAATTATAACTTCAACATTTGTTCATTAGATATTATAAACATAAAACAAAGACTTAAAGTTAAATATATTATAAAATAAGGATTAAATGTTTAGTTTAGCCAGTGTGGCAACATGCAACAGCCCTTTTTGGCTGTATTCTGAACTGAACTGATATGATCACAAAAACTTTTATCTTTTGTAATTGGCAACAGTCCACAAGTGTCAGAGTGGCTTGCTCTTCATGTTGTCGTGTGGTGTACACGTTTTCCAGAAAGTTAATTAAATTTGTTATGTTTTTAAGTTAATCCTTCTGATTCCAGTGCTTATTAAATTATGTTACATTTATCACAAAACCGATAAGTGAACAGTGGTGACCGCGGACATAGAACATTAGCATCTGCCATAGAACACCGCATGTTGTACCGGATCATGGCGTTTTAGGCCTAACGTGCTATCAAAACAATGTGCTCCAAAATGAATTGGTAGAAACGCATTAGGTCTCGATTCTGCATAATTATAACGCTCGCACAGTGTAATTGGATATGATGTCTCCAGGTATGGTTACAGTTATTTTCTTATAATTTCTTTTTCGTAATGGCTGTTCCCCGCGTTGTGTCAGTCGCGTAGTGTTATTACTACAATGAAATTAATCATTACCTAATATCTTTAAGACCATTATTTTGTTTTGTTCATTATTTTGTTTTATTCATTATTTTGTTTGATTGCACCTTGTGATGTATATATATATTTTTTCCCCTTCTGTTTTGTTATCTCATATCGTATCGTATCGTAACAAAATTATTGTGAATGTAAATATGTATTAATTTGAATCAGTCTTATCATATTTAGTAATTTTTACCTCCTTATTTTGCTGTCCTTCAAAAATAAACGACGATGACTCTAGATCAAGAAACTGGAGTTTTAGCCGTTCAGGCAAAAATGCCCACGTTTTCGAAACATAATATTAAGTTATTTTTCGCGCAACTCGATTCGGCTTTTACATTAAACAAAATCACTGATGAGAAAACCAAATTTAATTATCTAATCAATATTTTGGACACGGACATCCTGTCTTCTGTTAGCGATCTCATATTCACACCACCTGACACAAATCCTTTTACTACTTTAAAAGATAAGTTGCAAGCTATTTTTGAAAACTCCACTGCCCAGAAAACGAAGGCGCTCCTGCAAGAGCTCACTCTTGGAGATCAAAAACCGAGTGTGTTGCTCAGAAAAATGAAAGACCTTGCCTCTGGCCAAGTCTCAGATGATTTCCTGAGAAATCTTTGGCTGCAACGTCTGCCAAGCAATATTCAAACTGTTTTGGCTGTAGGGGGTGAGGAATTGGACAAACTTGCTGTCCTTGCTGACAAAGTATCTGAGATCAGCACCCCTCACAATGACCACACAATAGCAGCATTATCCGAGTCCAGTGAAATGAAAATTCTGCGTCTCCAGGTTTCTGAACTTTCAAAAAAGCTTGATGCTCTGACGGCTTCTTTTTCTGAGAATCGCTCTCGTTCTCCACATCGTAACAGAGAACGTAATTTTTACAGAAACCGCAGCGCCTCTAAAGACCGCAGATATAATTCTGAAATTTGCTATTATCATACACGTTTTGGCCCTAAGGCTCGTAAATGCACTAAACCATGTTCTTTTTCCCAAACGGGAAACGACATGAGTGCATCACAGTAGCGGCATGTGATCGCACAGAACCTTCACACAATAGTCGCTTATGTATTTATGATCCTGCCACTAAGACAAATTATTTAATTGATTCAGGAGCAGATGTCTCTGTAATTCCCAATGTCACCAAATCCAACCCCTCAATTTTTTGTCTTTTTGCTGCCAATAATACTAAGATACCTACCTATGGGCAAAAACTTGTTGAAGTTGAGCTCAATCTTAGACGTAGCTTTAAGTGGGAATTTACTTTGGCAGATGTTAAGCATCCTATTATTGGATCAGATTTTTTAGCTCATTTCGGGCTATTAATTGATCTTAAAAACCACTGTCTTATTGATCCACTAACAAAATTAACTAGTAAAGGCCAATTTATAAAGGGTATATTTACATCTGTCAAAAGTATCTGTAAGGATTCAACTGTTCACAAAATTTTAAACCAATTTCCAAACCTTACTCGTCCTCGCCCTTTTAACAGTAAAATTACCCATAATACTTACCATTTTATTGAAACTTCTGGCCCACCTGTTTTTAGCAAACCACGAAGACTCCACCCTGCACAACTTGCCGCAGCTAAACGAGAGTTCCAATTTATGTTAGAACAGGCTTTATGTCCAATTTATGTTAGCTGTCGGCCATCTAAATCTAATTGGGCATCTCCCTTGCACCTTGTTCATAAGAGTTCAGGTGACTGGCGTCCCACTGGGGATTACAGAGCACTTAATAAGATAACACGTCCTGATAAATATCCTATACCTCACATTCAAGATTTTACTCATAATTTGCATGGTGCTAAAATTTTCTCAAAAGTTGATATTGTGCGGGCTTTTCATCATATCCCTGTAAACCCTACTGACATTCCCAAAACAGCCATTACTACCCCATTTGGTTTATTCGAGTTTGTTTTTATGCCTTTTGGGCTGTCGAATGCTGCCCAAACATTTCAGAGGCACATTCATGAAGTTCTCAACGATTTTGATTTCTGTTTCCCATACCTGGATGACATTTTAATCGCCAGTAAATCACCAGCTGAGCATGAAGCGCACCTCCAGCAATTTTTAAGTCGTCTTGATAAATATAACTTGACCATCAATCCATCTAAATGCGAGTTTTTCCAGGATGAAATCCAGTTCCTTGGACACCTTGTCTCTGAGCATGGTTGTAAACCACTTCCAGACAAAGTCAAGGCGATTATAGACTTTCCCCAACCAAAACTAGTGAAAGAACTCCGTAGGTTCTTAGGTGCCTTAAATTTTTACAGACGTTTCCTTCCTGAGATGGCTTCCATTCAAATGCCACTAAATCACTTGTTGCAAAATTACCAGAATAATGACAAACGAGAAATCTCATGGACTGATGCTACAAAGAAGGCTTTTGAAGCTTGTAAAATGAAACTTTCTCAGGCCACGATGTTATGTCATCCTGATCCAACTGCTACATTAGTGTTGCATACTGATGCATCTGACACAGCTATTGGTGCAGCATTAAATCAAAAGACGGAACAAGGTCTTCAACCACTTGCATTTTTTTCAAAAAAACTTTCACCTGCACAGCAAAGCTATTCAGCTTATGATAGAGAGCTGCTAGCGATTTACGAAGCAATTAAATACTTCAGACACATGGTTGAAGCCAGATCATTCACCATATACACTGACCATAAACCTCTATGTTTTGCGTTTGCACAGAAACCTGCGAAATGTACTCCTCGACAACTTCGTCATCTTGACTTCATTGCTCAATTTTCAACTGATATTCAGCATGTTAGTGGGCAAGATAACAATGTTGCTGATGCACTCTCTCGCATTAATTCAATATCCATGGATCTCAGTCTCCAGACAATGGCCGAAGCACAACTGACTGACAGTGAACTGCGTGAGCTATCGCAGAACCCTACTTCTTCGAACTTAGTTCTTAAGAAGTTTCCAGTTGAAAATGGTTCCACATCTGAGCTTATCTGTGATGTCTCCACTGACAAAATCAGACCTTTCGTACCCCCTTCGATGCGTCGACAGATCTTTGACAGTCTTCATGGACTCTCCCACCCTGGTGTCAAGTCAACCGTGCAGTTGATAAAACAACGTTTCTGTTGGCCATCTATGCAAACTGACATTACCAAATGGACTCGTTCTTGCATTCCATGTCAGCGCAGCAAGGTCCACAAGCACACATTTAGTCGTCCAGGTCAGTTCGCCACTCCAAGTTCTCGTTTTGAGCACATCCATTTAGATTTAGTGGGTCCTCTCCCTCCATCGAAAGGCTGCCAGTTTCTACTTACGCTAGTAGACAGATTTACACGTTGGCCAGAAGCTTTTCCAATAGAGGATATCACAGCTGACACTATTGCCTTCAAGTTCTATTCTGAGTGGATTTGCAGGTTTGGTGTACCTCTCCGAATCACCACAGACCGTGGACGACAATTTGAATCTCAGCTGTTCGAAAGTTTGTCTAAATTTATTGGCTCCCACCATATCTACACGACTCCGTACCATCCAGCATCGAATGGACTTGTCGAGCGATTTCACAGAAGTCTTAAAGCTGCTATTCGCTGCTATGCCACAGAACGCTGGGCTGAGATACTACCCACTATCCTCCTGGGTCTCCGCTCATCCATCAAAGAAGACCTGCAAGCTAGTGTTGCTGAACTTGTGTATGGTGAAACTCTTCGCTTACCTGGTGAATTTTTCTCTGCATCCAATGATTATGTTGATCCAACTACATTTGTCGGTCGCTTGAAAGACCACATATCCACAATCCGTCCTGTTCCAACTAGCCTGCGCACTGGTCGTTCTATTTTTGTGCATAATGCACTTTCTTCGTGTACTCATGTCTTTTTACGACAGGATGCTACACTGTTAAAAATGTGGTGCTAGGTTGAACCAATTTATGGTGCTGCAATAGCTGCCACCATAAGATGGTGAAATGTTGTTCCAACATTTGGTGCTAAGGTCGAACCATAAAGTGGTGAAATGTTGAACCATAAAGTGGTGAAAGGTTGAACCATTAACTTTAACAGAATGCATTTAATGGTTCAACCTTTCACCACTTTATGGTTCATCATTTCACCACTTTAAGGTTCGACCTTAGCACCAAATGTTGGAACAACATTTCACCACCTTATGGTGGCAGCTACTGCAGCACCATAAATTGGTTCAACCTAGCACCAAATTTTTGACAGTGTACTGCTAATAATTAAAATAAAACAACTTTTACTACATCTGAATTATAATAGAATAACTTTTTCTACAGGAAATTAATTCGTAAGCATTTTTTTAAATAGGAACTTCTTAATCATTTTACCAATTTAAAAATACACTTTTTAAATTTATTATTAAGTTTTAAAAACTTATTTAAGCACAAAAAATTACGAAATTGCATTTTATCATTTTATTCTAAAATATATCAGATTCATTTTCTATAAGTCAGGTTAGTAATTTATTTTGATTAAAATATAAAGAATTTACAAAAAGTTTATAATCAAATGAGACTTTTATCATTTCTTACATTCAAAATCAATAATATTCTTACATTCTTATAATTCATGAGAACATATTTTCTGAAATAATATTTAATTTAGTAAATTTTACTGCAGAGGATTTTTGTTCGTATTCATAATTTTTTTTTTAAGAATGAGCTTGATCCGAAATCATTTTCCAAGCCCTAAGTTAAAAATTACTTTAAAACAAAAGATATGGTTAAAGTAGAATACACATTTAACAAAAACTTTGATATTTGAACCAACACATACAATATTCCACTTATATAACAAGCACTAAAAGGATGTACAGAAACTGATACGAACATTAATGAAGGAAGATGTTAATTAAACAATATATAGAACATAGTAATGTTACATATTAAAGCCAAAAATCATGCAAATAACTATACAAAATTGAAAACTATAGAATTAAAAAATATTTTGCTTAATACACACCAATATCGGCATCCATTACTGTTTTGCTTTTGTTCTTCACGAAAAGCGTCATAGATATGCGCAGAAATCTGTGTTTTGATTGGCTGTAAGTAGCACCATCTTTTGGTGCTACTTCTTATTTTTCAAACTTACTCCATAACATGGAGTTTTCGAAAAATAAGTAGTACCATATTTTGGTGCTTCTCTTTATTTTACTCCATAAATTGGTTCAACATTGAACGGAAATTTTTAACAGTGTACTCGTAGAAGTCTCCAACCATTTTACACTGGGCCATTTCGAGTGTTATCCCGCAATGATAAAACCTTCACCATCCAGCTACACAACAAAACATCAACGGTGAACATTGATCGGTTGAAGCCGGCATTTATCAATGTAGTTCCTGATGCAGTGCCTCCAGAACAGACTGTGTTTTTTCCTACAGCAACACCTGATTTACCACAGTCTCCTTCTGGCCTGACAACAAGTCAACCGCTGTCTTCTAATCCGTCTACTAGCCAACAGCCATATGTTACAAAATCTGGTCGCCGAGTCAAATTTAACCCCCGTTATCTTGATGTCACTTCGTCACTGGGAAGGGGGTGATGTGGCAACATGCAACAGCCCTTTTTGGCTGTATTCTGAACTGATATGATCACAAAAACTTTTATCTTTTGTAATTGGCAACAGTCCACAAGTGTCAGAGTGGCTTGCTCTTCATGTTGTCGTGTGGTGTACACGTTTTCCAGAAAGTTAATTAAATTTGTTATGTTTTTAAGTTAATCCTTCTGATTCCAGTGCTTATTAAATTATGTTACAGTCGGCGGTAAAATATTTTGAGCATCAGACCTACCTCAGAATTTTACTTTTTCGCAAAACGTGAAAAAAAAAATATTTAATATCCATTGTCCCCCTAAAACTTATCAGGAATATATTATTAAACCAATATTTTGTTTTCCCAGCATTGATAATATCTCAAATGTAAAAAAAAATTTCCTTCTGACTTATTTTTAAAAAAAAAAAAATTCGAATTCAGTTTCATTTGTGTAAGACATTTTATTGAAATATACAGAATTTTTGCACATATAATAATTCATACATTTTATAAATACAGTGAAATCTGTCTAAGCCGGAATCTGCCTAAGCCGGAAATCTGTCTAAGGCGGAAACATTTCAGAGTCCCGCATTTTTTAACATAGATATTTCCGAGCAATCTGTCTAAGGCGGAAAGAATCTGCGTAACGCGGAACCGGACAATCAGTTTGGGTCCCAGGTAGCAAATTTACTGTTTAAGACGGAAGAAAGTTTTCCTGGGAAATATAAATGGAAAGAAATCTTTTCTTTTTATAATGAAATGTATTGTCCAGTCGCATTCCCAGAGATTAAGAAAAGGCGTCACTGATTGTTGGTAGTAGTTTGGGGATGATATTATTATTGTATATGAGTGAGAAACGGCTGGACAAATGGGTCACGGGAGTTTTGACAAGTTCATTCTTAGGTTACAATAAGATAAGAGAATTTGTTTAAAAAAGGAGGGACAGCTTATGAAAACTTAAACTCATTGACAACTTATGGAAAATTTCAACAACCTTTCAACCTTTCTTCTTCCGAAATAGCTTAGCTCCTGGTCAGCTGCTAATTTTTATTTGTCCTATAATACAACGAAAGTTATCTTTCTAGAATTTCAGAAAAAAAAGGGATTTTCAGAATTTACTCATAGTGCTATAGTTAGAACCACAGTGGGAGTAGCACTGATGAATACGAAGTCGAAGTGACAAGCTTCATATAAAGAAGCTCTTAAGAATCTAAAGCTTTTACAGAATTTTTACATAGCGCGAAACAATTATGAAATGATACCAACTGATGTACAATGTGCTACTGAAAAAGAAGCCATTAAGAAAAAAATAAGTACACTTGAAAAAAAGATTAAAAAACCGATCCTGATTATCAGGGTTCTACTATAATTTTATGTTCACTAAAATCTGTTATTTTGATTGATACTAGTGTGTATGTGTACTATTAATTTATAAATTATTATTACTATAGATATATATAAATAGGTTAAGATTTCATGTCTATTTAATTAAAAAAATTTAAAGAAACGTTAGTTTTAACTTTTAGCCAAAAAAATGTTTAATACTCTGTGAACGGGATGTCTATAGAGTTTTTCTGTCTAAGCCGGAAATTTGTCTAAGGAGGAATTTTATTTCAGTCCCAAGTGATTCCGCCTTAGACAGATTTCACTGTAAATCAGTTTTATTTTAAAATCTGTGTAATTAAATTTGAATTACAGTAGTAATACGAAATTAAAATGCACTTATATTGTATATATTATTCCAAGGAAAGAATTTATCCAATAAATTTCTTTTTAAAAATAAAACTATAATATATCTTATTTTCCAAACCTATAAAGAGATTTAATTTCCAGTTTGCGTGTTATAGAGCAGTTCACATTACATGACCTTTACCGGAGAATAATGAAAAAAGTTGTAGGACACGCAAACGCAAAAAGCATCGATAAAGGATAAAAGCATTGATAGCGATGATTGTCCTATATCAGTAGCTAAAGGCTGTTCATGACATCACCTTGCAGAGCTGAAAGCTGTTCGTGACATCACCTTGCAGAGCTAAAAGCTATTCGTGTTTCCGTTTATGTGTTATATCGACAACGGATGATGCCATAATGCATTAACGATTGTTTCGACATAAATGGGGGGGGGGCATTAAAGTAACTTTGTTATTGTAACTTTGTTACATTTAGAAACGTAATTTTGCCATTAAGAAAATGGTATATATATAGGGGGGAATTATATTGATACGGAGTCATTTATATTTTACAGACAAATTTTGTGAAAGCTCCGTGAAATTCTGGTGAGTAAAATTTATTGATTTTAAACTTAGTGTATTAACTTTACAGTAGTTAACTTTTACAGTATAATAGTAAATGTGTTGATTATTTTCAAAGCAATGTTTAAATCTAAATTAATGTGTCCTTCTAAATTAAGAAAAAAATAGTGAACTATCATTTTGATAATATTATTACTAAACATTGGGTGTTTGGCTTGAAATTAAGTGGGTATGTTAGTGAGGCACTGGGATTAAGCTGTATAGTTTTTTGTAAGATTTGGTTCATTAGTTCGAAAAATATAGAATATTTTATTTTGCGCAATAATGCTTTTCTATGGCAAATCCAATGATTTTTTATTTCTTTTTTCTTGATAGAAAATGTCACATTTCATTAATGGAATTCAGTGATAAATGGATACTGAAATTTGCCGGTTAATTTATTCGTATTGTTTTGAAATTTTGTCTACAAATTTGTCAGATTTTTAAAATTATTACTGTAAATTTTGGAGATATTTTATAAATGTGTTCCAATAATATAGACTAATTTGTTTTAGAGATTTACTTATTTGAAATGTATTTATTTCATTTTCTTTATTTTCTTTTAATGGTTGCTAAGCAACCATTCATCTTAATGCTTATGCTTTTAATGCTATAAATTTGAAAGCGTGTGCGAAATTTAAATGAAGTCAACATCAAAACTTATGAATTAACTAATGTCTTTGTATCTTTGCGTATAAATATAGCATAGCCCAGAAAAAAAAAACATAGGCTATGTTTTATTAATTTTATTGAAATATTTTCCTTAATAATTCAAAATTTCCTTCTTTTTCATACAGAATCAATAGGGATTTTTTAAATAAAATTTAAGCAATTTCCTTTATCGTTGCCAAAAAAAATCAAAATTTGGAATAATAATTTTTCAACAGCAATAAGTTTCAACTGAGCAATTTCCATTCGAAAAATTAAACTATGAAAAAAAAATAAGCATGACGTCAGAATTAAAATAACTAGAAATAGTACTTTTTGTTAAATATTAAACACGGATATTCGTTTCGTTAATAGGAATTTTTCTGACAAAAATGGGGACATAATTAGAAGTAAAAGAAATAAAAAAAATTATATTCTTAATAAATATTTCACTTAGTAAAATATGACGTCATAGTTGAACAAAAACATGTATTTTATAGTAGTCGTTAAAAATACAAGAAACATGAATATCAATAACTCATGAACAATGAGGTCGTTGCCGAAACTTCAGTGAAGGCTTACTTTGGAGACACGAAATTTATTTTTTTCATATGTCAGTCTCTTCTTCTGTATATATGTCTGTCCCGCTATAACTGCAGCAAAATGCAATCAAAACTTTTTTTTTCGGAAACAAAATTGTAAAACTCTAGATTACTGAGTTTACACTTACAAAAGTTCCTGATGCATTAGGTTTAGGTGTTTGTGGCTGGCAGGCATTGAGAAGTATAAAGTTAAAGAAAAATATTTGCCGAAACTGTTACTTATTCTTATAAATCAAAATGAATAAAGAAATGCAAAATAAACAATCATTAGCACAATTATTAGAAAGTGACAAACTTAAATTAAGTGAAGTTCGGGGGGTTCAGGGGGGCGGAGCCCCCCTGAAGAAATCTACTGTGTTATAATAAAGAAAACAAAAATAATAGATCATGAAAATTTCAGAATATCTTAACATAACTAAATTTTTAATTTACCGCTTTTGATGGCTGAAAACTTCTAATTCCTATTTTATTCTTATAAATAATTACGCAATTTGAAAATTTTAAATTACAGTTTCCTGGGAGTTGAATATTACCCAAAGTGTGTTTTAAAAAAAAGATGTGAAAAGCTGACGTTGAGGCTCCTGATCTGCAGATTTACTAGTTATATTACATTAACAAAGTGCATATTTTAAAATTTATTTATATTCTAATAACAATACAGCAAGCCGCGCATTTTTATCTCAAACAGTTTTTTTGTTATTTACATTCAAAATGGGTCAGTCTTTTACTGGACACCCGGTATTTAAATATTCACAATTACTATTAATTAAATGCATTTATAAAGTTAGTATAATTATTAATTAAATATATATAATTATTAATTAATTATACATATATGTTAAATATACACAATTATTAATTGCCGAAACGTCAGTGAAGGCTTACTTTAGAGACACGAAATTTTTTTGTGTCTGTCTGTCTGTCTGTCTGTCAGTCTGTCTGTTCCGCGATAACTTTCGTAAAAAGCATCCGATTGGCTTGAAATTAAGTGGGTATGTTAGTGAGGCACTGGGATTAAGCTGTATAGTTTTTTGTAAGATTTGGTTCATTCGTTCGAAAAATATAGAATATTTTATTTTGCGCAATAATGCTTTTCTATGGCAAATCCAATGATTTTTTATTTCTTTTTTCTTGATAGAAAATGTCACATTTCATTAATGGAATTCAATGATAAATGGATACTGAAATTTGCCGGTTAATTTATTCGTATTGTTTTGAAATTTTGTCTACAAATTTGTCAGATTTTTAAAATTATTACTGTAAATTTTGGAGATATTTTATAAATGTGTTCCAATAATATAGACTAATTTGTTTTAGAGATTTACTTATTTGAAATGTATTTATTTCATTTTCTTTATTTTCTTTTAATGGTTGCTAAGCAACCATTCATCTTAATGCTTATGCTTTTAATGCTATAAATTTGAAAGCGTGTGCGAAATTTAAATGAAGTCAACATCAAAACTTATGAATTAATTAATGTCTTTGTATCTTTGCGTATAAATATAGCATAGCCCAGAAAAAAAAAACATAGGCTATGTTTTATTAATTTTATTGAAATATTTTCCTTAATAATTCAAAATTTCCTTCTTTTTCATACAGAATCAATAGGGATTTTTTAAATAAAATTTAAGCAATTTCCTTTATCGTTGCCAAAAAAAAAAATCAAAATTTGGAATAATAATTTTTCAACAGCAATAAGTTTCAACTGAGCAATTTCCATTCGAAAAATTAAACTATGAAAAAAAAATAAGCATGACGTCAGAATTAAAATAACTAGAAATAGTACTTTTTGTTAAATATTAAACACGGATATTCGTTTCGTTAATAGGAATTTTTCTGACAAAATGGGGACATAATTAGAAGTAAAAGAAATAAAAAAAATTATATTCTTAATAAATATTTCACTTAGTAAAATATGACGTCATAGTTGAACAAAAACATGTATTTTATAGTAGTCGTTAAAAATACAAGAAACATGAATATCAATAACTCATGAACAATGAGGTCGTTGCCGAAACTTCAGTGAAGGCTTACTTTGGAGACACGAAATTTATTTTTTTCATATGTCAGTCTCTTCTTCTGTATATATGTCTGTCCCGCTATAACTGCAGCAAAATGCAATCAAAACTTTTTTTTTCGGAAACAAAATTGTAAAACTCTAGATTACTGAGTTTACACTTACAAAAGTTACTGATGCATCAGGTTTAGGTGTTTGTGGCTGGCAGGCATTGAGAAGTATGAAGTTAAAGAAAAATATTTGCCGAAACTGTTACTTATTCTTATAAATCAAAATGAATAAAGAAATGCAAAATAAACAATCATTAGCACAATTATTAGAAAGTGACAAACTTAAATTAAGTGAAGTTCGGGGGGTTCAGGGGGGCGGAGCCCCCCTGAAGAAATCTACTGTGTTATAATAAAGAAAACAAAAATAATAGATCATGAAAATTTCAGAATATCCTAACATAACTAAATTTTTAATTTACCGCTTTTGATGGCTGAAAACTTCTAATTCCTATTTTATTCTTATAAATAATTACGCAATTTGAAAATTTTAAATTACAGTTTCCTGGGAGTTGAATATTACCCAAAGTGTGTTTTAAAAAAAAGATGTGAAAAGCTGACGTTGAGGCTCCTGATCTGCAGATTTACTAGTTATATTACATTAACAAAGTGCATATTTTAAAATTTATTTATATTCTAATAACAATACAGCAAGCCGCGCATTTTTATCTCAAACAGTTTTTTTGTTATTTACATTCAAAATGGGTCAGTCATTTACTGGACACCCGGTATTTAAATATTCACAATTACTATTAATTAAATGCATTTATAAAGTTAGTATAATTATTAATTAACTATATATATTTATTAAATATATATAATTATTAATTAATTATACATATATGTTAAATATACACAATTATTAATTGCCGAAACGTCAGTGAAGGCTTACTTTGGAGACACGAAATTTTTTTGTGTCTGTCTGTCTGTCTGTCTGTCTGTCTGTCAGTCTGTCTGTTCCGCGATAACTTTCGTAAAAAGTATCCGATTGGCTTGAAATTAAGTGGGTATGTTAGTGAGGCACTGGGATTAAGCTGTATAGTTTTTTGTAAGATTTGGTTCATTCGTTCGAAAAATATAGAATATTTTATTTTACGCAATAATGCTTTTCTATGGCAAATCCAATGACTTCCATTTTTTTTTCTTGAGAGAAAATGTCACATTATGATAAATGGATGCTGAAATTTACCCTTTAAATTATTCGCATTGTTTTTGAAATTTTGTCTGTTCATTTGTCAGATTTTTAAAATTATTACTCTAAATTTTGGAGATTTTTTATAAATGTATTCCAATAATATAAACTAATTTGTTTTAGAGACTTACTTATTTCAAATGCATTTATTTCATTTTCTTTACTTTCTCTTAATGGTTGCTAAGCAACCATTCATCCTAATGCTTATTTTTATAATGTTATAAATTTGAATGCGCGTAATTATTGAACGCGAAAATTTAAATTAAGTCAACTTCAAAACTGATGAATTAATGTCTTTGTATCGTTGTGTATAATTATAACATAGTCCAGAAAAAAACATAGGCTATGTTTTATTAATTTTATTCACATATTTTCCTTAATAATTCAAAATTTCCTTCTTTTTCATGCAGAATCAATAGCGATCTTTTAGATAAAATTTAACCAATTTCCTTTATCGTTGCCAAAAAAAAAATCAAAATCTGGAATAATTTGTCAACGGCAATAAGTTTCAATTGAGCAAGTCCCATTCGAAAAATTAAACTAAGAAAAAATAAATATGACGTCAGAATTAAAATAAAAATAAAAATAGTAGTTTGTTAAATATTAAACACGGAAATTTGTTTCGTTAATAAGAATTTTTCTGCCAAAAATGGGGGCATAATTAGAAGTTAAAGAATTAAAAAATAAATATATTTTTGACAAACATTTCACCTGATAAAATTTGACGTCATAATTGAAAGAAAACAGGTATTTTATAGTAGTCGTTAAAAATATAAGAAACATGGATAGCAGTAACTCATGAATAATGACGTCGTTTCCAAAACTTCAGTGAAGGCTTATTTTGGCGACACAAAATTTATTGTTTTCCGCCTGTCAGTCTGTTCTTTTGTCTGTCTGTCTGGCCGCGATATCTGCCAGAAAATGCAATCAAAACTTCTTTTTTTCGGAAACAAAATTGTAAAACCCTAGATTACTGAATTTACACTTTCAAAAGTTCCTGATACATCAGATTTAGGTGTGGACAGGTATGTAGAAGTATGAGGATAATGAAAAATGCTTATTAAAACTGTTACTTATCCTTATAAATCAAAATGTATAAATAAATACAAGATATACGATAACCATTAGCAAATTGATAGAAAGTTCCAAATTTAAGTTTAATGAGACTACGGGGGGGTCAGGACGGGCGGAGCCCCCCTGAAGAAATCTACTATGTTATAATAAAAAAACAAAAATAATAGACCATGAAAAATATCCTAACATAACTAAATCTTTAATTTAACGTTTTTGTTGGCAGAAAACTTCTTATTCTTACCAGTTAATTTATTGTACTTTAAGGAGTCTAAAACAAGTATTAAAAAATTTTTAAACCTTTTGAATTTTTTTTGGCATCCATTTTTTAGGTGCGTTAGTAATTATGTAAATACGTAGCACCTATTGTCGTCGCTCAGTCCGTCCGTCTGTCCGTCCGTCTGTCTGTCCGTCTGTCTGTCCGCATATAACAACGCAAAAACTACCTAACCGAATCGTTTGAAATTTAAAATACATAATTATTACATAATTTTATCGAGTCATTTCAAATTTTATGAAAATCGGATGCATAGATCAATTACAGAGGCAATCAAAAGTATTCCGTTACATTACGGTCAATGGGAAAAAAGTTTCAAATGCATTTTATACGTTTGAAATTTATAATACATAGTTATTACATAATTTTGTCGTGTCATTTCAAATTTTATGAAAATCGGATGAATAGATCAATTACAGGGGCAATCAAAAGTATTCCGTTACATTACGGTCAATGGGGAAAAAAGTTTCAAATGCATTTTATACGTTTGAAATTTATAATACATAGTTATTACATAATTTTGTCGAGTCATTTCAAATTTTATGAAAATCGGATGAATAGATCAATTACAGGGGCAATCAAAAGTATTCCGTTACATTACGGTCAATGGGGAAAAAAGTTTCAAATGCATTTTATACGTTTGAAATTTAAAATACATAGTTATTACATAATTTTGTCGAGTTATATCAATTATTTTGATAATCGGGTGCATAGATCAATTACAGGGGCAATCAAAAGTATTCAATTACATTATAGTCAATGGGGAAAAAGTTTCAAATGTATTTTATACGTTTGAAATTTAAAAGACATAGTTATTACATAATTTTGTCGCGTTATTTCAAATTTTATGAAAATCGGATGCATAGATCAATTACAGGGACAATCAAAAGTATTCCGTTACATTAGGTCAATGGGGGAAAATGTTTCATATGCATTTTAATGGTGTTGCACTCATTCGAACTTAATAAAATTTATATGCAATTATAAAGTACATATTATAATATACATTTTACATAATTTGTGATGCAAAGAACATTTGTTATTGATTTACAAGGCCACACAAAAGTATTCCTTTACATACTGATATAGGGAGAATATTGTTTGATGAGCGTTTTAATTGTAATTCACTATTTACAATTTTATGAGATTGATATATGAGAGTAATATTTTTAAAATTTCGTTATAGTACGAACGCACCTCGTTTGCTACGCTTCACGTGCAATTTCCAACTTGTTTGTCATCTCACAAGCGGTTTTTCATGAAAATAGTACTTTACAGAATCCTTTATAACTTTTTTATTTCTAAACGTATCAAAATGATTTAAAAACCATTATATTTAGTAAAGAATGAACTAAATTTTCATAATAGGTATTTTTATGATAGTGTTTAAAAAAATTGTATAAAATAAGATTAAATGCATCATTTTTACAGTGAAAAATTTCTTTTTTGACATAAACATTTTAATAGAAGAAAGTATAATTCACCTTTACATTTATTTTTCTGAATATATACCCTAATGAACTATTCTCAGAAGAAATATGAAACATTTAGAGATGCTCCTTCTTTTTCTATAGTTAATCAAAGTTGACATCTCAGCATTAAAACACTAAATTTGAAGTTCAATATCTAAAAAAGGACTGGCTAAAAAAAATATATGAAAATTTAGCAGGATAACCTTCTTATGGATGTAAATATGTACCAAAAATATTATGAGTGATATATACGTCGTTTTAAAAATATGGAACTTTGAAATTGGCTTGAAAATCACATTTGTTTACACATTTTTTAAAAGAAAAACTACTCCTAAATGTATAATTTATTATTATTATTATTATTATTATTTATTATTATTATTATTATTATTATTATTATTATTATTATTATTATTATTATCTCAAATGCTACTGTTAAAGGTATAATACATGTTTTTTCTTACATAGTATTCATAATAATTAAATCTACTTTACACTCATAGAAATAATTATCTGGATATTTCATTGCAAAGTGTCTCAGTAATATTGTAGCTACATACAATGACTGTAATTAGTTCCAATTGTGTTAGTTTCTGAAGCATGTTACTTACAGGAACTGAATCATTTTTAGACAATTGAAAAGAAGTTGTTGGTCTATAGAGTACAGGTGAAAAAAAAAGTGAATAAACAGGTCTTTTTTTCTTCACTTAGCTCAAGAATTTTTCCAATTCACCCCTTTTTATCATAAATGCACAAAATATAATCATTTACTTTGAATTATAGCAAGCTTTTCCAAATTTTTGAGATATTGTGATCATTATACTGCTCACATATAGATGTTACAAAGCGCCTGATAACACTTTCACTTAATGGTATTAATTGGCGATATGCTCGTGTGCCAGGAATTTGTTAGCAGAACAACCTTTAAGACAGAACACAACTCTGAGTTCTCCTAATGAGAAGCTAAAGAAATTCTAGAAATGAACAAGTTAAAACATGATACATTTATTCACTATTCACTGAGTGATCATAACTAAATAGGATAGAACAAGAAATTTTTTTTTCAATCACAAAATCAAGCATGCAACAGTTTAAAACATGATATATTTATACACTGAATAAATAAAAAGCAAAAATGCAAATTTTTTCTAAATTATAAAATGAAGTATGCAGTATTTACAGTTTAAACCACAATATATTTATGCTTGGCATATTAAAAATAAACAGGACAGGAAAAGAAAACTTGTTCTCAGTCATAGAATTTAACAAAAGAGAATTTATAAATTTGTTCTTAATCATAAAATTAATACATTCACTTAATCCTGGCTTAAAAATAAATGAAATATTAAGTTTGTGATCATAAATTAGGTTTTAATATACAGTAGACTCCCTCAAATCTACAACTCTCTAAAGTCTGCAAATAATTTACAAATGTAAACAATGAGACATTCAGTTCAGATATAGGGACAAAATTTGACTTTTTTAGTTTTGTATCAATTCCATACATTAATTTGTAATTTTTGTTATTATTACTGAATTCATGTTTTTTCTTCAAGGAAGAATAAATTTATTTCTGAAAGAATTTAAGATATTGTTGATATCACAGATAATCCATAATCTTCTTATCAAATATATTTATGTATTAATCAAACTTTTTTGGTTATTAAGTCTGGCAGAACCTGGAATAAAACTTCCTTATTTTATTATTTTAATGTGATTTAATATTTTATATTATTTATGAGGGAAGTTTCATTGAAGTTTCATTCAGGAAAAATACATTTCATCTTTATAATGCATAGTTAATCATACCTTATTCACTTGATCTTTGCTTTTAATATTTTAAAAATTATCAAAATTTTTATTATTTTAGTTTATTACTTACTGTAATGTTTTAATATATTGAAAGCATTCATTATAATTTTTATTGCAATATTTATTGCATTCAAATTATTGTTTTAAAAATGTAAACAAAGAAATGACCAGAAATCCGCAAAATTCTAAAATCAGCACAACTTCTGGTCCCAAGCCATGCGGATTTGAGGATGTCTACTGTAATTATATTTATGTAAAAAAGTTATTTATACATAAAAAAGGGCATCTGAAGAAATAGGCAGAATATATTATGCATTATGAGTTCTTCATGGTGTAAAAATATACGTAAACAAATGTGATTTTCAAGCCAATTTCAAAGTTCCATATTTTTAAAACCACGTATATATCACTCATAATATTTTTGGTACATGTTTACATCTATAAGAAGATTACCCAGCTAAATTTTCATATTTTTTTAGCCAGTCCTTTTTTAGATATTGAACTTCAAATTTAACGTTTTGATGCTGAGATGCCAACTTTGACTAATTATAGAAAAAGAAGGAGTGTCTCTAAATATTTCATATTTCTTCTGAGAATAGTTCATTAGGGTATATATTCAGAAAAAGAAATGTAAAGGTGAATTTTACTTTTTTATATTAAAATGTTTATGTCAAAAAAAGATAAATTTTCACTGTAAAAATGGTACATTTAATCTTATTTTATACAATTTTTTAAATCATTATCATAAAAATACCTATTATGAAAATTTAGTTCATTCATTACTAAACATAATAGTTTTTAAATCATTTTGATACGTTTAGAAATAAAAATGTTATAAAGGATTCTGTAAAGTACTATTTTCATGAAAACCGCTTGTGAGATGACAAAACATGGATGCCAAAAAAAAATTCAAAAGGTTTAAAATTTTTTAAATCCTTGTTTTAGACTCCTAAAAGTACAATAAATTAACTAGTAAAGAATTAAAAAAATCAAAAATATTGAGCAACATTTTTTTCTTTTTCTGGATGATTTCATATGGATTGACCCGTAATCAAAATCTTTTTACCAAATATTTATGTATTAACCAAACTTTTTTGATTATTAAGTCTGGCTAAATTTGAAATAAAACTTCCTCATTTTATGATTTTGATGTGAATTGATAGTATAGTTTAATAAAACAAATTTCATAAGAAAAATGCATCCTATCTTTATAATTAAATGTTTAATCATGCATTATTAGCTTGACCTTTGCTTTTAATATTTTAACCATGTTAAAATTTATTTAAATTTTTATTATTTTAGTTTATTAACTATTTTAATGTTTTATTATATTATAAGTCTTCATAAAAGTTTCAATTTCATTACTGATTACATTCAAATTACTGTTTAAAAAAATGTAAACAAAGCAATGACCAGAAATTAGTAAAATCTTTGGTCCCAAGCTGTGCGGATTTGAGGGATTCGACTGTATAGGATTTATTAAATTAAAGTAACAGTTTATTATATGCTAGCTATCCTATATGTTTTTAATTTCGCGTCACTAATAGAATATCAAGGCATAAAAGTGTTTAAAACACTTGAAGTATTCTAGTCACTTAATACCCATTATTAGAATCTCATAATTTAAAAACATTTGAAATATAATAATCATTAAATTATAATCAATTATCTAAAAAATTCTTAATTTAAATAGTTATTATTTTTTCTTGCATTTTTTTGCTTAGTTTGAGCAAAAGATCGATTAAATCAACAGAGATAAATTATTAAAACATAGCTAGTGAAAGCCATGAAATAGTTGATAGCAACTATATTAGAAATCTACAATCAGGGAAGGCTTTAACCCTTTGCGACGCGGTGGTTTCATAGCTATACCACTTAATTTTAATTCTCAAACGCCAAATTGGCACCGGAATTTTGTAAAAAAAATTACGGTTTTTCGAGTGTGAGAAATACAGCGTTTTCTCATTTACAAATAAAGTTGTTTTTAAATTCCGGTGATAGTCATCAATTTCAACACTTAAGCAATGAATTTGTTCTGCGTCGCAAAGGGTTAAAAGATAGTATGTAATACCCTATACAGACTTTTCACTCCCTTGACTGGGAGGCTTGGTTTAACATGATTGCAATATGTGGCTTTATAGCACTCATTTTGGCGACATAATATTAATTTTGAATTGTGTTAGCAAAAATCTTATTTCAAATGTTTTTTCCCCGTCGTTTCTTTGAAAGATTAAATATTAATTAAAGGTTAAATATTTATTAAAGGTTAAATATAAGTTATTGACGATTTATTATCAAAGCACATTATTTAAATTAAATTAACATACATATTTTTCAAGAACTTTTCATCTTAAAATTAATCTTTAGAATTAAAATATTTTGAAGGTTAAAAATAAACATATTGTTACAATTTAACATCACTTATAATTTTTTTTTATTTTGTAATGGAATTTTATTTATTTTTTTATAAATGTGTTTTTAATTATCAGGTTTAAAGTTATACGTATGTAATGTCATGTGTATCTAACATTGCTCAATGTGCGATTTTGAAGAACCACACGAATTCCCATTTGTATTTTGTATAAAATCTATTCATATTTTTTAAATTACAATGAGAAAAAATACTATTAAACAAAAAGTAAAAAAAAATCCCAAAATCTTTGGCCCATTTTTTTGCAACCTGTTGGTTTCCAATATTGGGGAGTCATACTTTATTATTTGTAAAAAAATTTTATACTACTGTTTTTCCATCCTTTTGTTGTAAACAAAAAAAAAATATATCTTTTTGATGAAAAATACCCTTAATTTTTTTTTCAAGTCGAACACAATAAAGTTTTTATTGTTGTATAGATTGTTTTTCTAAATAGTTTTTACCGAAATCACTCTTGTCAGCAATGCATATATGCAATTTTAATTCAGGATGAAACTTTTTTTTTCTTATACCTCGGCTATTTTTAAATAGTTTCTCTCCATCAACACACGAGTACAGTAACTCTCGTCATCTTATATAAATAAAACATTGCATTATAATAAGAACATTGCATTATAATAAGTCTTTTTTTTAACCATTTAAACAGTGTAAGCTTGTGTGTGAAATAAAGACATGAGATTTATAATTTAACATTTTTTTAAATTTTTCTAAACAATTTACAAAACAATTTTTTTTACATCACATTTAACCAATATTGGTATGCAGTCTGTCGTAAAAAAAATGGGGGGTCGAAGAAAAAGTCTGAAAAATTCAGACTTTTTCTTCGACCCCCCCATTTTTTTTACTCTTTCAACACCGATAATAAGTTTTTTTATCGGTTTGATAAAGATTGGGATGGTTTTTTTTTAATGCAGCACGGGTCCATAGTTTTTTTTGAAATCGTCAATCCACTGATGATATTGAATTCCTTCTCCGGTTTCGCATTGTTTTATGATGAAGAGATTTAAATTATAATCATAAGGCTGGTCTATCACATAACCGTATTGGAGCGTTCGCACGAATCGCTTGGAATATGAGTATCCATCACATTGGGCACGGTTTAGAATTTTTTTTGTAAAAAATATGTTTCTTCGGCTCGTCACTCAGTTTGAGAATTTTAAAATGTTTTTTCTTCGGCTCGCCAATCGACTTGGAAAATTTAAAATGTTTCGTATTCGACTCGCTGCTCAATTTAGATATTTCAAAAGGTTTCTCCGGTTTTGGCGGTGCCTCGGGTTCCCGACTCAGTTTGGGAATTTTAAAAGGTTTTTTCTTCGGCTCGCCAATCGACTTGGAAAATTTAAAATGTTTTTTCTTCGGCTGCTCGTCGTCGCTCAGTTTGGGAATTTTAAAATGTTTTTTCTTCGGCTGCTCGTCGTCGCTCAGTTTGGAAATTTTAAAATGTTTTTTCTTCGGCTGCTCGTCGTCGCTCAGTTTGGGAATTTTAAAATGTTTTTTCTTCGGCTGCTCGTCGTCGCTCAGTTTGGGAATTTTAAAATGTTTTTTCTTCGGCTGCTCGTCGTCGCTCAGTTTGGGAATTTTAAAATGTTTTTTCTTCGGCTGCTCGTCGTCGCTCAGTTTGGGAATTTTAAAATGTTTTTTCTTCGGCTGCTCGTCGTCGCTCAGTTTGGGAATTTTAAAGTGTTTTTTCTTCGGCTGCTCGTCGTCGCTCAGTTTGGGAATTTTAAAGTGTTTTTTCTTCGGCTGCTCGTCGTCGCCTCCCGAAACAGAACGTTTCTCCGGCGGTCGAGACGCCTCCTCGGGTTCGCGTCTCAGTTTGGGAATTTTAAAAGTTTTCCAGGTCTCGCCTCCTCCCGTTTCGGCGGCCGTCCGAACGCGTTTCTTCTCCTGCGGTCTCAAAGCCTGGGGTTCGCGACATAGTTTAGGAATTTCGAAAGGTTTCGCGGGCTCTCCGCCTCCTCCTCCAGGTTCGGCGGCCGTCCGAACGCGTTTCTTCTCCTGCGGTCGCGAAGCCTGGGATTCGCGATTCAGTTTAGAAATTTCGAAAGGTTTCGCGGGTTCGAGTCTCGGTTCGGGAATTTCGAAAGGTTTTCCCGGCGGTCGAGACGCCTTCTCGGGTTCGCGATTCAGTTTAAGAATTTTAAAAGGTTTCGCGGGTTCGAGTCTCGGTTTGGCAGCCGTCCCAACGCGATTCTCGGGCCGGAGTCGCGAAGCCTGGGGTTCCCGACTCGCTTTAGCAATTTCGAAAGGTTTCTCGGTCTCTCCTCCGCCTCCTCCTCCTCCCGGTTCGCCGGCCGTTCCAACGCGAATCTCGGGCCGGAGTCGCGACGCCTCCTCGGGTTCGAGTCTCGGGGGGTCGTCGTCGTCGTCTCCCGGAGCAACAGCAACGATAGCAACATCAGCAACGACAGCATCATCATCAGCAGCAAAAACAACGGCAGGTGAAGAAGGAGCAGCGGGCTGTAAGAAATCCCGGACTTGTTGTTTCGGGGAAACGGGAGGTTCTCGCTTCGGCGGCGGCAGTAGTGGTGGCAGTAGTGGTGGCGGTATGCTCGATGGTTGCTCGCAGACGAAATTTTTTAACAATAGCAGGTTGCTCTCGAAGTCGGGAATGGAGTCGAAGAGACTCTTGTGCGAGACGTTCCAGATTGCATCGTCGGGAACAAAACAGTCTTCCAAAACTGAAAAGTCAATGTCCGAAACAGGTAAAAAGAACGGTGAATATTGCAGCAACGTAGCCATATCGACGAGTGGCAAAGTCGAATGAGGCAAGTCTGATGCGCGGACTGATATTTATACTATTTAAAAAAAAAAAAAAATTGTAATTTGAGAAATTACAACAACCATTTGGACAAAAAAAAAAAAAGTTTGTAATATTTAATAGATTTTTTTTTTTTTTTTTTTGTCCAAATGGTTGTTGTAATTTCTCAAATTACAATTTTTTTTTTTTTTTTTTTTTTTTTTTTTGAGTTAAATTATTATTGGGTATCAATTACATGTTCATTATAATATGATAAATCATGATCAAACAGTTCGTCATACGAATCTCTTTCAAACATATCGCCATCAAACGTGGTAACATTCATGTCATCATCCTCATCAGACGAAACCTCAATTAGCTTATCAAACGAATCATCAGATACATCATCATTGGGAAACAGATTGGTATCACAGCGAGCGTAAAGGGGCAAATGGTAACTAAATATACTTTCATAAACGCCACAACATAGTAATGGCCTCGAAGAAAATATGGCATCTATTGTTGTCCTACCTTTGGTCGTAAACTCTTTGGGATTATTTCGCATTTGCAAATAGTATACATCATCCAATATATCTCTGAGATATAACCCTTGTTGAGAATTCATTTCAATATTAAAATCCCCAAATAATATAGTAAACATTTCTTCAGTTTTTAATAAGATTTTATTTATTGCTTTTAAAATATCATCTGCGGAGGCTTGAGGTCTCGCATACAAAACAGCAATTTGGCATCGTCTCAATCGTACAACGATAAGATGAACCCCGGTTTCATAATTTGAATATTTTTTATAATCATTTTCACCAAAACTGTTTTTCTTAAGAAAAATGGACACGCCAGACGGTTTTGGTACGGAAAGGTCACTGAGAGTTTCATAGGGTCTATTAAAACCTTCGAATAGAAATTTATCATTAGAAACAGTCCAAGTTTCGGCGAAAAGTAAAACGTCGCTATTCATAAAACAGGGATTTGTTTTAATATCATCGTAATGTTTGCGGAGGGATTGTACGTTGTGATACATCATTTGAAGACCGTAAGGCTCGCAACACTCCTGTAAAAATTTAAATCTCGGGATAACGGGATTTTGTCGCAATCTATCAAATGCCTTCGAGATAGGATCATCTTCTTTAGTAGCTTTTGGAAGATGAAAATTTGGGAAAAGGTGTAATGTATTTAATTTTTTACAGCGAGAACATGCCACATAATAGAGTTGAGGGGACATCTTGGGAGTTAAACCTACCGCGCATTCATCGAACGTTGCTCCTTGAGATTTGTGAATGGTCATGGCTTCTGCTACTACGAGAGGAAATTGATTTCTAATAACAGATAGGGCTCCGTTTCTTGTTTTGTGAATCGACTTTTTACATCGCTCAATGGGCGTCCACTTGTGCGAAATCTTGTTTTGAATCATGTAGCGAAACGCTTGACTTCTTTTGTTTTTTCCTACTTGTGGGCTGTCTAAAAATTCAAGCCATACTCTTTTGACACCCATTTTTTTAGTGTTTTTAATAGGACATGTTTCAATATATCGCAATACAGCCATAGATCCATTGACGAGTCCATCTACTATATCCACATTGGAAGTTAACATATAACGCGCACCTATTTTGAAAGGTGTTTTGTATGCTAAATTTCCACACTCTTGACGCGATCTAGTTTTCATTCGATCTAATAAACTACGTTTTCTTTCTGCTGTCCCTGTTCCCGTTACACAATCGTTAGCCAAACACTCAATCAACTCACCCTCTATTTTATTCAATCTTGAGACATTTGCCTCATTCACTTCTTTGTTGGAATAAAACAACAAAGGCGCAGTGAGAGGAATTTTATCCAATGTGGTTACTCTCGATTTTAAAACATTGATTTCCTTGTCTGTCAATTTCCCATCGGCCAAATTATTTAAGAGTATAGCAAACTCTTGGTCTTCTTTTTGACGCATTATTTCTGTAAGTTCATAAAATTTAACCGAATCGAAAAGATTAGGTGCTAATTGTACTAGATCCATCCGTTTTGACGTTTGGTAAAGAGGGGTATCTTTGACAGGGGGTAATTGCCTCAAATCTCCTAAAATTATAGTATGCATCCCACCAAAATCGGCATTGACGCCTTTAATCTCTTTCATACGTTGATTGGCAGCGTTGAATAAATTTTGACCTACCATGGAAATTTCGTCTATAATAATGACACGACAATTTTGAAATTTAACTTGGTACTCATTTAAGGTGCTAGGACTCATAGGTTTTAATTTAGCCGAACTGAGTGTGAGGCCTAGTCCGGAATGCAAAGTTGTTCCAGAAATATTGGACGCCGCTTTGCCAGTGGGGGCCATTTTGATAACGACCGGGTATGCCGGATCTTGGTCGAAAATGTTGTAAGCCATTTGCTCTAAAAGGGAGATGAGAAATGACTTTCCAGTACCTGCAGCCCCTTGGATGAACCAAAAAATGTGTTCGGTATCGCATCGAATGACATTTTGAAATTCCTCGAGAATATCACGCTGTTTCGTATTGGTTTTTTGGAACATTTTATTATATTTATCTTTGGGCCAAATTTCCGGCATTAAAAAAGTAGCAAACCCTTTTTCTGCGTCCATGTCCAACCCAATATCTACAATATTTGTTTCTTTTTCGTCATAGTCTAATTGATTCTCGAAATGCACCGCTTCATTCACCTCTTCACTCAATATCTCCAGATCCCCATCTTCTGACATTTTTTCCATAAGTTCTTCATCCCAATCAATAGCTTCATTAAAGACATATTTTTTCCGATTTTCTTCAATTTGATTTAAATTGGATTCGTACAATTCCTGAACACTTTGGCTTAAGATGTCTTTTTCTTCATCTCTCCAAGGTACAAAGAGCATGACCTGTTCCCGATAGAATTCGTTTTCTTTTTGGGAGCGTTTAAAATTACAATAGCGAATTATTTTGGGTTTTGTTCTTTTTTTGCAATATTGTCGCCCTGTCATCAATTTGAGTGAGTCATCCCCAACCAATTTGATATCGTACCAGGCCGCAAAATCAGCGAGACATTCATGATCGAGTTTTTGGGGTCGACTCGTGTACTTGTCGATAATATTTTTCTCAAATACATCAGAAGAAGATTTATCTAAACATTTTAAATCTTTTTCGGATTTAACCATGTGAGATCGTTCGGTGGGTGCAAAAGTCGGTATGAATATATCGTCTTCGGATATTTTACTCATAGGTAATTCTAATAACGACCACGCGGCTTCCTGTGCACTCACCTCTCGGGCATTGAGAAAGACATTGCTTACCGATTTTAATCTTTCTTTCAGAGACATATTTCCCGCTTTGGTCGCCTCTACACACGCTCGCATATTTTTAGAAAGTCCGGCATTGGATTTTCCCACATAATCGACCAAATAGGCTACGACAGCGTATTGATCCAGTACAAACTGTAAATCCATATTAGATTGCATGAGGTCCAATATTCTGGGATTATAACCATTGATTAAAATTTCATTGACATTTCGCTTGAGCATGACGGTGGGTCGTTGAATACCCGAGCAAATGGCATTCAAATAGGAGTATAAATCCAAATTTAAATGGGCTAAAAATTCACTAAAAGACATGTCTGAATCTTTGTCCTCTAATTCAGCCAAATATTTACGTATTTCTTTATATGTTTTCTTATCAAAACGTGTGTCATCTTTCCCTAAAGGATCCAACACTCTCGTTTTATCCATAGGAAAGAAAGGAATGTTGAATCGACAGTAATCATTATTACCTTTTTTACGCTCACATGTAAAAGTATGCTTATGTTTTTGAAGTATTGCAAAAGGATGGTTGCGAGAACAGGTCATTATACTGTCGACAAACTCGACAATCTCTTTTTCATTGTCACCCGTGTACACGGGTACATTCTTTAAATGTATTAAAGTATGATAGTGTGGGCTCCCTCTTTGCTGAAATTCAACTCTATAGTAGTAGTGTTCAATTTTGTATTGACCAAAAGGACCGTCCGCATGATTTAATATTTTGAAGAGCTCGTTTGTTTTATGTTCAAAGTAAAGAGCGCAAATGACTGGATCATTTCGGATCAATTCGACTTTTCGTCGCGATGGCATGGATTTAAATTCCTCTTTCGTCAAAGGACGATGTTCATGCAGAAACACTAAATGCTTTATCAAGTCGTACCACTGTAATTCGGCGGCAGATAAGGTTAAAAAAATGGTAGGACTTCCAAACTGACGAATTTGTGCCAATACGCGTTTGCGTTCTTGTTCCCAATGAGCGGGACTCGATTTGATATTTTTCATAAATTTATAGGCAAGATCTTTATATTGTAGATTACGGACATATTCGGGGTCACGAATGTTTTCGGCTGTAATGTCTTGGGTTAAAACCACTTTATTGCGAAGAGCAATAGACATGCAACTCAACATTTGTTGATGTGAGAGTTTGAGAAAATTGTATAAAACTTTTTGGGGAGTCGCGCCTCTTCGATCGTATCGTCGGAGTTCGCTTTTACACATTTCTAAATAAGAAGGTTCTTTAGATCGCGTGAAACTACGAACTTGACCTCCATAAATTTTAGGATAGGACAATTCATCTCCGATTGTGTCAAAACATAAAGATATGGGCATTTTATTTTCACCGGGAGCCAACGCTAAACCCTTATTCTTATAATTTGTAGGACATTCCTGAATGAAAGTGGTTTCAGCAAGGGTTGTAAACTCATCATCATCATCATCTTCAAATTCATCGTCCCAATAATCTACAGGTTCATTATCATCATTATCATTTGAAGGCATCAAATCCACCACATCAGTCGTACCCTCTGGAAATGTTTCTTCTTCATATTTTTTGAGCCAACTCAAATCCAATTCAGCGCCTTGAGATTGATACAGCGGTGTCGTCAAAAGATACTCGGCCGCTTCAAAGACGCGTTTGGGATGAATGTTTTGAGACATATAATGAGATTTATATCTTAAGCGTTTTTTCAACTGTACATAAATGGTATGTGAGTCGTTGGGATTTTTGGGTAGATGTGTTACGGTTTGTTGGAGTTCAATAGGTACATTGACAACAGAACCTTTGCAACCAAATTGCCGAGTCGATCCCAATTCTCTCAATTGCATGAAAGGAATTCGAAGAGACACCAAGCGTTCTTCCAAATTATTTAAATCGGCAAGGCAAGGAGGTAGAGGTGCATACTTGAATCCGTAATTGGCTGACAATGGTGGAATTTGACCTTTACGAATGTAAGAATAACATGTTTTGCAAAACGATCCAATATCCTGAACTTTTTCCGAAAATACAAAACTGTAAGACTTTGGTATGTACTGTTTGATTTTACAGAGAGAAATTTTGGTGATGGAGGTTTTAAACCAGAGTCGATCGCAGCACATGCATCTGTGAACGGGTCCATCGGACATTGAATCAAAAAAGTTCTTTTCTAGTTTTTCCCAAGCGGTAGATTGCTGCTTTTTAGTTTTCTTTTGAGGTGGTGGAGAATAAAGGGTAATAGGTAATACTTTTTCCGGCTTTTTAGAATCATTAATTGTACTCCCCTGATTAGAACCGACCGATTGTAAAACACTATGGCTAGTGGATTGCGGCCCCTCCAGACATGGTCTTTTACAATTAGTCGGTTCGACATTAGATTGTTTCTTTTTCCGTTCTCGTCGCTTCTCTCGTAATTGATTTTCATGATCAAGATAATCCTTTGAAGACCTGGCTTTTTGCTTTCTAAGACGATCTTTCATACGGTGTCTTTCTTTGGCTTCGGCTTTTTCGATATCTGATAATTTTCGTTTAACCATTTTTAAATATGTTAGTTTATTCTTTATTATAATGATTTTAAACATTTTGATTTTCCTATTCAATTACAAATTCTTCTAAAAGTAAAGAATTTCACATAAAATAGCAAAATTTCAAAAGTGCGGACGCACGGGGGTCTGCACGACCGAAAACAACAACCATTTGTCCAAATGGTTAAAAAAAAAAAAAAAAAAAAAAAAAAAAAAAAAAAAAAAAAAGTTTTGGATGGTATATATATTGAACGCGAGGCTTCGAGATTTGGCCTCTTTTTTTAAATCGTTTAAATCTAAAATTTTACGTTCACACCAGAAATTCTGCATGGTTTTGTTTTTCTTTACTTAATGATAGACGTTTCGTAATTAACTAAAGTAAAAAATTTTTCTTTCAGGATTTCTGATCTGAATTCGAAGTTTTAAATTGAAAGTAGAGGCCAAACTGGCAACCCAGTCGAGCGTCAGCATTTCAAACCTTTCTGGAAGCCCAGCTCGATGGAATCGTGTATATTTTGTGCTCAAAGTGTCAGGCGACGATCGAAATTGAAAAATTGTAGTCATAAAGCGCACGGAAAATGTTTGAAAAAATATTTGGAAACTCATGATGACATGCGGTGTCCTAAATGTGGCGAAAATTTGAAATCGGCTGATTTGTGGTACGTTCTGCATCATTACGAAACAAGTTTCACCCCTGAACGTTATCGTGAATTACATAGACGCATGCGAGTCATGTCCTTCAGAGATGCAAGCGAGTTGAGCGGCGCCGAATTATCAGATTGATCAAAGGGAAAAAAAAGTTGACATCGACCAAAGTAACCAACCATCCCACTCTTTCTTTTGCTTTAGTCGAGAGGCGGGGTGGGGAAAACAACAAGACTCCAACCGTTTCGATTTGCATCTAAAAACTTGTTCTTTCATTCGTGGCTAAACTTTCAAGGACAGTACGTGACTGGCATCTCTTTTTTTTTTTTGAAGCTGGGAACTCTGAACCGAGTCGTATATAAACGATCGAAAAAAATTCTTTTCATTCTCATTGCTGTTGCTACCGTCGCTACTACTACTACTCCTCCTCCTCCTCCCGAGAGAGACAGAGAGAACATGGCATTCTTTAGAATCGAAATCAAATTGAATGAAAGGATCGAAACCGTCATGGGCGTGTTGGGAGACCACGACGGACAAGTTTATTATTCCGTGGACGACGTGGTCCGGTTCGTTCCCGCGTCCATGCGGCGCACCACTTGGATGCCGAGTCAACGTCTGGATGAAATTGTGATCGAACCACCGTTTCCCAAAACCATGATGATGATGGGACATCGAGACGTCCTGGATGCGCTCCGGTTTCTCCCGTGGTCGCATTCCAAGCGGTTCGTGCGAACCCTCGAATACGGCTGGGTGACAGACCTGCCGTACGATTACAACTTGAAACTTTTCATCATCAAGCAATGCGAAACGGGAGATGGGATACAATATCATCAGTGGATTGAGGATTTTAAAAAAAACTATGGACCTGTGCTGCTGCGACAAAACTGACAAAACACCCCAATCTTTCTCAAACAGAAAAAAAATCGGTGTTGAAAGAGTAAAAAAAATGGGGGGTCGAAGAAAAAGTCTGGATTCCAGACTTTTTCTTCGACCCCCCATTTTTTTACGACAGACGACATACCAATATTGGTGAAATGTTATGTTTAAAAAAATTGTTTTTGTAAACTGTTTAGAAAAAAAAATTAAAAAAAAAATTGAATTACAAATCTCATGTCTTTATTTCATACACACATACACAAACTTACACTGTGTACAAGTGGTTTAAAAAAAATGAATTATATTTTTTACATCGAAATTTTTTTAACATGGAAAAAATCATCTTTTATTTTTGCAATGTTTTATTATAAGAGTCCGCAGTACTTTGACGGAGATGAACTATTTAAAAAAAAATTGTATATACGCATGCTAATGTTTTTTACAAATAATAAAGTATGACATCGCCTCCCAATATTGGAAACTAATGAGTTGCAAAAAAATGGGCCAAAGATTTGGGGGATTTTTTTTTTCACCCCCAAAATCTTTAGCCCATTTTTTGCAACTTTTTTTTCATAGTTATGTAAAAAAAAAAAGTTAGTTCTCATCATCGATTGTTCTGTTTTCCGCCTCTTCTTGGGCGCATTTTTCTTTAAAGTTTTGTATCCAAGTGTCGAACGGTATACCTTCTTTCTCGTCAAAAGTTTGTTGGAGCACAGGAGGACTGTTCCCGTCGTTCTGGATTTCTTTCACGTACCCGAATCTCAGGGCATAGTACACCGATCCTTCTTGCTCCGATTTCAACAAATCGAGCAGGGCCGAATGTTCGATCACCCAAGTGTCCGATCTTAATTTGCACGCGTTGGTGACGTCTTTCATCTGGCAGGTGGCCATCGAGACTCGCCATCCGTAACTCTGTCCTATGGCCAGGGCGATATCCGAAGTGCAAAAGTACACTTTGCCGTCGTTTCCGACTACTCCTAAAATGTCGAAAAAGTACCAACGTTTCGAAATATGGAGTCGAAACAACATGTTGACTACCAAACGAAAAAACAAAAAGAACAGAACCGTGAAGTATAAAGTATTACTCTTACGAATGAGTGTGCGTGCGCGGAGAGAGAGAGGGAAGCTCCACCTCCTGTTTCTTTTTTCTTGTCGCACCACGTGGGGAAGGGAGAGGGGAAAAGAGGGAGATTAACTTTTGTATCTCTATTTTTTTTTTTTTTTAAAGTCTCGAAAACCAATATTGGTAGGCAAATTGATACAAAAAAAATGGGCTGAAAGGGAAAAATATCCCTTTCAGCCCATTTTTTTGTACTTCAACACTGAATATTCAGCATAAGAAGGTTTTTTTTTTTTTTTTTTTTTTTTTTTTTTTAGTCCTTGGGTAAAAATTCTTGAGCTGAGCTTCCGTGCAGTACAATCAATTTTTTAGGTGGAAAACCGGAAAGCCAAATCATGAAGCCTTCTTCCGAAGTGTTGTCGTTTACGAGACGAAATCTTTTTTTCGGAGGCAACGCATTTAAAGGTTCGGGACGTTTGGTTGGTGGTGGTGGTGGTGCAGCAGCATCATCATCGTCGTCGTCATCATCCTCTTTCTCCTCTTGCTCCCCTTCTGTGAAATTGTAAAGGCGGATCGGCCGGATTGTAGGGTTCGAAAGCCGAATTAGCACTGACTTTCAAATGAACGCAAGTCGACAAGTTAGAAAACTGATTGCCGCCGCCGCCGCCGCGAGGATCGGGTACCGGACTGGGCGGTGGTGGGTACGGAGGAGACGTGGGTGTATATTCGCTCGATAGGCTCTCTGTAGCGAAAGTATCCATGGAAACGGGTTCGATAGCCACAGCGGCAGATTTAGCGTGTGCAATCACCGAATCTGGATTCGCAGCAGTAACGGGATTGTAACTCGCAACGGGAGAAATCCTTATAGGGGGCGATACGTGGTAGGTAGGGGTTTCTTTCGAATAACCGGGTTCCTCCTCGTCTTTGTCGTCTTCCTCATTGAGATGTCGAGCGACTTCGGCGGCGGCGGCTTCGGATTCGGCATATTCTTCCTCGGCATTCAAAGCCTTACTGTAGGCGTGGATCCTTTGGTAAAATTCGACTGCATCCGAATCGCGTCGAGAGCAGTGTTGGGCTATTGGAAACTGAAAAGTTTTTTTCACCCGAACGTAAAACTCTTTGCCGCTCAGGTTTTTGAAGGCGACTTGCGCTCGTTTCGATTTGCAACGTTCGAACACGTAGAGCGCGTGTTTGTGGGTGAAGAGCTGCAATTTCAAAAGAGATTTTTCCAAACCCCGAGTCCAGTACTCGCTGGTGACGTCTTTCACTTTGGTGGTCGAATGATTGCGAGCAAAGTGATAGGGAGATCGATAATTCAAGTATCTGGCCACAGAAACGGCTCCCCAGTACAAGTTTCCCTTATTGCCGATCACTCCCCACAATTTACCACTCGTTTTGTCGAAACTCACTTGAAACAGCATCTTTTTTTGGAAAGGGGGTTCTCGATTAGTTCGCACGCGAATGAAGAAAAAACCCCGACGAGCGAGTTGTTTTATAGTCTATGATTTCTCTCTCGGTAAACGAGGGGTGGTGGTGGTGGTGGTGGATACACACGCACGCGGGTGAGTAGAAAAAAAAATAATGAGAGAATCAAAGTCGAAAAACAGCGCGCACATGTTACTAAAGAAAAAAAAAATTCCGCATCAGTAGCGATTGGAGAAGTAGGAGGGGAAGAAGAAGAAGAAAACCCGTTTGCTAGGCAAAGAGGAAGAGGTGTGTTTCTCGCTCGCATACTCAAAAGATGAATAAATTATTCACATCATCTCTAAAGAAAGTAAAAAAAGGGGGGGAGAACAAAATGAAAGAACTATTATGTATTTTTTTTTAATGTTAGGTATCAATCGATTACTATTTTTTTTAAAGTCGCGATTCCAACATGAGTCTGATTGCAATTTTTTTTTTGTAAATAAAAAAAAACAATAGGTTAAAAGTAAAAAAACAAAGAATTGCGCTTATATATATAGAGTTTTTGAATCATAGATCTTTTTATTTTACATTTAATTTTTTTTATGGAAAAAAAGTTTCCAACGTTGGTCACGAGTTGTTTGCAAAAAAAAATGGGCTAAAAGAGCCGTGCTTTTTTTTGTTTGTTATGCAAGCACGACTCTTTTAACCCACTCTTTTGCCTCTTCAAACAGAGTTATTTTTAATTATTACGAGAAAAAAAGATGCCAACGTTGGTCATGAGTTGTATGCAAAAAAATGGGCTAAAAGAGTCGTGCTTTGTTTTTACACGCACGACTCTTTTGGCCCATTTTTTTACCTCCTCAGGAGAAGTTTTTTTTTTTTTTTTTTCAGTTTATATATGTACTTTTATGACTCGCGGTATTATTTCATTACTTTCGAGACAGTAAAATTTTATGGTGGTACCTTTCCACGTTAGCAATAATATTGTGGGATATCCTTCTGTATTATATCTCAATATTTTAGCATAATCCATGGGAGCAGTCTTTGCGACCGGAGTCGTCGACATGACACTGTTTTGCGGCTGCGGCTGTTGTTGTTGTTGTTGCTGCTGCGATTGTGGCTCTGGTTGTTGTTGTTGTTGTTGTTGTTGCGGTTCGACTACTGCTACTTGTAACGACTGAGGTTGTTGCCGCAAGAGGATTTCTTCTTCCGTCGTGCGATCGACGTGCGTCTTGTACAACTTGTCGACCGCTTTTTTTTTTGAAAAAAGTAAACCACACGAAAAACAGGTCGAGCGTCAACATGTCCGTGATGGTCATTTCGTTCACGATCATCAGTTGGGTGAGATTCTGGAAATCCGCGGGATCGTGCTCGGCCAACACTCGGACGTACGTTTCCGGCGAATCCAGTTTTCGAGCAAATTCCTGGACCGCTTCGAGGGGACTCGCCAGCAAGAGTTTGGTCGCGAATTCGTGACTCGTGACGTGTTTTCTCGACTCGTTTTGTGACAGGAAAGATGGCAACAACGCGTCCTTCAGAGTCGCGGCCACGTGTCTTACGCGCACGCTGCTGTAGTCGCGATGAAAAATTCCCAGGATGCGGTTGAGGTCGGACGTGAACCAGTAGAGGGACTCGTCGAATCCCACGAACCCGGTCAAGACGTAATGTTGGTAAGGATTCGGTTTGTACTGGATGCAGAAAGCCATGATAGTTTGTCGTCGTTGTGTGCGCGCGTTTGGCGAGAGAGCGAGAGAGAGAGTAAAACACGCGCCCAGGTTAATTGTCCACATATACGAAACGAGTTTATATTTTTGTGTTTGTGTGTGAAGAGGCGGGACTATGATGAGCGAGCGCAGCGAACCGGAGGACGACGGGAGAGGGAGGGAGTAAACAAAAAAAGAGCGAATGCGAGAAGAAACCACTTTGAGAAGAAGAAGGGAGGAAGGGGGTAAAAAAAGTTAAGGATGGGGAATATCCGTAAGTGCGTGTCTCTGCCACCGCGCCGCCGCATCCTCCCCTCAACGAGCAACGAAACAAAAATAATAATAACAGGATGGATGGATGGATGGATGGATGGATGGAAAAAGAGATGCGCGATAACTGGTCTTTTTTTTTTCTTTATTGGGAGAAATGATGGCTCAGTGTATAGGTTGAGAAAATGATTATTTTTTTTCAGCAAAAAAAAAACCGATATTGTTTCGAATATTTCTGTTCAGGAAGAGTTAAAAAAGAAAAATGGGTCGAAGGCAAATTTCCTTCGACCCATATTTTTTTTTTGCGTTTGAGATGTTACCAACGTTGGAGGAGGGGGGGGGAGAGAGAATATACCAAAAATATTACTTTAACAATTTATACTCTATAACTTTGAATATATATTTTTTTTTCGCAAAACGTGAAAATGTAAAATTCTGCAGTGGGTCCGGCGCTCAACTTATTTTGCTGTCGACTGTACATTTATCACAAAACCGATAAGTGAACAGCCAGCATAAGTAAGTCGTTACACAACTTTATTCAGAAAAAATATAGGAAAATATTCTTTCTGCAAGTAAAAGCCTTTAATAAAATGCAGTTATTTTACTCACATTAAGTTGTGCATATAAAAGTAATTTAAACCCCCCTCCCCTCTGAAAAAAAACAAATTTTAGATAACTGTTTACTTTTTGAAAGTAGAATTAGCATTAACCTAGGAGAATTCACAACGTGGTGAGATTTTCTTTCTCCATCGTACCTTTTTTAAGGCACTTATTTAAAATATTTTTCATTTAAATAAAATTTCAAAATGTGATTTCGATTACTTTATCTTTTTAATGAATAAAAGTACTAAGCCAAACCAAAAGGTTGATATTAAGTGAATGTAAAGTAAAAAAAAAAAAAAAAAAAAGCAATCGGGCACTGTGAGAGAAATTCTCACTAGTGAGTTCTCCCGGGTTAAAAACAAGAACAGAAAACTAGTTCTAAACATAACAAAAGTAGTAACAGAAAATTTAAAATTTTAGTTATGTGAAGACATAGTCATTTATTTTAAAATAATGATATAAGATGTGTATACCTATTAGCAAAATATTATTTGGATATTACAAATAATACAAAAAAATTCTTCTAGTAAGGCTGCATATTTTTTTTTCATTTCAAATTTACAAATTTTCCACATCATGTGTAAATTTTAATTGACTAGTACAAAATCAAATTTTTAACCTTCTTTGATACTAATAATTTTAGATTATAAATAAATACTTTAGATAGCTCAAAGCGACTACTGTAGCCTATATAAAATTTAAATTTATTTGCAAAATATCACATGAAAGTTTGATTGTGAAACTGTAGAGTACAACACGTATTAGGCATCGGAATGTAAAAATATGAAGCCAATGTAATTTATTAAAGTATATTTCAATAATAACTTTAAAAAATAAATAAACACAA
>CAXHSM010000231.1:0-39000 GCA_964019185.1 Maratus speculifer | reverse complement strand
GATTACAAAGCAATACCCAACGGAATCTCGAAGCGATTACGCGGGGTGTTGGCGAGCGCAGCGAGCAGGCGGGCGGAGCCCCCTTATAGTTTAAAATAACTGTAACTGCTCATTCCAATTATGCATGTTTGGGGCGCCACACCCCACTTTGCCCCCCCCAGAGGGGAACTTTTTAAATTTTTATCCACAGCATTCCTGTTGCATATCTTTAGAAAGGTCTGCAACTGCTTATTCATATTATGGATGTCTTGTGTGTCACCCCCCTCCCACTCTGCCCCCTCCAGTGGGGGCACATTTTTAATTTCTTCACAACACCAGTCGTGTGACAAATCATTTGAGAGATCTGCAACTGTTTATTTCATATTATGGATGTTTTGTGTGTCATTCCCCCACTCTGCCCCCCGGGGGCACATTTTTAATTTCTTTACAACACGAGTCATTTGACACATCACTTGACAGGTCTGCAACTGCTTATTCATATTATGGATGTCTTATGTGTCACCTCCAACTCTGCCCCGCCAGGGGGGCACATTTTTAATTTCTTTGCAACACCTGTCGTGTGACACATCATTTGAAATGCCTGCAACTGCTTATTTATATTATGGATGTCTTGTGTGTCACCCCCTCCAATCTGCCCCCCAGGGGGCACATTTTTAATTCCTTTACAACACCAGTCGTGTGACACATCATTTGAGAGGTCTGCAAATGCTTATTCATATTATGGATGTCTTGTGTGTCACTCGCCACTCTGCTCCCAGGCTGGCCACATTTTTAGTTTCTTTACAACACCAGTCGTGTGACACATCATTTGAAAGGTCTGCACCTGCTTATTCATATTATGATGTCTTGTGTGTCACCCCCACATTCTGCTACCCAGGGCCAGGGTGGGCACATTTTTAATTTCTTTACAACACCAGTCGTGTGGTACATCATTTGAAAGGTCTGTAACTGCTTATTCATACCATGGGGTATTGGCGAGCGCAGGAAGCAGGTTTAGCCTACAACTTGGAATCGCGAACCGATTACGCAGGGGAGGGGGTTGGCGAGGATAGCGAGCAGGGGGGGGGCGGAACCCCCCCTAGTATTCTTATATAAAAACTCATTGCTTTCATTTTTTTAGAAATTATAATATTTGGAAAAATAATGGATAAATAAGAATAGTTTTGTAAATGTATAAAATAAACACATGTCTTATATCATGTTTTAAAGTTTAAACTGATTTATTTTCAAAAGATAATAACATGATTGTAAAAGTAATTTGAAGCCGAACATTTTTTTTCCATACTAATTTTTTCGTTTTCACATATGTGTCAAATAAATGCAAAAAGCATTATATACTTAAGTGACATAAAATACATGCAGTACTTCTTAATTTGCATCGTAATTATTTATCCATATACATATGCGCTTGTGTGTTTTAGTTTAAGAAAAATCACTTGAGAAGTAGAATTTTTCTTCAATGAAATTTCATAGGGAAAAAAATTATCATTGGTTCGCTTATGAAAAATATAATTTTTTTCCCGCAAATTCTGTTTTTGTATTTATGTACCTATGTATTTATTTAGGATTGTTAATTTTAAAACGATTTCATTACATATATATAATGTACACTCATAAATGAATCAAAATAGAAAAAAAAATAATTTAATTTATTCTAGAATTGGTATGAAATAAATAAAATTTGCTGCCATAAAATAATTTATTCGAGTTTAAAAATGTGACTCACCTTTGTATACACCCATTATAAAAAAAATTAAATTAATAAAAATAAATCTTCCTTTAGGTAATTGGATTATTTCCACAAATCTTTTTCACTTTTAATAATCTCACTAGATGGCGCCAAAGAAAAAAAAGATTGTGTCTACAATATTAGAAATTTTAAATTAAAAAGGAAAAAAACAAACCTTGACAACTTCGATATATTTACTTCCCAAGAAGTGCATATTTAACATCTATTAATGTCTAATATTTCAGATAATCTAATCATTTAGTTAAATATAATTTAAGTACATGCTGTGTTCCTCAATAGATAGTTTGTTTACATATTTATCTGACAACTTTCTTTTATTGGCTCTTGGAGTAAAAACGCGCCAATCGCAGATAGTTATGCAAAACCTATTAAAAAAAAGAGTTCTTTTTTTATTTTAATTATTAATTAATGTGCAACTTTTGGATCCAGAACTTTCATGTTTTCTAAAGTTTTAAAGATCATTAGAATAACCATGCATGAATTAAGTTGCCCCCAAAATGTTGAAACGAAGTTGAACGATAATGGCTGTGGGCCCATGGTCTAAAAGACACAAACTCTTTTCTTGATTACCTTCATTCCGGACGTGACAGAACTGAATTTGTTACGAATATTGAACTAGTGATGTCATGCTAACTGGTTGTAAATTTGAAGTAGTCATGCCACACCACCTATTGTACTAACGTGAACTAGCGCTTTCATCCCACCCGGTTAACAAATTTGCATATTTTGTGGTTATTTTCATATATCAATAATATTTGTAAATAAAACACTTTTGAATAAATTAAGTTTTGAAATTGAATGATTCTTTTATAGTACCCTGTATATTTTAGATTTTAAAATAATGTTCCCATCCCACTTTACAAAATACATTATAAAGGTGAGAATAACCAAGTAACACAAGATTAAAACCATCTTTTTAATGCCATTCCCCCTTCTTCATGCCTTGAAATTTACCCATTCTTCTGGAAATGAAAAAGGAAAATTTAATTGGAAAAATATATCATTATTTATTTATTGTTGCTACAAAGTAATAGTACAATATAAAAATATTTAAAAAATAATTTTAAAATTTGTGTACACGGGAATGAGTAGGTTTAGGAAACTTAACTGGTCCTTTTATTATTGTAACAAGATAATCACAAATAAAGCAAAATAAATAAATAAACCATGTTTAATGAGAGTGGGAGAAAAAAAGACATTTGGGAGGAGGTTGGGGGGGTGGGGATATAGATTTTTAATTAAATATCGTTTCAACAAATTCACAAAGAAAGCAGATTTTTTTTAAAGATATTTGTTGGTAGAAGAATCAGATCTTCATGACAGGAGGGAAGGGCAAGAGATGACAATAGACAAGTAGAGATAATGGCAATCTATATATATATATATTACGCTAACGTACGTGGAACAGAAATCGCGATTATTTGTTATTGTTTAACCCTTTGCGGGGCGCTGGTTTCATAGATATACCACTTAATTTTAATTCCCAAACATCACATTGGCACCGGAATTTTGTTAAAGAAAACTACGGTTTATTGAATGCGTGAAACATAGCGTTTTCTTATTTATAAATAAAGTTGTTTTCTAATTCCGGTGTCAGTCATTTATTTCAATACTTAAGCAATGAATTTGCCCTGCCCCGCAAAGGGTTAATGGCAATTTCCAAACAAAACGCATTTCATTCATTATTGTAAAAGTCCTTTGGCAGAATTTAGGCAGAAGAAGTAAATTCGATTTGTTACGAAGCATTGTACATTACATATAGGTCTGCTGGGGTCATCTCACATTAAAAATACAAGTTAACAACTTTTTGAGAAGTTACTGGAGCCTAGGCACATTATTTTAAAGTTCTGTCTTTGAGGGCCTCTTCCAAGGCGGACCCGCCTCTGTCTGTTACTCACCTAATTTTGCTCAATTCTTCACTTCATTTCAATCTTTAAAAGTCTATAACTTTGCTTCTATGGGAGCTACAGCGGGAAGAAAAATTCTAGCATAGCTAAATATTCCTTAACATTATTTTTACTGTTTCAGTTTTCCGGTTTTTCCCCATAGGACCGTTTTTTTTTTTGGGGGGGGGGTTCATTTTTTTGATGTAATATGTCTGTTGAAAGCGTAAGCTTCATACATTTCAAAACTAGCATAAAAAATTTTCTCTCCTGTCATTCTGGCTCACGTTACGGACCCATAGTAGTTTAAAATTTAAATTTCTTTGAGGTTTTCACCAGATCAGCATTTGAAAAAAATCGTGCCAATGTGGTGTGTGTAGGACATCTGTGCCATATAAATATTATTCAATCTTTTTTAAGTCCACTCCTGTGTTATATTTTCCAGTGACAGTCTCAGCACAGTTTTTGCTCGGACAGGTCACCTAGTACTAAATAATTTTAGTGAATATATTTACGTATTCTTACATAAATACTGTACAAACATGCGTACTTTTTTCATATTATTACTAGTATTAAAAATGCTATGACGAACACCAAAAATGGTTACCATTTATTTAAGTATAAAAAAAAGGTTTGACATTGTCTTCTATTAATAACTGAGCAAAAAGGAGGATAAGGGATCCCTTCTTGGCTGTAAATCACATCAATGCCAACTTTGACAAAATCACATTTGCGCTTTTTCCATGTAAAATTAATTTGCAGTGCTTTAGTCGAACTTTCCATCACGCTTTACATGTTGATCAATTACATGCAATCAATTTTCTCTGCATTTATACTCTCCAGGGGTGTTTGGTGGCACTACATTAGTGTGATACGCTACAGGAACTAGGCTTTTGGTACTATGTGGACTAGTCTTACACTCATGTTTAACAAGCTGCATCTTTACTGGATACGTCTTTACACTATACATTTTAAAAATAATTGTGACTGATTTGTTTTCATGGAAAAACCACAATTATGATTTTTTCAAAGTTAGCTTTGAAGTGCGTTGCAGCCAAGAAGGGATTCCTTGTCCTCCCTCATGCTCAATTATTAATAGAAATACTTGTCAAAAAATTTTTCACACTTAAAAACATAATAACATTTTTTTGTGCTCATCAGAGCATTTTTTAATACTAGTCATTTAATTTTTTTGATAAAAGTGAAGTTTTTTTTATACCTTGAAAAGCAGAAAAATTGCTGCCGTCAAGAATTAATTGTTGTATTAGAATAACAAAAAAGTCATTGCATTGTCATATAAAATGCATAATATCTGGAAAATAAACCAAGGAGTCGAATGAAAAAACTACAGTGCGTTCACAACTTTATTGAAAGAACTGAAAGTTAAAGCTTTACAATAAAAACAAACAACCGCATTTTCAAGTGATTTATTTGATTTGAATGAATTATGTTAACATACATAACAGTTTTTATATTCATTTAAACTTGGAGGCAATGAATTAAAAAACTACATCAGCAACAACAAGAAACAATGTTCAACTAGAGTTTTAACATACAAATTCGATTTTCTCTGCGACAGTCAAACATAGGGCATGTTCAGCGCAACTTACCAAAGTAATCAATGTTACCGACTGATTGTAGGGCAGTACGAAAGTGAATTGTGGCACCAATGAAAACTATACTGTTAAATTGTAGCTGACGTCACACTTCGCCTTGACATCATTTCGTACTTGTCTGGAATCAGTAAGATCGGTAAGTGTGCTGAACACGCCCATACAAAAATGAAAAAAACATCTAAATTGAGTTTTATCATGACGATAAAAATAAGACAAAAATGAAGTTAATCCATCCATGGGATCGTTAGTTACAGTTTGTTGAATTTTTCGTTAAAAGTTTAATAAAAAACTACAGTAAACTACGATAATTTTTTAATGCTATCATTTTATTCGTCTAATCGAGTTTTATCTTTTAACAATATAATCACAGTCGTAGGTAAACTTGGTTTGTCAGAAATTTCAAAAAGAAGATTACATTTTCCATTTCTTAAACATATTATACTAAATGCTAAAGCGTTTGCTATGATTTATTCATTAAATAAATCAGAAAATAAATGAATTTAAAAATAAAGAGTAATAAATATTAAACAATACGTGGTTGTTATTAGATCAGACAAAGTAAGAAGAAATTTCAAGGGGAAGTATTTAGATGGATTATTTATTTTAAAATATCTTTTAACTTATTTTAAAAAAAAAGTTTTAAATTTTTATGTGCTAAAAAATGGAGGATTTTAAGGAGAAAATTCATATGATTCTTTTTTAGGTGCGTTCGTAATTATAAAAATAATTAGCACCTATAGTCGTCGTTCAGTCCGTCTGTAAGCATATAACAGAGCAGCAAAAACTACCCGACCTAATCGCTTGAAATTTAAAATATATAACTGTTCCATAATTTTGCTGAGTTATTTTAAATTTTAAGAAAATCGGATGTATAGATTAATTACAGAGACAATCAAAAGAATTCTGTTACATGACAGTCAATGAGAAAAAAATTTCATGAGAATTTAAATGATGTTATATTCTGTCGAACAAAATAGAATTCATATGTACCGAATAAGCATATACTAAAAAATACATTCTCAACAATCTGTTGTGCTAAGAATATTTTTTATTAATTTAGAGGAACATAAATATATTCCATTACACAATGATATAGAGAAGAAATTCTGTTTTACTACTGTTCTTTTGCGATATTATTAAGATACTATTAAACTATATCAAATTTTATGAAATTTATATACGATGCAGAGTTTTAATATCAGTTACTTCCCGTACAATAGAAAGCAGATAATATTTACAAGGACACACAATAGATTTCGACCTTTATTATATTTGATGAACTGTATACTATTACACCAAAACCTGAATATTTTTAAAACTTTGTTATAGTAAGAACGCACCTCATTTGCTATGTTTGGTGCGCAATTTCCAATTTGCTTTATAAGGAATCGGGTGAAAACCGAAAATTATCATCCCTGTATTCACTATCTTTACTTCTACATTAAAGATAAGAATGGGTGTTTTGATAATTTTTCTAAATATCAATTATAAGCTTCGCTTCAATTTTTTACTTTTGAAAACAAAACTTACAAACGACAATATACGAAATGTAAATTTATAATAAATACTTCATAATAAGTACTCCCTGTTCTCCTGAAAGCATGTTTCAGAAAATCTTCGAAATTTATACTCATTTCATTCAATAATTTTTTTCAAATAATGAAAACTAAAAGCACAAACGATTTTCCACATACACTATATTATAAAATCGAATTATTTTGAGTGTCCCTTTGAACGATCTACAAAAGTTATAGCCAATCAGAGTAATTTTGGTCCAAGAGACAAAAAAAAAAGATTAAATATGCTACACCACTTGAGTTAACGGCAAAGAATTTAGCCTCAAAATACAGATAGATGCACTAGTGTGAGTTTGATAGCTTATTGGAAATAAATCGTCAAAGATCTCCATGGCAGGATGGATCAAATTTTAATAAAAGTGGGGCAAAGTTACCATGGTTGACTTACGTAATGACTTTTCAATAACGAATATGACAATAGAAACCTCAGTAGCTTACATCAATTACAGTAAAAGAGCCGACAGTGCAAAAACCTACGCTATAGAGCATAATAAAAAAATCTTTATTTTATGGAAGAGTAGTAATAGGGGATTCTAATGATCCATGTCTGACAGAAATGAAGTGATGCATAAGTTAAAAATTATTAACTCTATCGGTTGACACTTAGGTTTATCTTTGTATTTGCAGAAAATCAAAGGCATGAAATAGTTGTAAAGATTTTTTTCTAATGCTCGACATCTTAGGTTTTTGTGCTGCCGGCTCGTGGACTATTATTACATGGCAATCAATGTAAGATGTATGTGTAAGAATTAAATAAGATGGGCCTGAACTATATCGAAGTCATAAACATTTTTTTAAGTATGATGGAAAGTTTTAGAGATTGAATTGACTAAGGTAAGCAAATATTTCAATGTTTTTTTTCAAATATTTAATGATATTTAAAAATCAACCCGGACTGTTATTCTCTTACAAATAAAAAATCAGAATAATTTTGAGATTAAGGAACTTAAAAGATTACTGCAAATATCGGTAATGAAGTGACAATTAAATTAGAATATTTTCATTTAACAGAATCCTGATAAGAAAAGGATAGCTTAAAAACAATTTTACAAAGTTTACTTACATTTGAAATATCATCAGATTGTTAGTATCTTCAAAAATAACAATCACATAAGTTTTCTTTCAATATTACGGGTAAGTCAGGGGGGGGCATATCCTCTTCGAAACTAACATTTTGATTTTCAGCTTAAATATTTATAAGATAATCAATTTTACCATCAAAAAGCGTTATTGTGTGAAATTAGGTTTAACATTTTTTAAACTTAAATACTATCAGTAATTATAAAATTTTACAGGCTTATAAGTGAAAAAATTAACAGATTTTTAATAATTTTCAGATAATATAAAGCATAGTAAAAAAAAAATTCAGTTTGCCAAGGATCATGGTATAGCTCTTGATTTACTGGTATAAAGAGGAACATTTTCGTTTGACACTGTTTTTTTACACACTGTAATAAATGGACAGATATATATATTTTTTATTTCTGGAACATTCAACAGTTAGTTAACTGCAATTAAAACATTTTAGGAGCATAATCTAGCATTTAGACAGTCGTTTTGGAATTTTTTTTTGTTGTTAATCTCTTATAAAAGTTTTCTCGCCACTTTGAATTAACAGATGCTTTTTCGAACCAATCATTTGAAAGATCTTGACACAAATCTCACATACAAAAGGTTTTTCTCAAATATGAATTAAAAGCTTTTGCTTAAAGCATACATCTGAAAGAATTTCTTGTTTCATAACTCACATTCAAAAAGTTTGTTACCAATGTGAATTAAGAGATTCCAGGATGAATCACTCTACTCAAAAAAGTTCTCGTTAAAAAACTCACACACAAAAGGTTTCTCACTATTATGAATTAAAAAACCTAGCTTAAATCATCCTTTGGAGAGAATTTATTGTTTCATATCTCACGTACAAGAGGTGTCTTATCAGTGTGAATTAAGAGATGCCTCGTTAAATCACTCTTTTTAATAAATTTCTCGCTGCATATCTCACACAAGAACGTTTTATTACCAGTATGAAGTAACAAATATGACCTTAAACCATTTTTTTGAGCGAAATTATTATACAAAAGGTTTCTCACTAGAATGGCTTAAGAGATGTCTGATAAATTGCTTTTTTGAGAGAATTTCTTGTTGCAACCTCACATACAAATTTCTAACCAGTATGAATTAAAAGATGCTTCCTTAAATTACATTTTCGAGGGAATTTCTTATTGCATATCTCACATACAAAGGGTTTTTCACCTGTATGAGTTAACATATGCTTCGTTAAATCATGTTTTCGAGCGAATTTATAGTTGCATATCTCACATACAAAAGATTTCTCACCAGTATGAATTAACAGATGTCTGCTTAAAACGCCCTTTCGGGAGAATTTCTTGTTGCATACATCACATACAAAAGGTTTCTCACCAGTATGACTTAACAGATGGCTGCTTAAATGGCCTTTTTGAGAGAATTTTTTGTTGCATATATCACACTGATACGGTTTCTCATCAGTATGAGTTAACAGATGGTTTCTTAAATGGCACTTTTGAGAGAATTTCTTGTTGCATACCTCACATACAAAACATTTATCACCAGTATGAATTAACAGATGCCTGTTTAAATGGCTCTTATAAATGAATTCTTTGTTGCATACTTCACACAATAAAGACTGTTTTGAGAGAAATTCTTGCATAGCTCACAAATAAAAGATTTTCCTGGCAGATTTTAGAAGCTGCTTTTTAAAAAATCTCTGATAAAAAATATTTTACTACAATTGTTTTACACGTTGAAGATATTTTGAGTGATGTTATGTGTTACATTAATGGTTCGATGTATCTGAAATAAAATAAAATTAATTACTATCAGTATTTACTTTTCATTAAAAAACAAACAAAAAAATTATCGCGAAAATTTAAAATAAATGTAGAAGATAAATTGTAATAAAATTTCTACCTTAGTATTAAAACTATAAGAGACTCCCAATTATCTGAAATTAACGGAATCAAAGGTGTATGAGATGGCTTTCCTAACAGCATAAAGATTAAATTATAAATAAAATAAATATAAACAATTAAAAAATAGAGCTTATTATAAATAAAATATAAATTACATTTAATGAGAAAATTTCATAACTTAAAGACATCATTTAAAAAAACGGTGATTCACTTGAAAAAGTATTGAGAGAAAATAAATCATTTCTGTGGTGATGGAATTTTAGTATGCAAATGTGTTTAGCAAGAAATTCTCCGGATTTCACAATTTTTTTTACGAATATCGGGATTCCTAAATCATGCATACAACACTGAAAATTTCTAGGACGGAATTACAAATACCACATAAAAAAATTTCATTTTAGACAGGTGTTAAGTGGTGTAATCTTAAATGGCTTAATTCAAAATTATATACATGGCCAAGGCTGTGAATCTTTCAGTTTTAGGCAAATTTTCAACATAAACATGTTCCGTTGTAACTGCATCCTCTAAAATTAATGCAATATATTTACTCTGTAGCACACTTGTGAAAAGTATAAATATATTACAATGAAATCAGTGAAGGTGACCTATCTTAAAGGTAAAGAATATCAGGATTACATGAAAACAATAACGTGTATTTACAGTTCTAAAAACTTGAAACTTATCTAAAATAGAACATTTTGCAATTGTGTTTATTTTTGGTAAACAGGGAATCATATCGCAAATGAAAATATTTGACAGAAATAAGTATCGACCGAAGAATAAGTATGCAAGTATACCTGCTAAGATATATATTGGTTTTGATAGGACAAATGTTTCAGACAATTTAGGAAAAAGACCAGATTATACAAATGCAATAACGGCACACTGATTAAGTTTCCAGACCCTTATCTTTGTTTATTTTATAATTTTATATCAAACAATATTATAAAGTAATGTGCTACCTGGTATTAATAAAAGTAGCTCTACTCTTGAACTGGTTATTTGTCAACTTTTATTACGATTTTTAAAATACCCGAAGAAATCTGAATATGATTTATCTTCTGTTTTAAAACATGATGATGATGTAATTTCAGTTCTAAAAGAGTTTTCGTCAACCAGTAAGAAAGAAATAGGAAAACTGTGCTTAAAAGATTGTTGAACAGTTCAAAAGAGCAGAATTCCACGCTATAGAAAAGTTTGATGTATATTTTTTTAATCATACAGATTTCTTGTCAAGTTTGCTATTCAATATAGAGAGATAATTCAGCTCACGATAAATCTGAAAAATATTTCCAGTGACCAATGTTTCTTTCTCGATTGAATTCTTTTATTTCAAGTCTTGTTGATATTTTCGAAAACAGCAAAGAGATATTGAAAGTTTATAACATTCTTCCCTGTTTTTACAAAGAAATGGCAATTTTTGTCATTAAATTTTTCATCCAAAGCTATTTTTAAATAAATTAATGGATCTTGAGGAGCAGATTTTTATGTATTTATTTAGAAATGTAATTTTGTCTTTCCCCATCCTATGGGACATTTAAAGCAGTTACAGAACTATTAGAAAGTTTGTGATTTTTGTACAAATTCAAAATAATACAAGAAACATTGAAAATGATTTTTATACCATTTACAATACCGCGTCAAATTTAGGGTGTGCCCTCCTCTCCTCGAAGAATTGAAATGTCTCCACAAAACATTTACCGTAAATTACCGTTAATCTGCCTCCCAAACGTGACGAAAAATCGTTAAATAATTACAGGGGGCGCTTAAATAATTACACGGATTTTTCCGCGATCGTTTCACAAAATTTGTAGGAATAAATCATGATGAAATGAATGATTCGTGAATCTTTGAATGAATCATGAATTTTGATACTTGAAGCAATACTTGAAAAAATTTGGGGTTTTTTTATGAAAACGTAAATTCTGTTAAAAAAACGCAGTTAAAAAGGAGAAATTTGTAAGAAAAAAGCATGAAATCAAATAAAAAATCTTGAAAAAACGCACATTTCATCAAAGATTCATGATTCATTCATTTCATCATGATTCATCCCATTCTCAATCACCTTTGAGAATGGGGAGAGAGGGCACTTTCTCAGGATTTTTTGAAAATTTCAAATTTTTTATAAAGTGGGGAGGGGGCATTTGATCGGGAAGGGTGGATTAATGGGATTTTACGGTAATATTTTATGCTTATTAATCATCTAGAAGTTCTTATCCCTCTCTGGAATTTGAAAATGCTCTTTCCAGAATTGCAAAACTCACACCTGCAACAAAATGTCTCAATCATCAGAATTGACCACAATTTCGACTTGCGAATGCTCAGTTGAATATTGCTTACAGAAACTTCATTGAAGGAAGGAGAGTTGTGTATGAAGAAGGCTGTGATAAAGTTCTGTTTTTAACAGAAATCTAAAGTATAATTGAAACTAATTCACATACTAAATTTCGAGAGCTTACTGCTGAACATGAAGAATGTTCCAAATCTGCTTTGAACTACCTAAAACAAATTGCTTTTGAAGTAAAATAATTCCAAACCAATTTTATTTTTTACGCATCCCAATATTTCCAAAACAGTGATAGTTAATTACAGATAAAATATTGAAAAGAATTAAGATCCTTGAAGTTCATGATCATGATAACTGAAGAAACTATTGAGACCAAATATGTTTTCAAAAGGCGAAACAAGAAACAAAGAAACCCAGAAAAATTATGGCTGTTTTAGACAATTGTAACCAGACTATTTTTTTCCAAACTATCTTTTTGTGCATGCTTGTTATATCACTAGTTTCTTTAACCAAAATTGAATGTATTTTTCTTTTGTGCGTGCTTGTTATATCATTAGTTTCTTTAGCCAAAATTGAATGTATTTTTCTTAAATATAATCAGATAATAATGAAATACAAATCAAAAATTGCTTGAAAATAAACTAAATATATAAATCAAGCAATAAAAAGTTAAATAGGGGAGAGGGGGTCAGCTTTGAACGCTCTAAGTATTTTACTTTAAAAGAATTATTTTTAAAAAATGTAGATAACAGCACATTACTGCTGCTTTAATACAGTTAATTTACAAAGCTGCAACATATTGTATGCATAATATTGTATAAGCAAGGCATGTATTTTTCTCTTTTTTGTATCTAATCTTAAGAAAATGAAGTTGTAAACTTTTGGTCAATCATTTTTCACGCATAAAATTTTAATTTATTATCAATATTTAAATAAAAATATTAGCTTCAGTTTATGAGTTTTGTTTTATTCATATTCTAAAGCAAAATTGAATTAGTTGGAATGCTGAACTCCATGTGATGGGGTACCATCAAACAGAAAAGTTGGGGCATTGTTGAAAATTTAACATTATGAAGTAAAGAGTCATAAATGTATCTAAATATTATTATTTTTTATTTGCCCAAAGGGATTAATTAAGAATGGCAAAGAACATGGACTTATATTGTTAATCATTCCCTTTCACTGCATGCATAAATTACAACCACAAGATGAATCAGTGATGGGAAATTTTAAATCTAAATTGATGCATTGATGAATCTGACTTTGATAATTTCATTACTAATACCAAAGATCAAGAAAAAAAAAATTCTGGAATATTTGCATGTGAATGATTTCCTTTTAGTTCAATTTCATACGAAAATAACTAATTTGTTCTTACATTAATCAAGATTAACCCTTTATCTACCGTATTATGAATTCATGAAAAATTTACATTCTAAGCATTTTATGCAAATTGTTCAGACTAAATTAAAAGATTTACATAATCATTTAATAAATGATTAAAGAATTTTAGAAGGATTGAAGGATTTAGAAGGATTAATTAAATTTGAATTTACAGGGATTTTGTGCAATTTTTATAACCTGACTCAAATCTTTTATTTATAATTATTTTCATTGTATTTTGTAGAATTATAAAGTATACAAATATAATGTCTCTACAATATCAATATAAAAATATTTCCCCATTGAAAAATTCCTATCACCCTCTCTCAGCTCCAAGAAAGCTGAAAAGATGCTAACGTAAAAGAAATCCTCCTTTTAAAAATATTTTTGTTTTGTGTAACCAATCATGCTTTTGGAACAAGATAAAGTAATGTATCTGCAACTCATTCTAAACAGTATTACAACTAACTGACGTATTAAAAGAATTTTATAATAAGTTATTTTCATGGTACTTATAAGTACCGTCGGTAGATAAAGGGTTAATTGCAATTGCAGGATAAAACGAATTGAATATCATATTTCTTTGTAAAAGAGAGAATGAAAAGTTTTATTTTCCAAAGGCATCAGATATCAATTTGGTGAATATTAAGGGTATTGTAAAAAAGTTGCCACAATTAAACATAACTGGATGGACACTCTATGTTGATGTTTGAACAATGAGTTTTGACATCAGCATTCATGAATATAAATTTTGTTAAATAATAAAAAAACAGTAATTTCAGTAAAATGTCACAATTTAATTTTATTTATATTATTTTATATTTCTGAAAAATATGCATTTTTTCATAAAAACTCTTAATATTTTCATATGTTGTTCATTTGATCAAAGGTGTCCCTTATTTGTTAAAGGTACCTCTGCATGGGGCAGGTTTAAAATATCCATTTTTTCATAAAAACTCTTAATATTTTCATACTTTGTTCATTTGATCTAAGGCAGGGCGCGAAATTTCCACTCGCCAGCTCGCCATTGGCGAGTAAGTTTCGTCTTTTATAAAATGTTGTGCTTCAAATCAAACTATGCACAGAGACATACAGTAGTATTTCAAAATAAAGCGATGGTATTTATTTTCTAAAAGAAGTAAAAATACTCCGTCGCCTGTTTCTTCATCTTTCCTACAGTGTAATGAAATTACCCTGCCTTGCATTCATCCCCTCTCTCACTTTCGTACTGCACACGCGTCAATACCGAATTAGATTGCTCTTCACTCCTGCGCGAAGAGATTCCGGTTTCGTCACTAAGCATCACATAAGCGTCACCTAAGCATCACCTAAGGGTCCTATATTTTTCATAAATGTAAAATATTCTGAATTTAACAGACAGCATATTCTGACAATCGTCAATTTAAATTAAAGTTGTCATAAATATTTCATTTTCAGCGCGGGTGTGGGGGCTGACGTTGTTGTCTGAATGAATGTAAAATAGTGGCGAGTAAAAATTTTAGCCTGGCGAGTATCTTTTAACCTGAAATTTCATGCCCTGATCTAAGGTGTTCCTTATTTGTTAAAGGTACCCCTGCATGGGGCAGGTTTGAACAGAGATCTTTCAAATTTTTAAATAATCACAACATATTTAATTTACTTGGAAAGCTTTTAATTTCTGGCTCATATGATGAAGTGAATGCATTGATTTTATTATGCAACATTAAAACGCAATAAATATAATTCAAGTAAAAATGTATTCGTTTTCTAAAAATGGTTTAAACATGCCTCCCCCCCCCTCTCCACTAATCTTCATTTCTAAAGAAGCTCCTTAGGCTGTGATATAATTTTTTTTAATAAATCTCTATTTGCAGGGTTGGTTTTTGGCAGCAAAACAAGCATTTTTGCAAAGACAGTGGAAATAAACTGAAAAACCAGGCAAAATTTGATAAAAACGGAAAGTAGCGGCAAAAATAAAATTAGAATGGCACTTTTCGATTTTCACCCTTTACACCACGCTGAAAACTTTTTTGATACTGCTTGATAATCCTGTCAACAAAAAAAAATCACCAAATTGTAAGATTAAATGCCAATAATGGATTGTAAATCTTACATTCAACAACATTTACATGATACACATTTTTAAAATGTCATTAATAGATTTTTAATTTCACTTATTATTTATACTTTTATATATGTTTTACTAATATAATTGTTCTTTCATTATTTAAAATAAAAATTCAAGGCTATAGATTTCGCTTTTTTCATAATTTCGTGAAATTGGTGAATAATAGGATAACCAAGTAGAGCCATTTTAAAAAAGTTTTTTAACTTAAAAAATTATTAATAAAAAATAATAAATGACATTAATCATAAAATTAAAACTACAAGATAAATTTTTATTTTCTTAAAGTAAAAACAGTTAAAGAAAAACATATTTTAAAATCAAACAAAACATAATATCACTGCATTAATTTTTCTTTTATTAACATTTCATAGCAAAATAAAAGTTTTGTGGAAGTTTCCAGAGAATTTTTTTTCTGATAACAGAATGAATAAAAAAAACTCCTGAAAATCTTCTTTCGACTAGAGCAGAAATTTGCAAAAATTCCTTTATATGTCACATAAAGATTGAGTATTTTTCAACCCTTTGTGATTTGTAATTGATTTAACATTAGCAGTAAAATTTGCTTGTTGGAAGGGCGATTCTTTCATGTCAAATTTTATAGCAAAAGATAAATAGTCAAACTCTATTTCTTGACACTACTTTTGAGCATTGTGACCATTCCCCCAAATCCAAAAGATGCAAATCCCTTCCTCCCCCCCCCAAAAAAAAAATCTTCGTACTTTAACATTGACCCCCCCCCCCCCCCCCAACACACTAAACAGAATATCATTTGTAAAATATACTCTACTTATAATCAACTGCACATTCAAAAGATACTGAGTTGAGCATAGTGGAATGAGTTCTTGTTGCCCTTATCTAAAATTTAAAGAAAGAAAACACATGAACATTTCTGAAAATTAAATGTTGAAAAAATTTAAAAGAGATATTAAAAAAAATCAAGATTTTTTTAACAGTAAAAAAAGGGAAATATTAAGAATTTAAAAATCCCCCCCTCCCCAAAATGTACTTATTCTCAAATTCCCCCCCCCCCAAACCTAAATTCTATGATGCATCTTGTATCATCAAATCCCTCTCTGGGCACCCCTGCTTTCTAGCTTTCTCCATTCATAATTCCCCTCTCTGTGTTTTGGGTGCAATAAATATGCAACTAAATGATATGGTAGAACTGCTTCATTGAACACTTTTTTGACTGAGGCAATATGACTTAAACAAAACAGAATTCTGCAGTAAACAAAAGTATATACAGTTATAGTTCTATAATCTGCACAAGTTGAGGCCAAAGGTTGTGCGGATTATGGAATATTGTGGATTATAGAGTATTATGGATTACGTGTCATCTTATTATTCATAGACAACATTCTAATTCTTAAATCAGTGTAATATGAAAAGATAAATATGAAATCTAATAATTAATTTGATATGTTATCTCGAAAAAAAAATTATTTTAAAAGTTTTTTTTTTTGTATTTAAAAAATAGATATACATGTTCTTGTAAATAAAGTTAATTACATATGTTCCGTAATATAGTTTGATTTTTACTGTTAATGAAATAAAAGAGATATTAAAAGAAAGTAGATGTATTTTTATGATTTTCTTTCAATTTTTTAATAATTTGTTCAAAAAATCATTTTTATGTCAAGAATTTGTAATTTTTCTAAACAATTTATTTCACTGTTTATGTTCGTAAAGTAACATGGATTATAGAAAATTGCAGATTATGGGTGTGCGGATTATGGATCCTTGACTGTATGTCAAGCATCTGCTAAAGTTGAACTATCACTCTAAATGCTATTTAAATCCTTGGGGACAAGTGACCAGTAAATGTGCCACTTAAGGTACTCAAAATCCAGCATTATTCTCCCCAATTATTTTTTACTTTAAAATTTACCTTATTTAAAAGGATCATTTCAAGATTTAATTACATTTTCTATTTTGAAAAATTGATGGTAAAAAATTTAAAACTAAGGCTCCCGTTGTGAAGGAGTTCAAACATTTGCAACTGATTTCAATTTCAGCAGACGATATTTAACACTACTATGGAAATTATAGTCTTTGATAATATTGACAATATTCAAAGAAATTTTACATGTGCAATCAATTAATAACTTTAATATAAAGGCTGAAGTTCTTGATAAATGTTTCTACACAAATCATCTGACTATTCCAGCAAGTACTGCATGTTAACTGTGGCATAACATGATCATTGTGAAAGTAGTTTTGTATTTGAACGAATGTTTGTAATTGTTTGTGGAGTTATATATTAACCAGGAATATTTTACAATTCCAACCATAAGTTATAAAGCAAAGCAACCATATAAGTTTATAAATATCTCTTAGGTCTTGCCTTTTGTAATTAAAATAAACCCTTTAAAATCTTGTCTTAAAATACAGTACTCTTTTAATTTCGCACATCATTGCTGATGAAAACAATGAAACTTGCAATTCATAAGTAGAGACAAAATTAAAGGCTTTTTTTTTTTTTTTTTTACATCATTCTGTATGTTTTTTAAGTAATATGTAATTCTTCCTAATTATGATTGGATTCATGTTTTTCATGAAGGAAGTATAAATTAATTTTAGTAGACATTTAAGATATTGCTGATATCACTGATAATCAAAATCTTTTTACAAAATAATATAAGGAGAAATAAGACACTTTTTACAAAAAAAAAAAAAAAAAAACTTTGATGCAAAAATAAAAATTTCGATTTATAAAATACAAAATGAAACAATTTCTAATGTCCTTAAACAATGAAGAAACATAATTTTCAGAAAAATTTTATGATTAAAGGAATTGTAAATTTCAAAATGTGTCCCATACCGCCCCACTACCAGGAAGGTATGGGATAAGTATAAAATCCTGTATTATAAGACATAAATAGTCTAGTGTCGGCTATATATACAATCAAACAAAGATTGTACATTGATAATGACTGTGCGGCGGTATCTTCATCACTCAAAGGAAAATTCAGGATTGTCAATCAAAGATGACATTAAAAAATTATCAGATCAATTTACTTATATTTTGAAGTAAATGATTATATTTTCAATGTTATACTTAATATAAAACCCACCAAATTGCATATTATCAATTTACATTCATATTATTAAAAAAAAAAAAAAAAAAGAATAAGACTCGTCCCATTCCCTCCTCTATCTTCTTTTATGTAAAACTTCTTGTATAAAAATAACTGCTGCTTTTAGGTATAGTTTAAATTATGGATAATATACAATATAATGTATCATAAATAGGCAAACTGTTACATAAATGTATAAACAAAACATTCATATACAAACAGTATAAAAATTACTTAAAGCAAATTTATTATCAATTCTTGAAATAATTGTTTTAAACCTTTATACAATAGCAAGCTTATGTAAGTAAAGTACTATTTCACCCGAGGATTGGGATACCATTGTTTCATCTAATATGTAATTAATCAAATGTTTAGAATGATACATAAGGAGAAACCTCCTGCTGTCTGAAAAAAATGTTCCATTTCACCCTATTCTCCCCTTCATTACTTATAGTGTACATTAGGTACTTACCTGATAGTTAAGAAAGGGGGTTGGGCAGGATTGTACTTTGTACTAATATATGAATAAATAATAATACAATGTTAAGGAGCACAAATTATATAACATAATAGATGTTTGAAAGGCATACAGCCATTTCGGGACTTCTAAAATCTCATAATCAGTGCTAAAAAATAAGTGTAAAATGCAAAAGACAAGTCACATCATTAAATGAAAAATGTGCATGGCTGCTAGCTGTGATGCACGTTTTTCATTTAATGATGTGACTTGTCTTTTGCATTTTACACTTATTTTTTTGCACTCATTATGGGATTTTAGAAATATCGAAACGGCTGTATGCCTTTTAAACATCTATTATTTTATATAATTTGTGCTCCTTAACGTTGTATCATTATTTATTCAACTACCTGATAGTTGCTGTTCGACTAGCTAAACTTTCAGTTTATCTGTGAACCGAATGTCTTAAATGACTATAAATGTCAGCAAAAATGGAATTTCTGTCATCCTCAGGAATGTAGTGGAGGGTACACAGAAGTATACCCCCTGGATTTTTTAAAGAAACACCGCATACTCTCTGTTTCCCATGAAAATTATATCATATATACTTTAGGGTATATCCTCTGCCTTGACTGCATATTCTCTGCTAAGACCGTATACCCTCTGTTGTTTTTACGATTACACCAATCGTCATCATACGATAAAATCACAAGTTCTAAAATTTTCAGTAAAAGAAACCCTAAAGAAACATATTTTACCATTAATTTATTTTAGTAAAAAGAGATGGGATCGGAAATTGATTTGAAAAATTAGCTTATGTAACAGAGTATACTAATTTCGTCCATAAGACGCCAATACCGCATCATCGTATGCTACGCCAATACAAAGAATGAATCGAGATAAGGAATTCATGCATGAGTATTGAATCAATCAATAAATCTCCTCAAAAACTAATTTTTAACTAATAAGATAAAATAATTATAAAATAGAAATTGACAGCATTTATCAAAATTTGCAAATCTATCTCTTAAATATGCTCCCAGGTTAAAAATTGGACGCAGTTTTATTTTGGAATAACTCAGAAAAATTTAACTTAGATTCTGTGGTGAAGCTTGTTTCTTTTAATAGCTGTCTGAAAACCAGTATTACATCCAAGGATTAAAATAGATGTATATGTATTAGTCATATCGCCATTGCAGCAGTTTTATTAATAAATAATATTAGTAATCATTACACATGAAATGCATGATTCATTCTCAATGAATCATTAAGTAATTCACGATTCATTCTTTAAATGGCGTCTCGTCTCTTCGGCTGTTTATAATATCAGGTAACTTTAAATACTTTAAGTAACTTTAAATAACTTTAAGTACCAAACATCTTTACTAAAATAAGATAATGCTAAGAAGGGTTGTTTCGTTAATCTTTAACTAAAAACTCTACAATTTACTATTTGATAATGACTGCACGTAATTTTAAGCATGGATATTTTCATTTTGGCTCATTTATAATTGAGTCCAAATATTTTATCCATTACAGATATTTCTTTCATTATTATTATTTATTTTTAAGTAGTTTAATTTTAGTAGCCATCTTCGGATCGAAGAAAGGTCTTCCAGTTCTGGCAGCGACAAGATTGTTACATTATTCTTTAGTATTACAATCTTTCCAGTTTGACATTAAGTATCGTAATACAAAACAACATGGTAACGCTGACTTTCTGTCTAGGCTGCCGTACACCTCTGAACAGCTAGACGTTAAAGATGAAACTGATCTATTTCAGTTAGCACAAATCGAAACTCTTCCTGTCACAGCCAGAGACTTAGCCAAAGAAACTCTGTTGGATGCAGACCTCGCCCCATTGCTTAATATTTTACAGAATGGAGGAATTTTAAGAGGGAGAGAAGCAGAATATAGTCTACAAGATGGTTGTGTCATGTTAGGCCAGCGTGTGTGCGTTCCCAAAAAGTATCAGGCTCAGGTGCTTGAAGTGTTACATCATGGTCATCTGGGTGCTGTTAAGATGAAAGCTATCGCTAGATCCTATGTTTATTGGAAGAACATCGATAAGGATATAGAAAATTGCTCAAAGAATTGTGTAGACTGTGCTCGATATAAAACCGACCCACAGAGAGTAAAGGTGCATTGCTGGGAGTATCCTAGTGCACCGTGGCAACGTATTCACGTAGATTTTGCTGGGCCTATCTTTGAATATATGTTCCTGATTATAGTAGATGCTCATTCCAAGTGGTTGGAAGCTTATCCAATGAAATCCACCACATCAACCAAAACCATCGAATGCTTAAGAGATTGTTTCGCTCGATTTGGATTGCCACTCATGCTGGTAAGTGACAACGGTCCACAATTTACATCATTTGATTTTGAGATGTTTATGCGTAATAACGGCATTAAACACAAGACCACTGCGCCATTTAAACCATCTAGCAATGGGCAGGCCGAAAGATACGTCTTTACAGTCAAACAATCTCTAAGAGCAATGCAAAATTATGGTGGCACAATACAACAAAAATTAAGTACGTTCCTTATGCAATACAAAAAAGCTCCGAACCTCATAACACTTCATAGTCCAGCCATGCTTATGTTGAAGAGAGAGATTCGGACGAGAATCGATCTGCTGCGTCCTGATCTTAAACTCAGAGTGGAAGAAAAAGTTCGTAAAGGAACTTATGAATTCTCGGATAGAGGATTCCAAATTGGCGACAATGTCGCTGTACGAAATTACCAACAAGGCGACAAGAGATGGAGGTTTGGAAAAATCGTTAGAAAAGATGGACAGCTACATTACACTGTCGATGTAAATGGCCAATTGTGGCGTAGACATGTCGATCAAATACGGGATGGAGGAGACATAGAGGAAAAAGAAAGCGAGCTCCGACGATCCTTTTCAAAACCTGCCATTCCTGTGCAAAATGCTGATGTTCCGACAACTAGTGCTGAGTTACCACAATCACCCGCTAGTGTGGAGGCGGAGACGACTGATCCAACGCCAGTCTCAGTTACTACACAAGAGCATGCTCCACTCAGTGTCCACGGTACAACTCCAACACCACAACCAGTTCGCCGATCTACTAGAATCCGGAGACCTCCTCAGCGATTGGACTTGTAGTGATAGTTTAGGAAGGGAGGAGATGTGGTGTATTTAACTGTAACCGCAACTTAAGTAAAAATGTAAATAGAATGTTTTATGTAAGCGGCAATTGTGTTCTATGCCGATTGTGTGTATCTGTGATCGTCTGCTGTAAATAATGTGTCCGTATTAAATAAGTTCTTTTGACTATCTGGATGTACTTTCATTTGTAAATATGCATGTTTAAAATCGATTTTTGAAAAATGTTTACCCCCATTTAAACTTGAAAAAATTTCCTCTAATTTTGGTAAAGGATGTTGCTGTACCATAATATTTTGGTTTACGGTAACAGAATAATCTGCACATAGGCGTATAGACCCATCTGTTTTTACAACCGGGACAACTGGTGTTGCCCAATCAGAGGTCTCTACTCTCTCTATGATGCCTTCCTTTTCAAGCCTATCAATTTCTTGTTCAATCCTATCTTTTAAAGAAAAAGGTACAGGTCTAGCTCTACAAAATTTTGGCACTGCATCACATTTAAGTTCCAACTTTACTTCATAATTATTAATTTCCCCTAACTTATCGTTAAAAAGCTCTTTATACTCTTCTAACAATTTACTCAAATTATAGTCATAAGAGGTTCTTACTGCTTTTATAGAATTCCAGTCCAAATTTATACTATCTAGCCATTCACGGCCAAAAATTGTATACAAATTTTCCTTAACAATATACAAATTTAATTTAAATTTTTGATTTTTGTATTCAACATCAACAGTAACAAAACCCAAAGGTACAATTATTTCACCTTTGTATGTTTTAAAAACTACTTTTGTGGGTTGAATTCTTTTTTTCGAAATCTCACGAAATTTTTTTATGCTCATTACCGAGACGGCCCCTCCAGTATCAAGTTCCATACTCACAGGTTTATTTTCAATATTTACTGTTAACATAATTGGAGGTTTTCTTTGCTCCTCCTCTTTCAAATCAAAAGAATACATTGGGATAACATTTTCACTAGAATACTGGGTATCTACCTGCTTTTGTTTTATCGTGTTCCCTTTTAACCCTTTATTCGCTGCAAAACAAGCTTTTCGAATGTGCCCGATTTTTTGACAAAAATGACACTTAGCTAATTTAAATCTGCAGGAATGTTTATCGTGATCCGTTGCTGTACACCGTATACAGCTCGTTTTTACTTTCTTTCCCGAAATATTTTGTCTTCCAAAGTTTTTCTTTTGCGAAACAAATTTTGACTGCTCATTATTTTTCCTCACGCTAAATTCTTTAATTTCTAAAGATTTACCCATTATCTCATTTGCCCCTTTCATAGCTTTCTCCATAGCTAAAGCAATTTTCAAGGTATTCTCAATATCTATATCATCTTCCTCAAAAAGTCTATCTAATATTGCTCTATCCCTTAGCCCGCTTACGAAAACATCCCGTAACATCGTGTTCAACATTTCTTGTTTATATTGACAAGGAATTGCCAAGGAGCGAAGTTCAGCCATAAAAGCACTGACACTTTCCCCCTCCCGTTGCTTACGATTTAGAAACACATGCCTACTAGGAATTATAAGCGGCGTCGGAGTGAGATGAACTTTTAATGTATTTTTTAGAATAAGGTAATCTTTATCGGAAGGATTGTCAGGAGCTAGCAGGTTTTTCAACAAATTATATAATTTTGCTGACAAACTAGAAATAAAAACTTTCCCACGTTTGCCATCCGGAACATTTTGAATATCCATGAAAGCTTCGAAGCGTTCTAAAAAAGAATCAAAAGCTTCATCTGTTTCATCAAATTTTTCAAATTGAACTGAAACTTTAGCTTCTTGCGTTTTCGGATCGGCAAAAGTGGTTAATTTCTCTAATAAAATTTTATTTTGTTCTATTAAACTTTGAACCAACTGCTCCATTTTAAATCTTCTTTAAAGATAAATACAAAAAGAATTTTTAACCTTGGCAGTCTTCGGCATCTAATGTTCGTGAATCCGATACTTTTTATCCCATACATCGTCGCCAGATATCACATATTATTTTAATATGCGAACTAAATATCGATTTAATATCATTAGCAAGTGATATGTACTTTGGAAGAATAATACTTTCATCTTACTAAAAGAACTTATTTAATACGGACACATTATTTACAGCAGACGATCACAGATACACACAATCGGCATAGAACACAATTGCCGCTTACATAAAACATTCTATTTACATTTTTACTTAAGTTGCGGTTACAGTTAAATACACCACACTCAGAAATAAGGATGAAGGGATTGAAGGGTTGATTGTTATATCGACCAAAATACTATCAATGCATGGAAATTTTTCCAGAGAGAAAAATCCCCTTGAATACAATGTTTCAAATGAAAATTAAATTTCAAATTCTTTCAATTGTTATAGGCGTTAATGCCAATATAGTGAAAAAGATTTCATGCCGGAAATCGAACCTGGGCCATCAGTATTGACGTTCTACTGACTAAACCACATGGAACGATAACCAGCTTGGAACCTTCTCACTATTGTGCGTTGGTTAATACTGATAGCCTGGATTCAATTCCCGGCATGGAATTTTTTTCACTATGTGGCATTAACGCCTATAAGCAATTAAAAGATTTTTAAATTTGATTTTCATTTGAAATATTGATTCAAGACGAATTTTCTCTCTGGAAAAATTTCCATGCATTTAATATATTCTTCGATGCTGGTTCTATTTGAGTTCTGTATTTGCCCCAAATTGGAAAGACGAATTTTCTCTCTGGAAAAATTTCCATGCATTTAATATATTCTTCGATGCTGGTTCTATTTGAGTTCTGTGTTTGCCCCAAATTGCTCACGGAATATATTCCATCTTGTGCTTCAAATGTAACCTTGCCAACATGCAATAGTGAGAAGGTTCCAGGCTGGTTGTCATTCCATGTGGTTTAGTCGGTAGAACGTCAGTGCGCTATGGTGATAGTCCGGGTTCGATTCCCGGCACGGAATCTTTTTCACTATGTTGGCGTTAATGCCTGTAAGCAATTAAAAGGATTTGAAATTTGATTTTCATTTGAAACAAAATGCTATCACCAAAATGCAGTATTCAATGCCTGTACTGCTTGATCATAAATGAGAATGGTCAAGAGATTTTTAATTCAAGTTTTTGTTTGTATTTTTATTGATGTTTTATTAATTTATTTCTTTTTCATTAATTTAAAAGAAAAAATATGTTAATTGCATAATTCATTGAGTTGCCTAATTTGGCCAAATAGGTTGATGAGGTAATCAAAAAAATATATGCTGTAAAATGCTGAAAGTAAACCCCCCTCCCCTCCTCCTCCTCCCCAAAAAATAATAAGCTTTGTTTTCAGTATAACAATAATATTAAAAATAACTTTTTAGATTATCTCTTTATTTAAATTATATCAATCTTCTTTAAATTTAAGTCAATTTGCATTAAAAATAAATAGTACCTTAATAATCTGCATTTTACACAATCCTACAAAACTGATGAAATAATAATTTATTTTTATTATTTCATTAAACTTTCTTTTATTTATTCAATATTTAAAATTAATACAATAACAAAAAAGAACTTTTTGTATCTTTTACTACTAATATTTTTTAACTTATTTCTTTCTCTCTCTCTTTTTTTTTTTTGTTTGAGAAAGAAAATAATATTGTTATTTCCTTACTCTCATGATAGATGGTGACATTCTACAAGACTGATCAAGTTTTTATTATTATTAATTTGCATTCATTTGTTTAATATTTAAAAATAACTCAAGAACTAATAAGAATTTTTTGTATTTATTACTATTATTTCTTAACTTATTTATTTCGAAATTGTTCCTATTATATAGATTTTGCAATTAAATAAAATATGCATGGTGTCGCCACCTATCTTAAGAAAAACAAAAAACATTATTATCTTCTTTTCCTGCCTTTAAATGCCAACACCATGTAAATTTTTATTATCCGTTATAAAAGTTGAATACTTATAAATTATTTTTGCAAAATGGCACAGATATATATATAGATATAATATAAACATATAATGATAATTTTGTTTTATTTACCTTAAAAAAAGAAAATTAATAATAAAAAAAGAAGTTAATGGAATTTTTTTTCAAAAATTCTTGTTCACAAGCCCCCTCCCCCCACCAATAAAATGTAATTTTTTAAAATTATTTTTTAAGGGGGGGGGGGGCATACAATCATTATTTTATGGTAACAGACTCCCTCAAATCCGCACAGCTTGTTACCAGACGTTGTGCAGGTTTTAGAAATTTGCAGATTTCTGGTCATTGCTTTGTTTACATTATTTAAACCTTAATTTGAATGTAATTAATAATGAAACTGAAACTATAATGAAGGCATACAATATCATAAAATATTAAAATAAGTAATAAACTAAAATAGTAAAAATTTAGATAGTTTTTAAAATGATTAAAATATTAAAAGCAAAGATCAACTTACTAGTTAATAATGTATGATTAAATATTCATTATAAAGGTGAAATATATATTTTTCCTAAATTATTCAATGAAACATGCCTCATAAAGGTATATTATTACTTCATATAAGGATAATACTTCATAAAGGTATATTATTACTTCATAAAATAATGAAATTTTATTTCAGGTTTAGCCAGACTTAGTAATAAGAAAAAATGCTTGATTAATACATAAATATATTTAGTAAGAAGATTGTGATGACCAGTGATATCACCAATATCTTGAATTTTCTCAGAAATAAATTTATCCTTCCTTCATGAAAAAACTTGAATTCAGTAATATTGACTTATTACAAATTAAAATATTAATAAAATTGTTGTAAAACTAAAAAAGTCAAATTTTGTCGCTATATCTCAATTAAATATTTCATTGTTTGCATCCGTAAAATATGTGCAGATTTTAGAGTTGTTGAGTTAGAGAGTTGTGGTTTTTAGGGTTGCAGATTTGAGGGAGTCTACTGTATATGAGAAATAAAGATAAGTTTTAGCTCTAAAATATTAATATGTCTACCCCACCCTGTTAACCAAAATAACTTATTGGTAAGATATGTCTTTGTAACTTTTGCATTAGAATAATGGCACAAAATTTTACATGTTGCTATTTTTATATTTACAGATAGTATGCTACCATTCAAAACATTTTTAAATGTTTTTTGTTGCAGATAGTTTTATTTATCTTATTCTAAGTAGTTCAATGTTTACTATTCTGATTTTCTGTTAAAAAAAACATGACATTTATCAGATTTTTTCTTGAAATGTATAATTTAAAAACATGGTCAAATAACATTGCTCATGTAGGCAGAATTTGATATCTAATAGCATGATCGTGTTTCTTCTAGAGAAAAAAATTCCTACTCATAATATTTTGTCAGCAACTACTGATGGTTCTCCAGCAATGATGGAGCGTCGTAAATCTTTTTTAGTGCAATTTAAAGAATGTACTCACTGTAGGTTGTGTTATTCAATGTCAGCATTTGGTTGACAAGAAGCTGAGTAAACGTCTGCATACATTGTTTTATTACATTATTACAGCAGTGAATGATATTAAAAACAATTCTTTGCATGACAGATTATTTGGCTAACTTTATATTGAAAATGGTGAAGATTGCAACCACTTGCTCTTACACACAGAAGTTTTTTGGTGCTTCAAAGATACTTGCCTGAATCTCTTGTTTAATTTATTTGACTCAGTACTGGACTTCCTTGAAAACAGAGATGAAAAACTGTACTAAAATACATACATTATTATATATATTTCAGTAAAGTTCTTTTCTGAGCAATCCCATTTTGCACTGATGACGATATCTTTGGCTATTAAAACTAGTTTGCAACAAGATATAAAATGTTTTGGTAATTTAAATGTTGTTTTTATTTATTTATATTGTACTGCACCATGTAATTCCTTATGGCTTACTAACATCTTTATCAAAAAGTTAAATTTATTGTTTATTATTTCACATTAAAAATTAATGCAACTATATTGGACTATGAAATATTGTCTAATTTTAAATTACATTTATGATTGCATTTTAGCCTTATCTGTCAATTTTGTTTCTGATTTGTAAATGTCTGATAAAACATCTGAATTTCGGATTCATAGCTTATTAAGAAATTATAAAGCTACTTTAATTTTGAAATGAAGAAATAAGTGATGTTTCAAATTATCATTTCAACATATGAAATAAGAACATTGTCATTACAATTTGGTTTCAGTAAATTTGAATAATGTAGTTAAGGATTTAACCAATTAAAATATTAAAAATGAGTTGCTATCTGGGAAGTCAATAATGAATTTTTTCACCAGAGAATAGGAGTTATTGCCACGTCGCTGATGTAACATTTTAAAACTCATAAGTCACATATACACCATTTTGGCACTATTGCAACAAAATGGTGATTTTATGCTTCACATGGTAAATTGGCTATTATTGTTTATTTATTGATAAACTTATTGTTTACTTTTATTTTCTTTTTTAAAATGATATAAATTATTTTATTCTATAATCTTTCTTTATTATTATTTCTTTTTTAAAATAATAGAGAATTATTAGAAAGTAATCTGTAATTGATTTTTGAAAATAATGTTTTCACCACATTCGCAACAAAAAAAGAATTACCCTCATGTGATGTACATGACATCTGTGCCCATTTTTTACATAAGTTTAGTCTTTTCTCATTATGCTATAATGTATTTTTTTTTGTTGTTGTTAAAATATTACTTTTAACTTTTTTCTATATAGCAATTGAAAATTGTTTATAAATTCGCATTATCTATCTATCTGGACTCTAACTCGCATCAATATCGTCAGATTGTTTTAACATTGACATATGCTACGTTAAGAATGACTTGGAAATTGAAGTGTGTCGCATTTATGGTCTGTTTACAGGAATACTCAAAATAATTCTGTTATATGATTGACAATGGAAGACAATTATTTGCAGTGTATTTTGATGATACATTAGAGCCCTAACTATCCGAAAATCGGCTTAACCAGAAGATCTCAAAATTCTTTAATGTCCTTTTTAAATGTGAAAATTTTTATTGTCAGCATGATTTTTACAAAAATCAAATATGAGAGTTTTCAATGTATTTTGATTTATGATTACTATTTTATTTGTAAATTTTAGATCAAAACAATTCCAAATCTTTTTTAGTGTACAGAATAGTTGTTTTAATACTTATTAGCTTTAAAAATTAGAAGCAAAATAAGTAAAAAATCAAAACCTTGAAAGATGTCATTGCATACTGTAGAGTAGACTTCATTAAATCCGCAACTCTCTAAAATCCACACATAATTTACGGATGTAAACAATGAAACATTCAGTTCAGATATAGGGACAAAATTTTACCTTTTTTTTGTTTATATCACTTCCATATATATTTTAATTTGTAATTTTTGTTAATATTACTGAATTCATAATTTTTCTTGAAGAAAGAATAATTTCTGAAAATATTCAAGATATTGTTGATATCACTGATAATCACAATCTTCTTAACAAATATATCTATGTCAAGCTTTTTTGGTTACTAAGTCTACCCAAACCTGAAATAAAACTTTCTTATTTTATGGTTTTGATGTAAATTAGTAATGTACCTTTATGAAATAAGTTTCATTGAATAATTTGGGAAAAATAAATTATTTCTTTATAATGAATATTTAATCATATATTCTTGATTATTAACATGAACTTTGCTTTTGATATTTTAATCATTTTAGAACTTGTCTAAATTTTAATTATTTTATTTTATTACTCATTTTAATATTATATTATATTCTAAATATTCATTTTAGTTTCGATTGCGTTGGTTATTACATTAAAATGACTGTTTAAAAAATATAAACAACGCAATGATGAGAAATCCACAAAATTCTAAAAGCTGCACAACCTCTGGTCCCAAGTTGTGCAGATTTATGGGAGTCTATTGTAGTGTTTAAAAGCATGTTTTTATGAAACAAATAAACAGAATCAACTTATTTTATATGAGTCAATATTATTTCACTTCAATTTGTAATGAGCATTTCTTTGGAGGGGGGGGGGGTTAGACATATTGTTTTATTCATTAGTTATACAATTTATTGTTTGTATTTGCTTTCTGTGGCACACGCCTCTCTCTCTTTGGCACAGAAAATCCCCTCTCTTGCTGTTTCATCACTATTGATATATTATCTATCTTATCTTGGGTATATTATCTTCTATTTTAACTTAATAAATTATTGCCTTTCTCTTGGTGCAATTTGTAATTTTTGTTTGTCATTCATGACGCTTTGTATATGGTACCACAACATTTTAATTACAGCAATGTTATAAATTATGATCAAAGCTTTACATAAAACAAATTTTTGCCATAAACCTCCCGGATATTCGGAAACTCCTATGGAATCCTGGTTATCCAAAAATTCCTATGAAACTCCAGTTAACCGAAAATGCTTTGGTCCTATGCTTTTCGGATGAGAGGGGTTTTACTGCATTTTATTATATTAAACCTATTGAATTTATATTTTACTGCATTGTACTCACTATAGATGGGTGTTCTTATAATGGGTCATTCATTGATGTAGAAAAAGAATGTGGCTACAGGATGCAAAGGAACTCTAACAAAGGTGATCGAAAATATTTATATGTTCTCGTATTTTGAAAAGGACCACTTGGACACAAAATAAAATATGATGATAAAAAACAGGAAAAAAAGCTTTCGAAATTTATTTTGAACACAAGGAATGCAATAAAAACAAAACAAAAAAGCCTTTAAAGATGGATTTTAAATAAAAGAGGTTTTACTTCATTAAAATGGCTTGATGTCAATTTTCAAATGTGTTTTGCCTTTAATGGAACTAATTTTAGCATGCCATTAAGTATATATACAAAAATATACTGTCACGGCTTAAAAAAAACACTTGAAATTTTTTTCTGACTGCAGATGGTTATTGCAGATATCTGGTATTTAAATGTATTATGTATTTTTTAAATTGTTTATTTAGACACTCTCTTCAACCTTTTATTATATTATTCAAACTGAATTGGAAACTGTTTCATAATTGTACAATGGATGATTTTTTTTCGTTGTTGTTTAAAACATAATTTTTATGAGGGATTCAAAATAGTTGCATAATGAAATAAAATTAAAATATCATATTTCTCTCTTAAAAATGGGAGATTATTTATCCAAATATTTTTTAAGTAATTTTAATAACATTAGTATATAATTCTATAGCAATATAAATTGGTCTGTTTTGTTATCATTTACATTTTGTTGCATTTTTAACCATATAAAATTGCATAGTTGAAATTGCATTTATTACTTGTATCTTTTATTAATTTAAATAAGGAAAAAAGTTAATAAAATATCACTATTATATGAGAAAAAACTTTATGTCAAATAATACTAAGGCATACAACTTAAAATTATTTATTAATAGCTTTTTTGTTACATAATGGATTTAACAGTAATATGGACTTCTTGCATTGGACCCTGATACAGAGATAAGCAGTACTTCTTATAAAGCAGAAAGATGGAGAATATTATTCCCAATTTTTTAGCTACTAAACAATACATGTGTCAACATTTGAACCTCGTTTCTCTAACAACAAATTATACATTTGGTGGCAGAATAGGAATGGCAAAAATGATGATATTCCATAATTTGAAAGGAAAAGATTTTATAATCATTTAATAATTTTAATAATAATTTTGTATTTACATAAAAAAAAATTACAGATTAAATAATAATAGTAACTTTGGCGTAAAGAAAAAAATACCAAATAAAGAAAATTTTGGTTGGATAAAAAACGGTAACATATAAAAAATGATAATTATATAAAAAAAAGTATCCTTTCCCTCTAGAGAATATTTATACTATCATGTACCAGACACTCCTCCTCCCCTTATGTGATAACATTATAAAACTACAGCCTCTAATCACATAAATTGTAGAGAAAAATGCAAGTGGAACAGGATCTATCTTTCTATTTATTACAAAAATATCTATGTATTTGTATCTAAATACAAGTTAAATCGCACCTTAGACTATACAATGTAATAATTTAAAGGATGAATTTTGTACTCTTTAAGGAAATAAAAATTGTGAAATCGGCTGTTTAATTGACAATTAAATTTTAAATCAATTTGTAAAAATGTATTGTTTACTGGGTTTTTTTTCTGTTTTTAGATTCGAATTTCGATAAACTTTTTTGTGAAGTTGAATAAGTCATTTCCTTGGATGAAAACGACAACAATCTCTTCATACTGACATTTTCAAGAAGTTTCTGCTGTCATCCAAAATAAGAAAATTTCACTTGAGAAAATGTCATTAATTACAGACGACAATTCTTCTGTTAGTGAACTGCATGTGGTTCCACAAGATTGTGACAAAGAAAAACATATCTCCTATGATACAAAAAAAGAAGCGTTTTTCTTGTGAAGTATGTCTCAAAATATTTTCTAGGAGTAGTCATCTACGAAGACATAGCTTTACTCATGCAGATGAAAAACCCTATGTTTGCAAACTATGTTCGAAAGGATTTTCTGACAATAGTAATCTAAGAAAACATCTTTTGACTCATACTGGACAGAAACCTTTTGTTTGTGAATTATGCTCCAAAGGATTTTCTGCTATGAGTAGTCTAAAAAAACATCTTTTGGTACATACAGGGGAAAAGCCCTTAGTTTGTGGAGTATGTTCCAAAATATTTTCTGATAGGGGTAACCTAAGAAGACATCTTTTAATTCATACAGGTGTAAAACCGTTTGTTTGTGAAACATGTTCTAAGGGATTTTCTAATAAAAGTGCCCTAAGAAAACATCTGTTGATACATACAGGTGAAAAACCTTTTGTTTGTGAAATATGTTCTAAAGGCTTTTCTCAGAATAGTAATCTAAGAAGACATTGTTTGTCTCATACCAAATAAACACATATCCTGAAAAATCATTTATATTTATATTGTTAAAATTGCGTATGAACCTTGTATGTGTCGTTGTATTTACTATAATTTATTTTTATATTTTAGCATTTAGTAATAAAGAATATTTTACACTTTTTGTTCTGAATCCTTAAAAATTCTTTCAGGCATATTGTGTTTTTGATTTATAAAAAGCAAATAACACCAGGCATGTTTATTAGGTTACAGTAAACATTGAACGTAAAGCCTTTTTGATAGCTGCTTTATTTTTTTTATTTCACTATAAATTAATTTTCCCCCAAAAAATAATTTTTATTTTGATCTGAAAGAAGAAATTGTATCTTAATATTTTATGCAATAAGAAAAACTTTATGAAAGTAATACTTTTCAAAAAATGTAAGAAGCATGCTAAAAATATATTTGTGTAGAAAAAAATATTACTCATTTGTTAAATTTTTTTTAAATTTTTTTTCTGAGGAGCTAAATTGTCTATCGAATTATCATGTCATAAGAATCCAAAGAGTGTCCGATTGAGACCCTCCTCCCAGACTCTGCATAGGCAGACACTAACTAAAAATACAAGCAGATACAACTAAAATAAACTATAAATTCCGAGAGAAAAACGAAGAAAAATATGACATTGTTATCGGGTAGAAGAAAAAGCCCTTTAAACATGAACATCAGTATCAGTATATATTTAAAAAGAAAAATGATAACTGTGCATGTCAAGGTATGAATATTCGACTGATTTCACATGTTGCAACAGCTTGCTGTTCACAAAAGAATAACTGCTTGATGTAGGCTTTTAAGTATTAGTCAGATTGGGGCTTTACCTCATTCCAATGCACATGCATTCATGCTTGAGTATGCGAAGTAGATATTTTGTGTATTTTCATTTGTAAATGTATCCATTTAACCGATGTTCATGTTTACAACAAAATTAATTTCTTATGCCAGATAGAACATCACACTTTTCATCCGCATTAAATCTGATTTTTTCATTACGTCAATTTTTATTTACATTGCTAACAATGCGTAAGACAACGAAGTGGAAAATCTTTGAAGCCCTGATTCAAACCTCGGTGTTTGGTTCAAACTGCAAATGCGCTGACAACTGAGCCTATCTTAACCTGTTCGCACTGAGAAAGTTAAGTCACTTAACTTGAAGCTTTTTGAAGCGGTCGTACCCAGAATCAAGATTCTCACTTGAGCAAGTTTCTGACACTCACTTAACTTTTGATACTCTCTTAACTATAAGTTGAGTGGAAATGTGCCTTCTGAATATTTAATTATTATTTCTGAATTTTAGAATATTTAATTCTGAAAATTAAATTACTGGAATTAAGTCCAACAAATAATTATAAACTATTTCAAGTTGTTATTTGTTTACACCAGTTGCTTAACACGTGTGTTTGTGGGGATTTTTGTAATCAAAGGCCGAAAATGAAAAATGTTGAACTTGTTGTTTCCTCCCACAAAAGAAATTGGAAGCATGGCGAAATTAATTTTTTAATTGAAATATGGATTAATTGGGATAATTGCTTGGATAATTGGTTGAATAATTGCTGTGTAAACAAAAAGAAGTTACAAGTTACAAATTTCAGAACTTATGCACATGCCCAAATGTCAGTTTGGTCAAGTTAAGTCACAATGTTTACTTAATGCGAACAAGGTAAACCTAATTCCGGGGATTCCGCTTCAAAAAATTTAAGTGACTTGAAGTTAAGAGACTTAACTTTCTCAGTGCGAACAGGGTATATCTAGACGACACACCCAGGAGCAGACTGACATAGTTTGGTCCAACCCCTAGACTTATGCATTAGATGACAACTCCATTGTAAAAATGCTTGAATGCTGACTATCATCACGGCCCACTGCTTTAACTCTATGAAAATGATTTAATTCCAATTCAAGACACTGGGCATCTTTGTAATTGTTTATTTTCACTTGGTAGTAACTTCATCATGAAAAGAAAATTTTGTTTTGGAGGATATTAACTTGCTTAATTTTAATTTATTTTTTAATAAGTTAACTTTATACAATTAAAACTTATACGTTATTAATATGTTATTTGAAATATGATTACACTAATTTGTACGTTTTCATTTTGTTACTTGAAATTATTAAAATACATACACTTTCTATATTGATTAATGTTGGATACAAATATTAATCTATTACATAAAAATGAATGGTTTGTTTTATACCATCACTGTTAACTAATTAGAAAGTGATATATCTATGCAATTCTTTTGAAGTTGGACACACTCCATGTATTATTTTAGCATAATCATAATCAAAAGATCATTCATCAGTGAATAGAAAAAAAATCTTCTAACAACTCTTGTCCTGCAAATGAATGTAAACGATTCTTTTTTAATTTTAAGTGTTCAGAACATTTGTTCACAAAACACTTGATTGCACGATAAAATCAATATGTACATGTGCACTAAAAATTAAAGCGTCTTAAATTCAGACACATATGTGACTGAAAAAAATTGTCAGACGCTTAAGTATCTGAATCTGAGCATTCAGACTTTATAAATGTCTTAATTTAAGATCCTTGAGTGACTTATGATCATCATGTAAATGAACAGGAAAAAATGCCTTAATTGGGTTGCTATGTCTGAAATTAACACTTTCCTAATTCAGAAATTTAAGTGTCTGAATATCATATAATTGCATCATAATTACGACGATTGTATCATTATATTTTTCAGCACCGTCAAAAAATATTTTGGATAGTTGAAAATTATTTAAAGTACAGTTCCGTACTCAAAATTTGGTATTACTTTATAAAACAAAAACGTAATTAGAATATAGAACGTGTGTCAATATTTTACAAGCCCATTTGCCAGGGTCTAATTACTATGGTCACAAACGGGGAAGCTGCTCCGAGCCTCAATCTGAAAGGGGACCCCAAATGACAAATTTTGGTTGCCTAATTTTTATGTTCTTATGTATAAATAATAATTAAAAAATACAAATTTATTCTCTTTATGTAAAATCTATGTTTTGAAGACCTAGCAAATGTGATTCAAAAATGAATATTCGTGATTCCAGCGCTCTAATATGCTCCTTGTCTGTAGATGTTCTAAATATATATATCTGTAATGTTGAGCGGATCGCAGTACATTGGACGAAGATAAACAAGCTGTTTTCAGCGCCAACTGCCGGTGATCTGAAACGAAGTAACTAAAACTAAGTATAAAATTTTCCCCTTCTCTTTCGATACATAAAACGCACCCACAGACACAAAGTTCCCTTCATGGATTTTCCCTATTCAGTAATCGAAATGGTAGCTTAGGTGTAACTGTGCCTTCTTATTTATGTTGTCTGTACCGTGTGCCAGTGGCGGATCCAAGGGGGAGGTCATGGGGGTGATTAATGTGGATAGGCGCTAATTTACCTTTCAGCGCCACACAGAGAGAAAAGAAATATGACTCTCCTCCCCTCTCCCTTTTATTCACTTTTCAGGTGGGTTCGCAACTACGCATATGTGTAGCACCTATTGACAATTCAATCAGCCGAATACATCATCTGGTGGATAAAAGATGTAACTTATCATTTCAGCAGAGTGCCGTGCACAAGGGCCCCCTTATAGGATTGCTTCAGTTAAATGAAAAGCCTAATGCTAATCGTATGGAAAAATTATAAAATATCTCAATATTTTTGAATTATTTTTTGCATTGTTTAACTGAGATTGATCTGAAAGTAGGCCGTTTTTAATTTTTTCGATTTTGGTTACAGATATTTTTTATAAGGGTGGTGTCGCTTTCCAAACCGGTTCCGAAAATAAAAGCGCTCTCATAAAAAATATTTGTAAACGAAATTTTTTAAAAAAGTAAAAAACAGCCTGCATACAGATCTATCTCAGCTATCCAATGCAGAAGAAAACATTTAAAAATATTGAAATGCAACCAAAATATCTTTATAAATTTCTTCCTTGGGATTAGTATTAGCGAACGGGTCTTTTCATTTGACTGAAGTAGCCTCTGGGCATTTCCATGCGAATTTGTCAGTCTGTTACACAACAGAAAATGGCTATGCTTGTTGGCCACCGTTATTTTCGAAAAGTTTGCTTCGCCTTATTCAATCGATGATATATCTTCGATAAACTAAGTCTCATATTCTCACTTTAAAATACTGGTAGCCAAAAATCATAGTATGTAACAGACAAACAAGTTCGCATGGAAATGCCCCTCTTAGGACATAGAAGTAAGGGAAACCCGACGTCACATAATGGTTACCCCTATTACTAAACCATTTTTTTTAAATATGAAATCCATTTTTCGTATGCTTAAATAATTTAAATTTTTATAATAAAAACGTTAAGTAAATATAACACTATTAATATTATATTAAAACTAACTACCCATATCCATATGAAAGAATATTTTGCTTTGTACATATTATATATCTAACCAATTAGATTTGTCAGTTACCAATGTAGAATTACAGTTGACAATATTTGAATTTCAAAATAGGTTTTATGATTTACCAATTACAGTATGGAACAGTTTCAACTGACGTCACACCCTAGCAACCACCTTAGCAATCAGACGTGCATTTTGTTTGCCCCCCCCCCACACACACACACACAAATTTGGCCGATTGTGATTGGTTCAAAATACACGCTATAAAATGTCGATTATGATTGGTTGGATAAAACTTGGGGGATAGCTGATCACATGATTGAAACTGATCTATATTAAAAAAAGCAGTTTCTTCAGGAAAAAAAGGCAGGAAGTTGCAGGAAAAAAAATTCTTCATTTTTTTAACCCCGATTGATTTTTTTTATTCCTAAAAATTACTTCTGAAAAGTATTTGGGTATCCTTTTGTGTTTCAGTGGGAAAGCGTGGGCCTATTCGGTAAACAGGCCCTGTCCGTGCAAGCGCATTACTTTAGAAGTATCTTAAATAATTTGTTCAGAATGATTATTCTTTTAGCACAATTTCAGATTTCCTGCGACATTTGTGTTCTGTTTTATATAATAAATTAACATTTATCCTAACTTGAATATTTAATGTTTTCAATAGCATTTGCAATAAAGAATTGTCTGAATAGAACTTTAGCATTAGTTAAAGGGACAATTTTTCTGTACCGTAGGCTGCGAGCAGTGCCTCTATAGGCCATTTTAATAAGGAAAGGCCATGTTTACAAACAAACGCTTCCTTCCACCAATCTATTAATTACATTTTTCCTCTAGCGATCATTACAGAAATCATCATGACGACTTTAACCAATCACACAACAGCACTTTTAATCGCAGACAAGTCAGACCAATCAGATCGTATTGATTTCTTGTGTAGAGTAGGAGTCTTAAAGACGGACAGAAAATTACTGTGGATCCACAGTAATTTTGCCCACAGTGACGTCAGCTGCCCTTACCTTATTCCCAGTAGTCGTTGTTCAGTCTGTCCGTCTGCATGAAACTGCTCAAAAACTACCCGACTGAATCGTTTGAAATTTAAAATGTATAATTGTTGTATAATTTTGTCAAATCATTTGAAATTTCAAGAAAATCAGATGTATAGTCCCATTATAGGGACAATCAATAGTTAAATAAAAAAATTACATGATGGCCAATAGGAAAAAAAAATTCAAGTGCATTTTAATGATGTTACACTCATTCCAACATAGTAACTCTTTTGTTACAATTTATTTGGCTATCTTTAATCGGCAAAAATTCTGCTGTTAAATAAGGAAAAGAAAATTACTTTAAAATACTGGTGTCCAGATAATTTCAAGAAATTGTAAAATACAGAATATGTGGAAACACTATGAGGCAGATCAACTTTTTAAAGGATAGAGATATAGTCATTGTTTAGTTGATAACACTGTATACTGCATTTTTTTTAAATTATTATTATTCTTTTTGACTAATTCATGTCTTTTTTGATGAACTGACATGGACAAGAGTATT
>CAXHSM010000230.1:0-22967 GCA_964019185.1 Maratus speculifer | reverse complement strand
GAATACTTTTGATCAACCCTGTAGTTTACCTAGTACCTATATTACAGTCCAATATTTACCTAAAATCTATTTTAAACTAAAACACTTTTAAATAACATTTCCAGAAGTTATCATCGAATTGTGACCACGTATCCAGTACTTTACATGACCCTATATATCATTTTATCTATATTCTACAAACATTTCTGAGTAAGCGGTTCAACATAAAAATGTATAACTTATTTAAAAACCACCTTTTAATAAATTACGCTCGTATTCAGTAACCTTTACGAGTTCCTTTGTGTAACCTTGTATATAAACTATAGAATTTATACACACTATGTTATATGCATATATTTAGGGAAACTTAAAAACGCATATCATAATTAAAAATGCATTTCATCCATCCATCAACCATCATCGATAATACACAGTACTTCAAATAGAATATACTATTTGAAATCTTTTGTATCTCCCTGTAAATGCTATGCACTTCATATTATGACTCAGCGTATCAGTATATCAATTTTATTGTACACGAAGTCGTTTAACATTATTAAAATATCTCGCAAATAATCCCCCGCCCTTTTGTTCTTGCATAATGGAATTCTTTCGTGTGGCCCTGTAAATGAATAATAACTATCATCTATACTGCATTTTTTTAAATACATATTTTAACGTACTTTGCAAATGCATATAAATTTAAATATGTTTGGCAGGGTGTTACACCTTTAAAACTCATTCGAAACTATTTTTTCCCATAGGCCGTAATGTAATGGTAAATTTGAAATATCCCTGTAAATAAATTAATCATGATAGAAACTTCATTTTCAGTAGGGTTTGTGTTAACGTGAACATCAATAACATCTAAAATTTTCATGGAAATTTGAGTATATTTAGGAGAGTTAGAGCGCGGACAGATGGACAGACAAAACGAATGCATAAACATTTTTCAGTTTTGTCGGAAAGTCTTCTAATACATTTTGAAACTGTCTTTTAAAATTTACATATTTATAATTATGTAAAACACTCCAATTCGCGTAAATACACGTAATCTTTAACATTTACACACTTCTGTGTGTCTATTAACTGATAAAAACTTACGTACTCATTCTAATAAACAAAATACACATAAAAACAGGCAATTTTTTGTACGAAATGTGTAAATTTTAAAACAAGTGGGTGATTTCAGAAATTTACACACTTCTCTGAGTAAACATTATTATGCTTAAATTAGAATAACACTTCAATTCGTGTAAATTCAGGCATTTTTCGGAATTTACACACTTGTCTGAGTTTATCAAGTGATAACAAATTACACACTTACTTTCAGACGCTAAATACACACAAAAACAGATAAATTTCCGAAAAAAATGTGTAATTTTTATTACAGGTGTGTAATTTTACAAAATTACACATATATGTGTGTAAAATTAGCCAATTTACACATTTATTTTTTACAGTGTAGAAGCTACAAATTATTTAAAAATTTCTTTTCCTATTGTGAAAAAATTGCCGTGGACTCGAAAACATCTAAAAATTGTATTCAAAAATGCATTACAAATCGTTTCAAATTTAACTAGTTGGATGTGTCAATCCCAAAACTTTCTTCTATCTCATAAGTACATTTTAATATTTTTTAAAAAAACGTGGTGTCCCCAAAGTTACCCACTATCGAATTTCCTCGAACATTTGACCTAGCCTAATGAGATTCTGGTACCCGAAAAGCCTAAAACGCAAAACTTAATTAATATTCTGAGAAAATGAGCTTAGTAGTGCCTCATGTTGGGTAATTTATACTAAAACCTAATAAGCATCTATTTATGTCAAGACCTAACAGAATCTGAAATTTGATGGAATTTCGTCCATTAGTTCTTGAGATATAACAAAAAATTTGCAAAACGCAGCACAGCAACACCATATCTTGGACAATTTATGCCAAAACGTAAAAAAGCGTCTAATTATGTTATGGTGTGAAAGAATCTGAAATTTGATGAAATTCTGTGCATTAGTTCTTGAGATATAGCTAGTTAAAAAAAAAAAAAAAAAAAAAAAAAAAAAAAAAAAACATGTAAAATATAGCACAGCAGCACCATCAGTTGAAGGATTTATAACAAAACGTAATCATCGTGTAATTATGTTATATGTCATTTTGTAACAAAATCTGAAGTTTGATGAAATTTTGTGCGTTGGTTGTTGATATATAGCTATCGGAAAAATCGTGCAAAATTCAGCATAGCTGCACCACCTGTTGCAAGGTTAATACCAAAATGTAATCAGCGTCTAATTATGTTATATATTCTAATGTAACAGAATCTAAAATTTGATGAAGTTCTCTGCATTAGTTCTTGAGATATAGCTATCGCAAAAATCGTGCAAAATGTAGCATAGCAGCGCCACCTATAGGGCAGTTCACACCAAAACCTTATCAGCGGTTATGTATCTCAAGGTATCGTGGAATTTGAAATTTGGTGAAATTCTGTGCATTAGTTCTTGAGATATAGCTATCATGGAAAACGTGGCATAGCAGCGCCACCTGCTGGCCAATTTACGCCTAAACTTAATCAGCGTCTATGTATATCAAGGTGGTCACAGAATCTAAAGTTTGGTGAAATTCTGTGCATTAGTTCTTGAGATATAGCAATCTTGAAAATCATGAAAAGCGTAGTATAACAGCGCTACCTGCTGGCCAATTTTCACCAAAAATCAATAGGCACTAATTCATATCAAGGTCTAACTGAATATAAAATTTTATTAAATTTTGAGCATTAGTTCTTGAGATAGACCGCCCACAAATTTTTTGTCACATACAGACTGACAGACTCACAGACAGACTAACAGACTCACAGACAAACATTTTCTAAAAATAGTCAAAACGTGTTCAGGACCTTCTAAAACGTATAAATCCGTCGAAAACCGGAAGTCGGAAATTTTCACGAATCCAATACTTTCTTCTTGTAAAGATAGAAAAAAGTAAAAATAGCGGGGGACAACATTTACATTAATAGAGTAAAATAATGTAATCTGAATTATTTCTTAAATACGAATGAAAAAAATCGGCGCAAAGCGTGAGAAATAATGAAAACATTGCTAAAAATTGCATTAAAAAATCACTAAATTTCAAAATTCGTAAATGAAGTGTAAATGTTTGAAATTAATTTCCTTTTCGAAATTTCAAAAAACAGCCGTGAGATTCAAAAAACCAATACAAAACCATTGAAAAATTCATTAAAAATCGCTAAATGTAAATACATCCCGTGAATAAAAAATATTTTAGTCGTGTAAAACGTAGCAACCATTCTTTTTTACACGAATTACAAAAAAATCGACGCAGAACACAAAATATATCAAAAATCACATTGAAAATCGACAAAATTAAAAAAAGGTACATGGTGAAATTTACTATATTAGTCTTAAAGTTTAAAACCAAAATAATTTTTTAATTGTTAAAACACCACTGTGGTGGGGATCGAAAAAAATAGTACTAAATCGCATTAAAAAGTTCATTAAAAACGCATTGAAAAATGCACTAAATATCGCTAGTTATTTTTTAAATCGCAGTAATCAGAATTTCATCAGACGGATAAAACATTCTAATCGGAAATCTGAACTCAGGGACGTAGCCAGGGGCGTTCCGACCCAGTGTGCAAAGTGTGCGGCGCACACAGGCGCCGAAGCAGTAAAGGCGCCAAAAGATTTCAGTTGAAAAGCAAATATTAAAAAAAAAAATCTTTAATTTATTTATACTAAAATGTATTATATTTTCTTGGCATCTGAATTATCTTTTGTAGATTTACCTTATAGAAATTATTTATAAATATTCATTTCTTTCTTTAAAATTTTATTTTATTCTACTTATGAGTCCTCTAATAAATCATTTAGACAAGACCTGCCCAACCTTTATAAACAGAGGCGCACCTCATATAGTTATAAATAATAAAAGGCGCCACATAGTTGAAAATATGCAACACTGTTATCTCACTGCGGTGGAAAAGCATTATATATATCAGTTTTATTACCGCAGGAGCTAAATTTCACTTGTTTTTTTATTATTATTTATAAGAAACAATTGTCACTTCAGAATTTATCATAAATAAGAAGAAAATTACTATTCGGAAATACTGGTAAAAGTTTCTCCTACAATATCAGTCCATGAATAGAAGTAGACTTATATGTTAGAAACGTCTTATATGATGCGCGTACATCTCACGCTGATAACTATAAGTCCCGTATGATTCAGAAACTATTTTAAAATAATTTGCAACAATAATTTAATCCTTACTAATATTATAAATCGGAAAGTGAGTTTGTTTGTTTGTTTGTTTGTTTGTTCCGCTTTCACGCCGTAACTATTGAACCGATTGCTTTGAAATTTTGCAGACGTAAAAAGTTAGAAGTCCGGATTAAATAATAGGGTAATTTTTATTTATTTTATTCAAATATTTTCCTTAATAATTCAAAATTTAATTATTTTTCATACAAAATCAATATGCATTTTTCAGATAAAATTTAACCATTTTCCTTTCCTGTTGCCAAGATAATAAAAAATTGGAATAATAATTTTTCAGCGGCAATGAATTTTTAATAGAAAACTTCCACGCGAAAAACTATAATAAAATAATTTAAAAGAAAATAAATATGACGTCATGTTTGAAATAAAAATAAAAGGTGTATTTTTTATAATACATTTAACAAGGATATTTGTTTAGTTAATGGGAATTTTTGTGTAAAATATGGTGACATAAATTAAAAGTAAAAAGAATGAAAAAGAATTATATTTTTAATAAAATGGTTCACTCATGAAAATGTGACGTCATAGTTGAAATAAAACAGGTACTTTATAGCAGTCGTTAAAAATACAAGGGGTATGAATATCAGTAGCTAATGGAGCGAGATAAATAATGACGTCATATTTAAAATGAATCAGAAATATTTTTTACTTATACTAATTAATAAGTTATAAGTTACATACAAATGAATATTTTTATTCAAAACTCATAATTATCAATGGAAGAAATTTTTTGTAGGGAAAAGGTGGAAAATAAAGTCACTGATTAATATATTTTTGGCTCGATTTTTTAACACTTTCGAACAAAGTTGAAAAGTTATTATGCTTTAGGTTTGTCTGTCTGTCTGGTCGCTTTCTAACTTTCGTAAATATACTCCGATTTCCATGAAATTTTTGGACGTTCTTAAAGTTTACCTAGCACGAATACCTATTGAAAATAAAGTTTCTACCATGATTAGTTTATTTACAGAGATAGTCAAAAAATTTCCTTATATTACAGCATTATGTTTAACTATAAAAAATCACTTCATTTTTCCGTTTGCGTGTTATACGCCGAATATAAAATGGTTCAAATAAAATCATAAGAATAAGACATTCCAAATTTTAGAATTATATAAATGCATTACATAAATAAAGAAACTTACAGTATATATTTCCTAAAAAACTTAATCTTACTTATCAGATCACATTAAATGTTCATTGTACTCGTCCTCATTTATACTTTTGTGATTGTCATCTTCTTCCCCACTCTCACTTTAATGTATTTTATCACCATTGTAGTTTTCATGTAGCCATAAATAGACATCCTCGGTACCGTCAAGTACATTGGAAATTGCTCATTTTTAAAATTATTTGACAGTTATGTCCGGTTTGATTTCATACTATGATGATATAATGGGGAAAATTTTTATTTTTAGTTTTTTTCGTGGGAAAAAATTGTTGCGTGTTATACGCCAGTATATGCTTGAAATAAAATTATGTACTCTCAAATTAGTGGTGCGAGTTATACAAAAGGGCGTGTTATACACCGGGATATACGGTAAGTGTTTCAACACTTGCTCATCCTATTTACACATATGAAGCTAACAAGTTGTTTAAGATTTCACTCGTTTTACACTCGAATTTTTCATCATCCTATTCTTTTCTTAGCGTAAAATGAAACTATTACAACAGTTTCATGAGAAACATAGTAACTACAGAGGGAACATGAACATGTACTAATTTATCTTTCTGCGTCACAGAGAGAAATAGAGAAAATATGACCCCCCCCCCTTTCCCATTATTCACTTCTAGCTACGGCACTGGCTATGCATACATAACGTTATTACTTTAGGGGGAAGGGGGGTGGGAGAATCTAGCATATGATCTCGGAAGATATCTCTAGTGAGGGATGGGATGTCTTGATATATTTATCATTTTTGAATGATCCATCCAAAATTTTCTTTTTCTGTTTCCTTTTTTTTTTTTTTCTTTTCTTTTAAATATAATTTTTTTTTTCATTTTATTTATAACTAGCAGCCTTCGCCCGCTACGCTGGTCAGTTTTTTTAAAGAAACTTTGAACCAAACGAAATTTTTATATCATAGTAATTTTTAGTTTTATATCGTATTTTAGACTGTCTGTCATCGGTGAAAAGTCAGTCATCTAAACGGAAAGTTCAGTGTTAGTCACCAATGAATGACGTAGCGCTCAACATGTTAACAATTTTAATCACATAAAAATTCATTCAGCGGAACCTTTAAATTAAAGCCAACCTTTTGTAATTTTGTTCATCTGATTTAAAACATCTCCATAAGTATTCAATTAAACAACGTAGAATGCTATATTTCACTTGTTACAAAATTTCTGAATAATTATCCAACTAACAATGTAAGTTCCATTAAAATCTATCTAGTAGAACTTAAGTTATAAGCGTCCGGAGTGAAATTTCACTTTGCGTTTTATATATATTGAGATAATTAAATGTAGCTTACATAATCACGTTAACTGATTATAGAACTCACTTTCAAAATTTTAGGTTCAATAGATTTTTTTGTACGATAATTAATACGAAATCCAGACTTTCTTTTATATATATAGGTTGAAAATTACCGCTTTTTTTCCGCCGAAGACATCGCCAAATCAAAAAAATATATGGTATCTCACGAACTACTGAACTTAAAAGAATTTGCTTAATATCATTCGATGCAGCATGAAAAAATACACTAAAATATGGTATCAGTTAAAAAATAACTACAAAATCTGATCTGTATACATAAGGATTGAAAATTTCAGGTTTTTGCGCCGAAGTCATCGCCAAATTAGGAAAATATGAAGCAGCTCACGAACTACTGGATTTAAAAGAATTTACTTAGTAACATTCGATTCAGCATGAGAAAATACACTAAAATATGTTATCAGATGAAAAATAACTTCAAAAGCCCATTTTTCAGGAATTTTTTAAAAGTTCGTTCTTTTTTTTACCCCCCTTAGGGGTGGAATTTTCGAAAATCCCTTCTTAGAGGCACTCGATGTTATTAGAAGTATTTTTACCCTAATTTTCAAGATTTTTGGTTCGGTAGATTTTTTTGTGCTGTGATTAATACGAAATCCAAACTTTCTTTTATATATATAGATTATTTATTTAAATTAAGATCCGCCTCTGGTGACCAATTTGGTCTCCCTTAAATTTATGCTAAGCTTTGAAATATTTTACTTTTATACATAATTTTATTTACTTGTGTAGTTTTACTAAATCTGCAGATTATGATAGAGAAATGAACAAATCTATGCGATCAAGGCAACATTTAGGGGAATATTCTGTTAATATTTTGTTCTGGTTGGCGCGATTAGCGAAGAAATCCCAAAATAGCGCCGAAAAACCATTTTTCATTTGTTAATTTAATGAAAAAAAGTGTTTTGAAAAAGATATTAAACGAATCCCTGTGTGCGATTGCCAATCACACTTATCCACTTTTTTTTTCTTTTTTTTTATACTACTTTGCTATCCCGTCAACCAATTTCGCCAAATTATACAAATCGCCAAACTAATAGCCCAATTATACATATTGACGTAATTTTTATTTTAAATAACGAAAAAAACAAATAATTAGTAGAATATTAAGAAAAATATTAATAAAAAGTCGAAATAAAAACCATTTAATGACATTTTAAACACGTGAATCGTATTTAATGTCATTGAATGCGACATTCACGATCATCCATTATTAGCATTTAATCTGATAGTTTGGGGATAATTTTTTGGTCGACGGGATAACCTAGTAGTACCTTTTTTTTATTAGAATGAATGATAAATTAATTGCAAATATTTTTTCATGACAATGATTTTTCCTTCACATTCAAAAAATTTCTTTTTTAGTGATGGTAAAATAACTGCAGATGAAAAAGATATAATAGTAAGGCTAAAACTCAGATTTAATGACTGCTTGGCATATGACTTGGCGGAGGCTCAATAAGTACGCTAATTTTAGATAGAGTGTAAAGAAACAATTGGTACCATTTGATTATTCCATCGATCAATTTCGCCAAATTATACAAATGGATATAATTTTTATTTTAAATAACCAAAGAATTAAAAAAATTACTAAAATATTAATAGAAATAGAGATAAAACATCGGATTAAAATTAGTTGACGACGTAACAATTATGCAAAACATATTTAATGTCAAAAGAATGTGATATTTACGATCATCCATTATTGACATTTAAACTTATACTTTGGCGAAAGTTTTTTGGTCGATGGGAGATCAATATTGCCAAATAATGTAAACAAATTATATCATATATATTATAAAGCAGAAGTTCTGAAACTTCCAAACGGGTGTTTTCAAAAACTACCCGATGGATCTTTTTGCAGATTATATCATTCGATAGGAAATATTTTTGCGGAGGTTTATGATACAAATATACAGGGATAACTCTGATTTTTCATACTAAATTTCGTATTTTTCGGTTATTTTTGACGGAAGGGTTACAACAACTAATTTTTTGGCGATAATTATATTTCAAAAAAGAAATTAAATGTTTTCTCTAATGGAAAATAATATAAACATTTCGGAAAAACACTGTTAATTCATTGATTTAAAATAAATAATGATAAAAAGAGAAAAATCCGTTTAATGCAAAATAATATTATGAAAGGAAAATATTTATCTTTAACGAAAAAAAAAAAAAAAAAGAAAATTTATAATATTTAAAAAGTAACTCAATGTGAAAGAAAGTTTTGAAGTGGCTCAATATTTGGCTATTTATTTCTTTCGAGCCAGATTAAAAGAAAACAACATCTCAAAAATTTCATTAGGTGAAACATAAGTATTTTTTTCCTTTCTTTTTTTTTTTAAATATTTTTAAATCTAATTTTCCCGTTATGTGTTTTACAGAAGAAACTCACAGAATTATTTTTTTTAAAAAAGGCTCTAATTGTTATGTTCTTTGTTCAATTGGGGGTTTCAATCTACTTTTGTCGCCAATCAATGCGATTCTAAACAAAAAAAAAAAAAAAAAAAAAAAAAAAAACACAAGACGGAGCGATGTTTGCAAGAACTATTTTCTCTCTCTCTCTCTCTTTTAATGAGTGAGAGCATTTTTACGAAAATTTTTTACATTTAACTTAAATACATATATAGCAGTTAATACCACAAAAATGAATAATATTTAAATTTTAGGGTAAATGTCTTTCCACATGCATAGATATTGTAAAATAATTTAACTGCAACTTTTAAATTTTTTTTTGGCACAGATATCTCATACGCACTACATTGGCGCGATTTGTCTCTTACGCCAATACCATAATATACATCTGGGTTAGTGATGGGCGATTCTGGAAATTTTGAGAATCGATTAAAATCGATATCGTATAAAACAACATCGATCATAATAAGAATCGATTTTTCAGTTCTAGAATCGATACTAGAATCGATATTTCGATATTTAGGTTCACACAGAGAAGATCCAAATTACTAATTCCAAAACTTAGACAATCAGCAGGACCGTAATTACCCACCTCCCGCCCCCCATCCCATTTAGGGAGGCATAGAATTAAGCTATTGCAGATTTTAGAGTCGGATATTAAGAATTTTAAATTTAAAAATGATTGTCACTTATGGTTTTCACTTACACAAAAACTTTGACAAATTTGAGAGACATAACTCAACTAATAACAACACTGAGTAACTTGGCATTAAACCGAGTATAAAGAGTGCCAAGAGCGTGTAACTAGGATGGGGAACAAGGAGTACAGACAAAAAAAAAAGCTTTTTTTTATCTAATGCCAACCAAATGTTACACGAGATAGTTTGGAAGAACATAAAATATGCCCGATTCTCAAGGGGGCAGGTAACCCCCACTCTTGACGGAAAGGCGACCATAGCCCAAATGTATCTTTTGTCGAAGTTTCAAAATGAGGATTTATAATAAAATAGAACAAGAATTGGACATTTTAAAAATTGCATGCGTACTTTGAACGGCCCATTTAGTAAAGATTGGCGAGAAAAGGGGGGGGGGGGCGAGGGATTAGAACGGACGAACTTAAAAAAAAAAAAAAAAAAAAAAAAAAAAAAAAAAAAAAAAAAAAAACATAATTAATTAATAAGCCAAATAACTGAGCTTCTAAACAAAAATATAGTGTTTAACTTAGTTTTGAATTCATGGGGTGGCCCGCGGGGAACATGCACGCTTTGTAACTATAAAGAGTGCCAAGAGCATGTAACTAGGTGAAGAGAGAGGTAGTAACAGAAAAAAACGAGGAGATAAAAGCTTTATAACGATATGTTACATGAGATGGTGTGGAAAAAACAAAAAATATGCCCCCCACCCAAGGGGGCCAAGGTGAATCCCAAACGGACAAAAGGGCGACCCCGGCCCAAATGTATCTTTTGTTGAGGTTTCAAAATATGGATTTATAACAAAATAGAACGAGGATTAGACTTTTTAAAAATCGCAGTCATAATTTGAACGAACCTGTAAGTTAAGATTGGTGAGGAAGGGGGGGGGGCGGTAGGACGGACGAACATGAAAAAAAAAATAGTGGCGCTCTGAGAGTGTCGATAGAAGTGAAACCTTGAACAATTACGTGTGTATTTTTAAGTCGTTAAGATATATAATTTTGAATCGCCAGGAAATACTTTTAAATGAATAAAAAAAGGTTCTATAATATTAAAAAACATATTAATGTCTATTAAAAAAAAAAAAAAAAAAAAAAAAAAAAAACGCGCGATACCATATGTCCAGCTATTGTAGTTAACTCACTATAACTACTTTCTTACATTTTAAAACGCGATAAATACACCAACCAAAATTAGACCATACTATCGATACCTTAATCCTTATCCAAATAAATCATTTTGTATTAATGCCTGTTACAATATCTGTAGATTACTTTTTGAATTATTCAAATCGGGCAATAATTGAATAATTGAATGGAAATTCAAAAGATATTATGAATTTAAAGATGACAATCTAAAGAAATAATAGCGCTGCTGAGTACTCGGTGGCCAATAAGCTTAGGGATTACGTGCGCAATCAAACGATTGCGGGTTCGAACCCCAGTTTCGCTAATATGTATCAATGTTTTTATTTATTTTTTATTTTTTTATTTATTTTATATTTTTTTTTTTTTTTTTTTGAAGAAGTTTGAAAAATTAAAATTTTAACACATTATGGGTCCGTAACGTGACCTGAAATGATGGGAGAAAATTTCTTTTGCTAGATTTGTAATGTATGAAGCCTAAGCTTTCAATAGACATATTATATGAAGGAAAACCCCCTCTGCCCCCCCCCCCCAAAAAAAAGGTCCTATAGTGAAAACCGGGAAACTGGAAAAGCAAAAACGGCGAGAAATGTTTAGCTATACTAGAATTTTTCTCATCACGGTAACTCCTATAGAAGCAAAGTTATAGTCTTTTAAAGATTGAAATGAAGTGAAGAAATAAGCAAAATTAGGTGAGTGATCGACAGGGGGGGGGGGCAGGGTCCACAGCTCTGGGGGTGCCATGTAGCTTAAACTTTTAAGTTAAAAATGGTCGAAATTTTAAGGTATATATTGGAAGAGGGTGCAAGTCCCCCCCCCCCCCTCAAAAATTTTTTTTTATTTCTTTTGACGAAACAAAAAAATATGCCCCCCGGCGGGGCGCAGATAAACCCCAAACGTTCGGAAGGGCGACCCTTTATTTATCTTTTGTCAAGGATTTAAAATGTGGATCTAAAATAAAATAGACCGAGAATTGGACATTTTTTAAACTGTATGCATATTTCGAACGGCCCTGTAAGTTAAAACTGACGTGGAAGGGGGGATTAAAAGAGACGAGCGTGAAAAATAAAACATAATAAACTAATACTTCAAATAACTGGACTTCTAAACAAAAATATAACGATTTAACCTAGTGTCGAATTAATGGAGTGGCCCGCAGGGGATTACCCCCCCCCCCAGAAGTTATGAGATTTATGCTTTTTAATGCACAAATTGCGATTCCCCCTCTCTTACAGAGCTGTAAAACATGATGCTTTCCTCCGGAGTCGCAGAAAAATGCCTGCATTCAACACTAATTTAGCCTAGAAAAAAAGAAAAAAAAATCGAAATCGAATCTAAAGATCGAAATCGAATCTAAAGATCGACATCGAATCTAAGATCGACATCGAATCTAAGATCGACATCGAATCTAAAGATCGAAATCGAATCTAAAGATCGACATCGAATCTAAAGATCGAAATCGAATCTGAAGATCGATCTTACGGGCAGAATCGATTTTACATTTTTATTTTCTTTTGTAATTTTACAAGAAGAGAGTATTAGATTCGTGAAAAATTTTGACTTCCCGTTTTTGATGGATTTAAATATTTTAGAAGGTCTTTAACACGATTTCATGGTTTTTAAGAAATATCTGTCTGTGGGTGTGTCTGTCACTCTGTGAGTCTGTATACGACAAAAATTTCTGACCGTTCTATCTCAAGAACAAATGCACGGAATTCCACAAAACTTTAGATTTAGTTTGACCTTGATATAAACTGAATCTAATTAATTTTTGGTGCATATAGCCTAACAGGTGGCGCTGCTATGCTGCATTTTTTGCGATTTGCGCAACAGCTATATCTGAATAACGAATAAACGGATTTTCATCATATTTTAGATCCAGTTAGTCCTTGACATGAATTGATGTTTTTTGCATTTTGTGCATATAGCTTCTCAGATGGCGCTACTATACTGAATTTTTCACGATTTCCACTCAGCGCCATGTGAAAGGGGGGGGGGGGCGAAAGGAAGCGGTCGTTCCGAGCACGGAAATTTAGGGGGCGCCAAATTTTTACTACTAACATCACTTCTAGCCTATCACAAGAAAAAGTTAATAGGGGGGGGGGGGCTAAATTGGAACTTTGAACCGGTCGCAGTTCTCTTTTCGCACGCCCCTGTTTCCATTTTAGCTTTATCTCAAGAACTAATGCACGGACTTTCATAAAAATTTAGATTCAATTAGTCCTTGATATTATTTTATGCTAATTACATTTTGGTGGAAATCGCTTAAAAGATGGCGCTGCTATACTGTATTATTCATGATTAACGCAATAGCGCTATCTCAAGAACGAATTTTCATCAAAATTCAGATTCAGTAAATCTCTGACATAGATTAGTGTTATTTAGTTCTTGGTGTAAATTGCCCAACAGGTGGCGCTGATATGCTGCATTTTTTATGATTTCGCAATAGCTGTATCTCGCGCTTTCATGAATTTTCATCAAAATTCAGATTCAGCTAGGACTTAATAAAAATTGATCCTGATCAATTTTTGGTGTACATCACTCAACAAAAAACGCTATTTTGCAGGGGGGGGGGGGGTTCTGAGGTTTCTTTAATTCTTCTATCTTAGAAACTAATACACTGAAATTTTGGAATTGGCACATCCGTTTATTTTGTCTTCAACTTTTGAAGGAAAATGAAAATTATATTACCTTCAAAGAAATCGATTAAAAATTTTAAAGTATCGATTAAATCGAGTTGGCTGTAGTATCGATTAAATCGATTAAAAAAATCGAAATCGCCCATCACTAATCTGGGTAATTAACTGACGCCAAAGTGTCATTATTTTGCTTGATATGGCAACCCGGATGTTATTGTCTATTTATTAATAAATTGTCTATTTACAATTTTTTTCTTTTTTTTCCAATTATATAAACTATTTTAATCTAGGCACATTTGTCATACATGCGCCACATTTGCGCGACTGCAATAAAATGGCGATTTTATGCCTCAGCAAAAGTTTATTTATTAATAAACTTTTATTTTATTTTATTTTATTTTTTAAAGGATATAAATAGTTTTGTTTTATAATTATTAACTAAACTTTTTAAAATTTATTGTTATTTTCTATTTAAAATAACAGAAAATAATTGTAAACTATATAAGTAACTGGTATTTGAAAACAAAATTTTCTCCGAATAGGCATCAGAAGGAAAAAAAACGCGCCAATGTGGTGCGTATATGTCATGTATACATTTTTTTCACTATACTACAGTATTTAAACATCCTGCATAAATAACGATTACTGTTTTTTCCAAACATGTTTGGCACAGATATTATATCACGTGTAATATCAATTGATATCATACTTACGATCATCGATTATTGACATTTATTCCTATAATCTGCAATTTTTTTTTTCTCGACAGAATAATCAAGTAGTACCGTACATTGTACATACTCCAGTTAATATTACAAAAATAGAGCTAAATAACTAAATTTAGGTGCAAATACACACACCCATGTTGTAAGAAAGAGGCACAAATGTCATATATGCACCACGTTGGGGTCATACATTTCTGGCGCCACTTTAACGGAAACTTCGTTTTCAAATGACAGATACATTTCTATTTTACTTTTCTATGTATAGAGCATAACATTTTGTTGTTGTTTTTATTTTTGGCCCAGTTTTGTTTTTTCTAGCTCGCTGAGTTTTGCACTGATGAAGAATCTCGACAGTAGATTCGAAACAGCTGTTTGCTAACTTTTAATGCATTTTTGGTGCATTTATAACCGTTGGTTTTCTATCTTTAAATACAATGGCGTTTTGCATGATTTTCAGAAATGTGAAAGAGCATTCGAGGTGAAGTTGCTTTAAAAAACACAATCATATTCAATATTTTGTTTGATTCATGTTTTGTTTTGAAAAATAGACCAGCGCAGCGGGCTTAGCCTGCTAGTAAACAATAATATTGCCAATAATATTTAGGTGCAGATGTCATCTACGGATCACGTTGGCACGATTACAACAAAATTGTGATTTTATGCCTCACGTGGTAATCCAGTAATAGACGTTTATTTATCAGTAAACTATTTCATTATTTTTCTTTTCTATTTTAAAATTATACAAATTGTTTTGTTCCATAATTACTAAGACTTAATTTATTTATTATTACTATTTCAGATTACATTTTCTTGGCAACGGGGAAGAAAAATGGTTATTTTTTATCGGAAAAATTTTAATTGATTCTGTATGAAAAATAATGAAATTTTGAATTATTAAGAAAAATATTTGTATAAATCAATTAAAAATTAGCCTATGTTCACCGGAAATAGTGTAGCTTTCCAACGGTGAAAGAATTTTTCAAATCCGTCAAGTAGTTTCGGAGCCTATTCAATTGAAACAAACAAACAATCAAATCTTTCCTCTTTATAATATTAGTATAGATTACTACCTAAATTACATTTTCAGAAATTATCATCCGAAGACAACCTTGTATCCAGTTCTTTGCGGGACCCTGTTTTTCATTTTATATATATACTACAATACAAACATTTCTTAGTTTACTAAATGCAGTTCAAAATAAAAATGCATATTTTATTTAAAAACCACCTTTAAGTAAATTACGCTCATATTCAGTAACCTTTCCGAGATCTTTTGTGTAACCCTATATATCTAAATTTAACTATTTATACTATTACCATTTATACTCTCCATTTAATATGCATACATTTAGCGAAACTTAAAAGCACATATCATAATTCAAAATGCATTTCATCCATGCAACAGTCATCATCCATGATATACAGTACTTCGGATAGAATATATAATATTTGAAATCTTTTGTGTGTCCCTGTAAATCCTATGCACTTCGTATTATGCATGAAATAACTTACATTAAGCCTCAGCAACATATATCAATTTGATTATACATGAAATCGTTTACCATAATTAAAATATGTCGGAAACTGTTCCTCCATTTATTCCTATGCAATGGAATTCTTCTGTCTGACTCTGTAAATGAATAGTAAGTGCCCTTTTCACTACATACTTTACAAAATGCATATTTTAGTGCACTTTGTAAATTGATATAAATTTGAATATGTTCTACAGGCTGTAACATTGTTAAATTTAATTAAAACGATTTTTTCCCATAATGCCGTAATATAAGGAAATTTTTCGACTATCTCTGTAAATAAACTAATCATGGTAGAAACTTTATTTTCAATAGGTATTCGTGCTAGGTAAACCTTAAGAACGTCCAAAAATTTCATGGAAATCGGAGTATATTTACGAAAGTTAGAAAGCGACCAGACAGACAGACAAACCTAAAGCATAATAACTTTTCAACTTTGTTCGAAAGTGTTAAAAAATCGAGCCAAAAATATATTAATCAGTGACTTTATTTTCCACCTTTTCCCTACAAAAAATTTCTTCCATTGATAATTATGAGTTTTGAATAAAAATATTCATTTGTATGTAACTTATAACTTATTAATTAGTATAAGTAAAAAATATTTCTGATTCATTTTAAATATGACGTCATTATTTATCTCGCTCCATTAGCTACTGATATTCATACCCCTTGTATTTTTAACGACTGCTATAAAGTACCTGTTTTATTTCAACTATGACGTCACATTTTCATGAGTGAACCATTTTATTAAAAATATAATTCTTTTTCATTCTTTTTACTTTTAATTTATGTCACCATATTTTACACAAAAATTCCCATTAACTAAACAAATATCCTTGTTAAATGTATTATAAAAAATACACCTTTTATTTTTATTTCAAACATGACGTCATATTTATTTTCTTTTAAATTATTTTATTATAGTTTTTCGCGTGGAAGTTTTCTATTAAAAATTCATTGCCGCTGAAAAATTATTATTCCAATTTTTTATTATCTTGGCAACAGGAAAGGAAAATGGTTAAATTTTATCTGAAAAATGCATATTGATTTTGTATGAAAAATAATTAAATTTTGAATTATTAAGGAAAATATTTGAATAAAATAAATAAAAATTACCCTATTATTTAATCCGGACTTCTAACTTTACGTCTGCAAAATTTCAAAGCAATCGGTTCAATAGTTACGGCGTGAAAGCGGAACAAACAAACAAACAAACAAACAAACTCACTTTCCGATTTATAATATTAGTAAGGATTAAATTATTGTTGCAAATTATTTTAAAATAGTTTCTGAATCATACGGGACTTATAGTTATCAGCGTGAGATGTACGCGCATCATATAAGACGTTTCTAACATATAAGTCTACTTCTATTCATGGACTGATATTGTAGGAGAAACTTTTACCAGTATTTCCGAATAGTAATTTTCTTCTTATTTATGATAAATTCTGAAGTGACAATTGTTTCTTATAAATAATAATAAAAAAACAAGTGAAATTTAGCTCCTGCGGTAATAAAACTGATATATATAATGCTTTTCCACCGCAGTGAGATAATAGTGTTGCATATTTTCAACTATGTGGCGCCTTTTATTATTTATAACTATATGAGGTGCGCCTCTGTTTATAAAGGTTGGGCAGGTCTTGTCTAAATGATTTATTAGAGGACTCATAAGTAGAATAAAATAAAATTTTAAAGAAAGAAATGAATATTTATAAATAATTTCTATAAGGTAAATCTACAAAAGATAATTCAGATGCCAAGAAAATATAATACATTTTAGTATAAATAAATTAAAGATTTTTTTTTTAATATTTGCTTTTCAACTGAAATCTTTTGGCGCCTTTACTGCTTCGGCGCCTGTGTGCGTCGCACACTTTGCACACTGGGTCGGAACGCCCCTGGCTACGTCCCTGAGTTCAGATTTCCGATTAGAATGTTTTATCCGTCTGATGAAATTCTGATTACTGCGATTTAAAAAATAACTAGCGATATTTAGTGCATTTTTCAATGCGTTTTTAATGAACTTTTTAATGCGATTTAGTACTATTTTTTTCGATCCCCACCACAGTGGTGTTTTAACAATTAAAAAATTATTTTGGTTTTAAACTTTAAGACATAGCAGGCTTTTAAACATAGCAGGCTATGCCCACTGCGCTGGTCAATATTTCAAAATCAACCGTGGATGAAACGAACTGGTGAATTTAAATTTGTATTTTAAATAATTTGGACCTCCAGCAGCACCTTGCTCATTGCTGAAAACGATTTAGAAACCATTGTGATATTAAATTATCTTAAACGATACGCAAAAACCAGATATTTAGAAGTAACTATTTTAGTTTATTACTAACTAACAGTGCACATTTGGAAGCGAAATGAGACCATTATGGCAACAGGATTTAAAATTTTCCTTTATCTGAAGAAATATTAATTATTACAGTCGTTACCATGGTACAACTTCTGAAAAATTTCTTCACAACTTTTCATTATGTGAAGGCAGGAACCCAAAGCTACTCCCACCTAAAAAGTTTATATATATATTAAATTTTGTTCGCGCGATAAAAGGCACAATTATGCTAGAATCATCTTCAAACTCGTCAAGTACATTGAGATGGTTAATATCTCAGTGGGAATTGCAAATGAGCAAAATCGGCCCAAAGGGGTGGTAATTGGGAAGGGTTCAAAAATTTGAATACCATCTTAACATGGCTTTCACAAAACCAGCTCTTACAAAACAATAGCAGGAAAAAAATAAACATTTTTCGTTACAGCAAGTTGCCAACGATAAAAAAAACGCACATTAAAATTCTCACGACAACAATTACGAATATTGCAAAATTTCCTCCTGAAAAATGAAAACAAAATTATTTGCTCTTTCGTATTTAAGCATTTTCTCTTTAGTTATTTAAGATAAAATTATGTAAATTTGTATAATTTGGCGTGATTTGGCGAAATTGGTTGACGTGATAATCAAGTAGCAGCCAATTTGCACTTTTCATATTTCACAAAACATTCCTACATAGACATGATATACGCAATAGGTTTAGCACGATTATCTTGCAACTACAATGTGGCAAAATCCTCGTTTTAGAATACCAAAGAAATTTATGTATATTTTATTATTTTCTATCATTTTAAACAGCAATTAACAATAAATAAAAAGTAACTGTAGAACAAAACAACAAATATCATTTTAAAAAAGAAAAAAATTAAAGTAAATAAACAACTTATCATCAGATAAATAACTATAGCTGGGTTACCATATGAGGCAAATAATGTCATTTTGGCGCCAGTGAGATACCTCGATGAGTATATGACCAAATCCGTGACAAAATTTCCATTTGAAAAAAACTTTAATCGGTATTTATACTGCATTTTCCCTACTTATGTATAAGGAAAAACTTTGACACAGATGTCATGTATGCACCACATTGGCGCAATTTTTTTCTGGCGCCAATATGGAGAACTTGGTTTTTAATTACCAATTTCATAAATATTTTTTAATTATTTTGTATTATTTGAAAAAAAAATAATAAATAAAAAAGTTTAATTAATAGCTATAGAACAAAATGATTTATATTATTTTAAAAAACAAAATGAAAATTAATAAATAGTTTATTAATAAATAAACAACCATAGTCGGTTTACCATTTGTGGCATAAAATCGCCATTTTGTTGCAATCGTGCGAATGTGGTGCGTATATGACATCTGCGCCAAAACTTTAAAAAGTTGCAATTAAATTATTTTACAGTTTGGATGAGGAAGAGATTTATACTAAAATTTAAACATTATACGCATTTTTTTTTTTTTTTTTTTTGGGCTATAACTGCTATTTATATATTTACAATTAAACATAAAAAAAAATCCTAAAAATGCTCTCACACATTTAAAAGAGAGTGAGATAATTTAGTAATTGTGAACATCGCTCCAGCTTATGCCTTCTTGGTATAAAATCGCATTTTTGACGATAAAAGTAAATTTAAACACCTAAATAAACAAATAACATACAATTAACAGATAAAACCATTTTTAAAAGTAATTCTGCTATTTTGTTCTGTAAGACACATAATGGTAGAATTAGATTTTAAAAATATTTTTATAAAAATTAGAAGAATGTTATTTACGTTTTTTCTAATAAAATATTTAAAATACATTTTTGTTAACCTGCGCGAAAGAGAATAGCGAAAGTTTGATTGAAGAAATATTGAAGAAGAAATGGTCAATTAAAAAAGACTTGTAAATTTTATTCAGCGGGAATTTTTCATTTCAAAATGTTGAATTTATCTATAGTTGTCTGAGCGAAGCGAAGTCTTTATACTCAGAGATACGTAACGATATTAAAATTCAAAAAAATTCTTTCGTCAAGCAAATCTCAAAAAGTACTTGTCGGATTTTGATTCTGTTTGTACCAATAGGTACCTATTAAGGTAATCTGGTGAATGCACTACATAAGAAAAATTAGTTCCAAATAGTTTAAAAGTTATATTAAAAAAACTGATAAAAAAGCACAATTTATTTGCATACGTCACAGAAACTTGGTGTGCGTGATTTTCACAAGCTGGATATTTTCGTAGATAACCGAATCAGTACATGGAGTAAATAGTAATCATTTACGCACTAAGAAATATTGAATGCAATAAAACATTTTAAAATTTAATCATGCAGGAAAATAAAACTGTTATTTTTTTTATATTAAAAAAATGTCATAAAAACTTAATAGCATTTTTTGATAGCTAAAAGAATATTTTATGTATTTCGCGTGTGAAAATTAGAAACAATTACGTTTTTAAAGAAAAATTTTCTTTTATGACATCATTTTCCCTTTATATTTATTTTTATTGCATGTTTTCTTTTAACTTATATTTTGTTTGTGTGTGGAAGTCAATTCTGGTCACTAATTTTTCGGCACGGATGCCACACGCGCATCAGACTTGGCGCATTTTTTTCAAAGCCCATTTGGCGAAAACTGCGTTTTCAAATAACGCTTACATACACATTTTTAAATTATTTTCTATTATCAAAAATAATTTACAGTAAATAAAATAATAATAATAATTAATAACTATAAAAACAAATATTTTATATAATTAAAAAAAGGAAATGAAAGTAAATAAATATTTTATGAGTAAATAAACAAATAATAAATGAAGCCGGGTTACCATCTCAGGTACAATAATGCCATTTTGACGCCAATTATGTACCCTGGTGCATATGTGAGATCTTTTCGCAGTTTTTAATCCATTTCCTGTTGGCATACAACTTTGAAATTTGGAATATGTATGCATACCAGGGAGCAATACTGGAATTAGACATTGATTTTTTTTTTCGATCCAAAAAGGGGCAACGGGGGTTATTTTTTAAAGATTTATACAATTTATACTACATAAAGGAGCCACTTACCTATTTTTATATACAAGAAGAAGTAAAAGGCATGTAAAAACAATTATAGTATACATAAATAAAATTCTTGAGATAATATACTACAGATATAAACACCGGGTTTGGCGAGATTGTTTATGCCAATTAGGCGAAAACATCGTTCTGATTACCAGATACATATAGCATGCTATAATAACACGTTATTTATTTATTTCAAAATAAAAAAAAAGGAATAAACGAAACATTCTCTGTTATCAAAAAAAAAAAAAAAAAAAAAAAATAACAACCAATAAATGATAATATTTTTAGAACAAACAATTTATTATAACATTTATATGATTACCATGTTAGGCAACTGGACGTCATTTTGGCACCAATTAGGTATCTTGGTGTGTATAGGGCATATATGTGCCATATTTATTTGTAAAACTGAGCATGAACGTTTACCAAGTGTGTTTTCATAGCCGCTTATATCTTTTTGCAACATAGCGCACCTTTCGAAGCCAAAACTGCACAAAAGAAAAAAATCAGGGCATATATGTGCCATATTTATTTGTAAAACTGAGCATGAACGTTTACCAAGTGTGTTTTCATAGCCGCTTATATCTTTTTGCAACATAGCGCACCTTTCGAAGCCAAAACTGCACAAAAGAAAAAAATCAATATTTGCAGTATTTTTATTTATTTTTTTTTTTTTTTAATGTAATGCACATTTTGTAATCAGTAGGTTCGATAATCAGACCTCGTTTTTTTGCTTTAAAAGATGATATTTCATACGACGTCCTTTTTGGATTCGTCGTTTTTCCATATTTGATTGTATGCGTCTACTCGTTTTATAACTTTTTTTTGTAACTTTCTTCTTTATTAACAGCGACATTTGGATTTCCTATTTAAATAAAAATTCTTCTAAATGCAAAGAATTTTGTTAAAATAAATAAATAAATGAAATGCGGACATCTATTGCTCAAAGCACAAAATTTTTTCCTATTGAGTTAATAAAAATCAGTAAAAACACAATTTTTATGATGATAAAAAGGTGGCTTATGTAATAACAGAGTCATATATTATGTACGTTATGGATTAAGTATTAATATTTCTCCACAAGTATTAATATTTCTCCATAAATAATAATAATAATAAAATAAAATGCGGACAGACCAAAGTCTATATTTGACTGAAAACAACAACCATTTTCTAAATGCTTTAAAAAATGGCCAATCTTTTAGCACTAATTAGATAATTTATGTCTATAATAGAAGATAAATAGCTTTTGATTCTATATTTCTATGCTATAAAGCAATAACGTTTGTGTGATTTTCGTTATCATTGGGAGTACCTAGTCGATTTAAAAAATAATGTTGGCAAAAAATGTTGGTAACCATGTTTGCTGCAAAATATACTATATTTTGCGTAGGAACAATAATCACCATCAATGCACGAGCAAAAAAAGTTCTAAAATTGAGAATTCTTTAATGTTGATATGACTAAAAATTTATTTTATTTTATTTTATTTATTTATTTATTTATTTTTGTGGCAACTTTTAAGATATAATATTCTCGTTATAAACGATTTCTATAACATTCGACAGTTTAAATTTACAAATTAAACATTTTTTTTCTAGAAAAAGTTTTAAACCCAATTTATTGAGAATATTGCAATTTCTAGGATACTGTT
>CAXHSM010000229.1:1047741-1297228 GCA_964019185.1 Maratus speculifer | reverse complement strand
AAACTGGCAATCAAACCAGTGAGGAAGCTGAAAATATTGCTTAAGGGCACCTTCAAAAAGGGCTTTATAGGGTTTAATTCCTTCCTATTTAAATAAAATCAATTATGTTACAGAAGTGCTTAAAAATTTTTGTCTTAAATATTTTCTTATTCGTCTCTGATGAAAGAAAAAAAAGTAATATTAAGGCTCGTGTCCCTGGCCGACAAAGCGCTCCGGTGGTAATGCTATTCGTTTGGAGATGTTATTTTCTGATATCTGATTTGGATTTCGACGTTTTTAAATATATATATATTTTTTTTTGCATTGGATAGCGGAGGTGCATGCTGACATCGTTCCTTTTTGTTTTATCGATTTAGAATGTAGATATTTTTTATAAAGCTAGTTTCACTTTGAAAACCGGTTTCGAAAGTAAAAGTGTTTATTAAAATTATATCTGCAACCCAAATCGAAAAAGTAAAAAGAGGAGCGATGTCGGCAAGTAGCTCAGCTGTCTAATGTAAAAAAAAAGGTATTTAAATATGTCGAAATCCAAACCAGATATTAAAAAATAACCTCCCCATAAGAATAGCATTAGCTCGTTTCGTCGGACAGGTTCAAAAGCCTTAACCCTTTGAATACGGAAGTCTAAAAACGCTCTGACTCTGAAAATACAAAGCTGACCGAAAATTGAAATAATCTGCAAGAATTTTTTACCCCCTTTCTTCTGTATGCCTACTTTCATGCTACTTGTCAAAGGGACAATAAGCAGGCAGCTACCTTCGAAAGTAGTACTTATTTTTCCCTACTATCCCTCCTAAGATCACTCGGACAATAGTCTAATCCTTCTCAAGGGAATCTTTTTATTGTACTAAAGTATATTTGTGCATGTGTTATCTTTCTGGATTTATTCGTGGTATACTATTTTCTCGAAATTAGATTCTTACCTGTTAGAATTAAATTAACCTTTGCCCAATAATGAAATTAGTCACAGGTTGAATAAAATTTTGGTGGCAGGATGTCAATTTCTTGCTTTTAGTTTTAGGGCAAATTTTGTACATTTTCTTATAATAAATATTTAAACTAAAAAAAAAATCTCTTCTTTAAATAGCAAAAAAATCTACCTCTGTTTTCAAAGAAATTTATGAAAAAATATCACAATATTTCCCCATTATTTACAAATTGCTTGATTAATTCAACAAAAGATTTTTTTTAGTAATATGATAAATTGTTAAAAGAGAAACATTAGACTCAGAACTAAAAAATAATAAATTTTCTGTCTAAAAATTACTTTAAAAATCACCTCATAAATAAAAATTCTACTTTTTGTAATGCATTTGTAAATCCCAAAACAATACATTTTTTTTAAATCGAATTTTAAAATTATGCTTGGAATAACATCATAGTGACAAAAAAAAAACGTATATACAGAGTGATTATAAAAAAAAACCTATCCCGACATTTGGGCCCCTTACTATTATACCATTCACAGAAACTGACTGAAATTTTGGAAAAAGGTATTTTTAGGTATGCGCTCAAGAATAATATGGAAAACATCAGTGCCACTCAAACAATTACGGTTACAGTGAGAAAATTTCGAAAAAATCAAAAGGCAACACCCAGTTTTTTGTATTGGAATGTGATCTCCATTATGAAAAACCCTAAATAGCGTTGAAATGGCAACTGTAGCATGAAAATTATCGGAACTAGGCAAGGGAAAAGTAAAAAGGACTTTGCCATGCACCTGAACATTAATGTTCGTTTCATTTACGTCACACGTCACACTGTCTCTTCGGCTGATATCCCAGCCTGATTTTTTTCCACAAAACGAGAAGAGAAAATTAAGAAACGCAAATTTCGAGTTTACGTAAGACACAGTTATGATTGACGTCGTTACGCTAGGTGAAAGCAAAGGCACTGCGAAATGCGATCCGCGTATGTTGCCTTCTGCCATTAACAAGATGCCGCTTTCAGGGAAAGAACGCGGGGAAATCGTAAAACCTGAATGGACAAAATGCCGCAGAAACATTGTGTGTGTACCACCGCAACCATGGATTACCGCGAGCCCGTGCACTGTCAAAGCTGGACGGGACTTGATTCATAAATTTGAAGAAACTGGTTGCACATGCAATCGACCTCGGTCTGGACGACTTTCCGTTCCTGAGGAAGCTGTTGTGGAAGTTCATCAAACGACAAGCACAGTTCGTCCCGCAACTGCACGCGTTGTTTCGCGTGTTCTGAATATGCCGAATTCAACTGTACGCAAGAATCTGTGCTCTGTTCTAAACATGTTTCCGTATCGATTCCAGCGCATCCAGATGTTGAAAGAGGGTACTATCAATTACAGCTTGATTTGGCAAATCAATTCCTCATCTAATATATGATGAAGATAGCAGCTGGCCTTTACGCATTCTGTTGTCAGATAAGGCGCATTTTTCGTTAACTGGTAACGTGAATTAAAAAAATTGTGTGCACTGAGTGGAGAATAATCCATGTGATGTGCTTGCCCGTCCATTACACGAGGAAAAAGTGACCGTATGGTGTGGTATAACGATTACGTTCATCCTCGGCACTTCCTTTTTTGAAGAGGTTATTGCCGGTAATCTGCAAACGTGTACAGTAACGAGTGATCGCTATCTGGACATATTAACTCGTTACGCGATACCTGCATTGCAACGCCAAAATGATCTAAAGTTGTGTGGATGAAAGATGGTGCTTCTCCACATGTCGAATCTTCTGCCAAACGTGTCTTAAGTCAACAGTTTGGTGACGGAGTTATCTCCTGTCATTTCCCGTTTCCGTGGCTACCAAGGTCTCCTGATCTGACACCAATGGATTTCTGGCTGTTGGGATATCTGATATCCAAAGTGTATCAGTTTCGTCCTCAAACTGCAGCTGATTTGAAAGATCCCATCAGAACTACGATTCAAGATATTCCTATTGTCATGGTACGCACTTTAGTGCTATCCACCATCTGCCGCATGAAAAGTCTAATCGTGTGTGAAGGAGGTCATGTGGAAAATTTGTGAAACACAATAAAATGCTTCATTTTATGCTGCTTCTCTGTCCTTATCGGTTTTCCTCACTTTTAGCCTATCTACCGCCGCTGATTTTGATGCTGCAGTTGCCGTTCCAACGCTATATGGGGTTTTTCAAAATGGAGATCACATTTCATTTAAAAAAACTGGGTGTTGCAATTTGATTTTTTCGAAATTTTCTCACTGTAACCGTAATTGTTTGACTGACACTGTTGTTTTCCATATCACTCTTGAGCGCATACCTCAAAATATCTTTTCCCAGAATTTCATTCAGTTTCCGTGAATGGTATGATAGTTAGGAGCCCATATGTCGGGATAGTTTTTTTTTTATAATCACCCGTGTATATAATTGATTGATGGCGTTAAAAGCGTGATAGTAACCGATTTATTTTTTATTTTTGGCATTTTAAATATTTATATTTATTTTTTGTTAATTACTAAAAGCTTGTTATTTGTGAAAACATGGTAACTAAAAAACTGTATCGAGAAATTAATATCTCAAGAATTCAAATTTATTTTTTCTTGATAAAATTTAATCATTTAAGAAATTACAGCTTTAAAAATTTTTACAAAGTAGTTTAATGCTAAATAAAATATAATAATAATCACTTGAATAAATAAATAATAATGAATTAATATCCATTTGTTCAAAATTTATTTAAATATTTTGCTATATAACAAATGTATGTAGATTAATATACATATTTTTTAATTTCAAAACTTGTATTAAAAATGCACAATAATAATAATAATAATAATAAAATCATATAGGAAGATACCTAGAAATATTAAAATTTTCTTTTTTCCCATTTAAAAAAAGACTAGAAACTAGAAAATAGAAGTGGATGGACCTTGGTTAGGACACTGGAAAATGGACATTGGTTTTTTTTATATATATAAATTTGCAATAAATGGATCGAATTTTCATTATTATATATCCTAATGGATTTTCTAAGTTTTTAAATACATAAAAAGTACAGTAAATAATAACAAAAATAATTTGGAAAACAAAGTTAGCTAGAATTATCTTCTAAATTTTTAATTATTATTTTATTTTTTTATTCTGGAAAATGAACATTGTTAATTTTTATAAATTTGCAATAAATGAATCTAAGATTCATTATTATGCATCCTAATTGATGCAATAGATTTTCTATATTTCAAATGATATATATATATATGGGTGATTCTCAAAATATGGGACAATTTTAAAAGTGAAATCTTAAAAAAATTACTTTTAGCAAAATTTCTGAAAAAAATAGGTGTTGTTAATATAGTATTAGGTATACTTTACATGTAGTCAGCAGAGCTAAATATTTAAAAATTAACTTAAAAAAATAATTAGTATTTTTTGAGCCATGCTAATGACATAAAAAAATCGCATGGAATAAATATATTAAGAAATTTTTATTTTCTTCTTGTTTAAATAATTTTTTCTATATTTATTGGCCTTCCTTTTCAGCAAATGGTTTCCATTTTTACATATATACATATAAGGAAAATAAAAACATTACCAAAGAGCAAACTTTGTTTACATGAGCAACATTCTGACACTAACAATGTAAGAAGCTGTCTTAGTGATTTTCTGACAGATTTAATGCATATTTTAGGGATAATAAATGTAATACCTAAATTTATATGTAAAATTAAATTTTATAAAAGCACTGGTTACATTTATGCACATAGGAGTCTTTAGTATGGACAGAAAGACCATGCTAATGACACTGATATTTGTCCATGCTAATGACAAATTTTAATTTAAATAAGATTATGAGCCATAATATAATCACAATGCAATAGTCCTTTCTGGGGCTTTTTAAAATACAAAAGTTCTATGCAAATAAGTAAAATAAAAAATTTTACTATAAAATAAACATGAAAATTATTATCCATTCTAATGACATACAATTGATGTACGCCCCTAATATTCAAATTATATTCTTAAAATACAATACATGCTTCTATTTTCAGGCTGGAATAAAATGGCTACTTGTTGCCATGGAGAAACTTTATATTTTCAAACTATTGTCATATGTGAAAATGAAATTTTGATTAATAACCAGCTGTTATAGTATGATTTTGTTTTGAAAATAGAATGTGGAGGACAAACTTTAATTTTTTTTTATATACTATAATTTTATTTTTAAAAAGAAATTTATTGGATAAATCCTCTCCTTGATTAATTTAAAGAAAGAATAACATTTGTTTTATTTTATAAACATGATATTAACTCTTGAAAAATGCTAGTATACACAAGGCACAGCTGCTGTGGACATCCATGCTAATGACATTTTAAACATTTATTCTGTTATTTTAAGGTGTTCTCAACTAAAAAATGAGTAATTCTTGAGTGCAAATAATGAATAATATTAAGACAAACATATCGAAATATAAAAACATGACAGAAAACCTCTCAATTTTTTTTGTATGCCGAAAGACATAAATTGTCCCCTATTTTGAGAATCACCCATATATATATATATAAGAAGAAGAAAGAATATAGAAAAAAATCTAGAGGAATTTTCCTTTTTTTAAAAAAATTCTGGAAAATGGACATTGTCAGTTTTTATAAAATTATAGTAAATGGATCTAAGATTCATTTTCATAGTTGGTTGGTTGTGGTTATGATCACCAGTTATCAATACGAAGGATATAGATCCTCAGGGTTTACCCTCTGACTGTGTGTGGGGGGAGGTCTTTCTAAGGGAGCCTAACCTGTATTTACGCAAGGTAATCTAAGGTTCGAAGAAAACCACGAAGATCTCCGAACGATAAGGCCGACGGGCGTGACTGAGTTCAAACACAGCTCCGAGAGCATAAGCTCTTGGCAGTAGTGGGTTTCATTATTATAGATCCCAATTAATGTAATAGATTTTCTAAAATTTTCAGATATATAGGAAATGCAGTTATTAAAAAATTAAAGTATGTATCAGAAAATAAACTTATCTAGAGGAATTAAAATTTTCTTTCTTTTCTCTTTTTTCTGAAAAATGAACATTGTCATTTTTTTAATTTCTAAGATTTTGATCTAAGATTTATAATTATAAATATTAATGGGTGTACTGGATTTTCTAAGTTTCCAAACATACTGAAAATGCAGTATCTAAAAAAGAGAAAAGCATGTAGAGAACAAAGTTATCTAGAGGGATTAAAATTGTTATTCTATCTTTCTTTTACTCTTTTTCTTTCCCCCCTCCGTAAAATTGACAGATACAAATTTGTTACAAATATATCAAAGGTTCGTTATTATAGATCCTAATGGGTGTAATGGATTTTCTAAGTTTGCAATCATAGAAAAAACAGTGATTAAAAAGGAGAAAACATGTAAAACAAAGTTATCTAGAGGATTTATAAATATATTCATTCTTATTTTTTTAATTATTCAGACAGGACTCTTAAGTAATATTCGCCATTAACTTGAGAATCAAATTCTGTACTTATTTTCAGATCTTGCATTTTATTTTCATAATCGATATCAGCATCCACTGATTCATCATAGGATAAATGCATGTACTCATTAGAATGGTATTTATTTTCTGATTTATAAGATTCATTTTTGTCTGCATCCTCGTTAAAAATTATTGCTAGCTTCTTCTTCCGTCAAACTTTTTCCTCTACGATACATTTTACATACTGTTTGCAAATAACTAAATAAAACGCAGATAACCAGGTTAAATTAAATTTTATGTAATATTTTTATGTACAAAATTGAATAAGTATAAAGTTCAGTAAATATATCATGCATCACCAATAGCAGAAAAAGTAAAAAGTCATTTTCTTCGAAAATTCCCCGTCCGTTGATTGCAATAATCTCCTCATTAATCACTCGCCTCGCACTCACTCCATGACAATAGATCGATGTTTTCTAGGGGGGAGAAATCGAACACCTGTTCTTAGGCGTCCGGGCGGTCATCTCCGTATGCTGAATGAACGACCATTTCAGGCGCCTTCGTAGCGAAAGGGTTAAGAAACATTCAAAAATTATGACTAACAAAAGAGTATCAAACTTATTTTGCTGTTTTAAAAGTTCTTCAGAGGTATAAAGTTTTTTTTTTTCTTTGATCAAGAGCATACCTGACTGCAATACGAAAAATTTTAATTAACTTCAATATAATCACAAATTTTTTATCTTAATTTTCATACTTCCTCATTGTAATAGCACGCTGAAAAAGGAAAGCTGTTGGGTTCACATTTAATACAAGTAAATATTGAAGCTATTTTATGTTGAGTTAAATAATATATTTAAATTATGTATATTGATTAGTTTTGTGAGGATGTTTTTAATTAGTATGTATAAATGGAAGCGGCAATTTGCTGTTATTGTGCTAAAATATAGTCAGTAATAAATATTTTACTATTCACCGATGTTTATTCCAATTAATTAATGAAATTTCACTTTATTAAACTATAAAAAATTACGCAAATTAAGAAAAATATGTTTTCTTTTTTTTTCATGATAAAACTATCTTATTCCAATAACAAAAGGAGCCAGTAACAAAATTTATCTTTGATACTTGTGATAATGCATATTATTATAATCTGTCCTTCTTTTTTAATATGTGAAAAGCAAAAAGTAAGTGAAGCTTAGAAAAAATAAATTAATTATACAATGGCAAAGTTTAGCAAAAAGTAAGTGAAGCTTAGAAAAAATAAATTTATTATACAATTGCAATCTCATTTGCCTAAAAAAAAGTCATCTTAAAAAAAATTCTTTTTTGTTTTAACATGCATTATAATACATATAAGCAATATAACACACTTTTAACTCTCAGTAACTCGCTAACAATCAACAATAATTTTTATATCGTATCAGAATATGATAATCAAAGCATTTTTCTCACCTAATGTTTTATCAGGAATTAATTAATTTCCTTGATGAACAGCTTATATATAATAAGTATTGTTCATTTAGCAGGGTTTCTTCATTCAAATATTTACCATTATCTCATATTCATAATATTTTCAGAACCAGTTTCGTAAGCGAAAGTAATTTTATAAAAATTGAGAAAGTAAAAAAAAGAGCAATGTAGAAATGCACCTCAACTATCAAATCGAACAAAAATTATTTAAAAATGTAAAAATTCAAATGAGATATCAGCAAATAACCTTCTCATAGGATTAGCATTAGTTCGCAAGTGCTTCACTTAATGGGGACATGATCCTTACTTCTCACTTTTTGCTTCCAAGAACCAAAAATCTGTCACCTCTTAAGTGGGATTGCATAGTAAACGTTTAGCTATTAAACATGATATTTTTACCTTAGCATTATGGGACAATGTCAAATCAATCAAGCGACCGAAAAAAATCTGCATATTAAGTGGTTCATATAAAGACGAACGTCTAAACTAATTCTGACCATATGTTTAACAAAATTAGATCTCACTATGCTCATATACTATGGTTGCATACATAAATGCCATATGAACTGACAAAACAAATGCTTTCCAGCTGCCTTCAGCAATTGGCTGAATTAAAATGAAAACAACCATGGAAATTTGGAACGAATTTCAGGATGATAGGGGCAGAATGTGAAATTATCACTTCATTGGTGCATAATGAGAAAGTCCTCTGATCTGAAGAAAGCAGAAAAGTCTAAAAAAAAAAACTTTTGCCAGACAACAGTTTTGTATAGTATACTACATATTTATGATTATACATAATGATAGTAAAATTATGAATATACATAAACATGATTATGATGTTTTTATGTATTTATGTGTTATTTATAATTAAAAGCATTTTAAAAGTAAGCAACACATTTGTGACCGCAAGATTTGAAAGACTTAACAGTAATTAAAAAAAAAATTAATTTTAAACTGCATGCAATTTTGAATACACTTTCAGAACGTTTTGGTATAACTGATGAATCGTTTACAAAAATCATCATAAGAGATAAATCAGGATATGTGTATCTAAAAATATTTAAGTGATGAAATTTGTATAATTAGAAAAATTTCTAAGTCGTTGATGAATGAATGACATTATTTTATTTTATATGAAAATGAAAAGTTTTGGTCAGAAGCAAAGACAGCCAATTTGGGTAAAATGCAGAAATGATTAACAAATATACAGGTCTACATAATTTAACTTTTTGTCTGGGGTTTTTATGAATTGATGTAAATTGTAATAAATCTGTTATGCTTATTTATAAAATAGTAGCAATTTTTATGTATCACGTCAGGATTTTTTACAATTTAGAAATTAAGAATTTGGAATTTGAGAATATACAATTTACACAACATTCATTAAAAGTGCACAATGATCAGATAAATGACTAAAATCATGTATACATATATAATGATTGTGCGAGCACATTTTATAAGAAATTACATTGTAATATATACGATAAATTTACTTTTCTTTGTCATCAAAAGAACGCCTGTGTCCTTTAAATTTTAAGCTGGTTTAGCATTTTCTTTTTTTGCTCTTAGCAGTAATCTTCTAACATACCGACATTACAGTGTCCTTGATAGCATTTTTCCATGCATCTTACGTTGCACTGAAATCTCTCACTTTGTTCTTCACTCATTTCACTAAGATTTTCAGAAAAATATTCAAGATGAGAGTACTGGAAATGTATTTCTAAACACTTGTTACTACTTAATTTTTAAAATTTTTGAATTTTTTCAACAATAATTGCATTCTTAGAATCTTTCTAATTTCTTTAAAAATTCTGAATAACATCTTTGAAACAAATTCATGCATCTTTCTCAATTGATTTCATATTTTCCTCAAATATTTCGTCTTTCTATAACAGTCGTATATATGGGCCGACAAGCACACTTTATTTGATTTTACTTTCCGATAAAGCCCTTTTAGTGAAAAAAATTCATTTACATATCGAAAACAACCCCCTGTCTTATCTAAGGTTTTACGAACTGTTTTATTAAACTTAATTTGATGTACAGGGGAAGCAAGGGATCTTCTTTTGGTTTAATTAAGTTCTGCCAAATCACAATTTTTGATCCTGGATTTGAGTTTTTTCTGGCAAGCCATCCTTTTCTTATCCAGTGTTGGTGTTTAGGTAGGCTGCTTCACTTGTATAAGAAACAAGGGTTTTTGATATAGCTCACTTTATTGACTTAATAACATTGATAAAATTTTGAAATCCCCACTGACTTGCCATTTTTAATACTGAGGAGAAAATCAAGGTTATCATATGATTGTTTAAAAATTACTGAATGAGGTAAAGGATTTCAAGGTAGAACATTACTATTATTAAGTTACATTACTATTATTGAACATTACTATTATAAGACACCTCAGTAGAATCAATAAATAGTCTCTACTGAGATTATTAATGGGGAAATAAATGAGTCATATGTCCACGAATATCTGAACAGTAAGCAAGTGAATTTTCATGGGAAAAATACTTGATAAATTCTTTTTCTCAATTTCTATACAAAAAATATGTTGTTCCTGAAGCAAGTAAATTTTTATTCTTAAGAAACTGACAAAAAAAACGTAAAATATCAATAAACGAACAAAATAAATGTATCTTCTTACTACAAATGCGCAGAAGAAAATTGCGCCTTCTCAGGGAAATATCAACACATAATGAGATGCCTACATATATGTTTCATATCCTTTAGTGAAGTATTGCATTTTATATTTATTAATGTAATTTTATTAAGAAATTAATTTTTGTTTTTATTAAGAATCTATTTTATTTAATAAATAATACACATTAATTTTATTGAAAGGCAACACCTCCTTTTTTGTGTGGAGGAAAAAATGTGGGTGATAGCAAAAAACTAATGTTATTTCTGTGATCAGCATGTCTGATTTACAAAGAAAAAAAAATGCTATTCTGCAAATCTCAGATTTGTGTAGACCTGTGTTATGTATCTGATAAACTTGTATATGTGCTTTTATTAATTATTTAAAACCTTTTGAACATTCTCGGTCTAAAAAAGGAAATTCTGTTTCGTTGTTATTACATGTTCCAGCAGACCCATTAGCTTGTTATATGTCAGATCTTTGCTTCAATGATCCGCCAACCTTTGGCTTATAATTCTTGATGTTGCCTCAACTAAAAGCCAACTGTTAAGCTGATTTTATTTTTGTTAATTAATCTGAATAATTTTGTAATTATATTATAAAAAGAGCTTAAATGAGTTTGGATTTTATTTTTTAAATCATCACAAAGCCTTATTATTACTATTGCTGCATAACTTCTTTAATCCAGAATCAGCACTTTTAGGCGATTCTGAACTATAGAATATTAAATAACTTTAAAATTACACTAACATATTTGGAATAATTATACTTAAGGTTAATCATGTAACAACTTTGGTATATAGCAACAAATTTCGTATATAGCACCTAGAAAGACCAAAGCAAGTCGCATATTAAATATTTAAATAATAATAATAATAAAATCCAATATCGAAATGTTTTAGTGCTATTTTCTTATGTTTGGAGAAAGAGGAATAGCAAAATTAACATTTTGTTTTAGAAATTAATATAAAATAAGACATCTATATCACCTGCTATGTAATCAGAAAGTTCTTACAATTTTAAAACTGAAAAACAGAAGAGTAAATTAGACAATGTTATTTCATTTTTCTTAATCTTCTAATGAATTTCCTTCATATATGTGTGATGGTGCCATCTATGATAGGTGATTGAAAATAAAAACAAATAAATGTACTGAAATGTCCAAATTATGAAAGATTCATAATTATTAGAGATGTCAAGATTAAACACATAAACATGAACAAGATTGTGTACATTTCCTTATGCATCTTCAGACATGAATGAGAGATGATAAAGAGGCTCATACTGTGAGCTCACTAATAACTATGCTATGAAAGAAATCTTTTAAACCTCTGAAAGAGGGTCTTGCAAATGAGTAAAATTGTAATGTTTTTTTCTCTGCATTTTATTTTAATTTCTCAGATGATATGAATCTTTCAATAATTAAAAAACTTAATTACAAATATGAATGTAATCCTTGAGAGAATTAATCATTCTAAAATGTATTAAAAATTCATTAAATTTATTGCAATATATTATCATAAATATTGATTAATTGCATAAATTAAATCTGAAGCTTAGTTAACGGAATATTATGATCCAAACACTTGGGGAGTTAAAATATCTTATTAGCATTTCAATATTTCTAAATGATTTTTTTTTTCACTGTATAAACTGAAGTCGATCTTTACAACATTCAATTTTTTACTTTTTCGATTTTGTTTGAAGATTGTTTTTATGAGGCTATTTTCACATGCCGAGCTAGATTCAGAAAGTAAAAATATCCCCATGTCCTCAGACTCAGCCAGGTGGGGAGACCTACCAATTGGTTTGAGCTAAAACATGGAAAAATCTTTCAACAAAACTGAAAAAGTAAAAAACGACATATGTAGAGATCAACTAGCAGCTATCCAGTGAAAAAAAATGAGGCCTTGTGAATAAAAAAATATATATAGCTCGCAATAGTCCCATTGTTTGTGATTCAATCAAACAGAAAAAAAGACATCCTTTTCACTGGATAAACAATAATTTTTATTTTTTGATTTCAATATAATTTGTATCTAACACAATTTAAATTCGCTAAAAAAGAAGATCATATAAAAAAGCAATCCATCTATTCAGAAATTTTTATAAGAAAAAAAAGTACAATATTAATAAGAGATTGAAAAAAAACATTAATGTATCAACAAAAAACAAATTTTAGTTGCTAAGTTTTGAAATGCCTTCTTTCTTTTCAAGGATGGGCAAACTAAAATAATGCCATTCTTAACAGAAGTACAGTTCATACATTTAGAAGATAATGGTGCTTTTAAATAACATTTGATAACTTTCTTTTTAAATTTAGAAACAAATTTTACAGCCTAGTAACATTTACAATGGAGAACAACAGGATAATAGATTTAAAAAATCAGTTACTCTTTCTTTACAAAATTTCACCTTATTTACATTGAAGAATATTTTCCTAAATGAATAATACAGAAATTTAAACAAATGACAGAGTGCATTTTCCATTGGTGTGCATAACACAGAAAACTGTAGAAGCATTTGTTTCTTTTCTTCTTTTTTTTTTTTTCAAAATATGATTTTTTGTATATGCTTGTCGTAATTTCTCCACTCCCATTTAAATCTAGTTTTTAAACAGATGCGCTTAGTGGATGGAAATTAAAGTCCTACTCAGACATCGATTTTTCGATGATTACAGACAAAGGCAGAATGGCAACAGAAAATGTATCACCCAGAGTTAAATGCCAACACACTCCAACTTTACAAATTGATAAAGATATAATCATTTTATAATTTATAATATTATGGTTGTGATTGTGTTTAGGACGGCCATTTATCAACATTAGGGATATTGGCTCTAAAAAGTGGGGGAATGCTTTCCATGAGGATCATTCTAAGGGAATCTAACTCGTATTTACGCAAGGAAACCCAGTGTTTCAAGAAAACCATGGAAAACTCCAAACAGTTAAAACAACGGGTGTGATTGGGCTCGAACCCAGCACCTTCTATCTACCAGTTTTGAGATAAAAAATTTCTTGTCATTGGTGGGGCAATAGCATTGTCCATTGCATTTTGTTTAATTTTTATAAAACTTTATCAATGTCCTTTTAGTTAACCCTTTATGTTCTAAATCATGAAAATTTCATTCTTCTAGATGATTTTTTGTGAATTTTTGAAACTTGACAAGACTTACGGAATCATTTAATAAATTTTAAAAGGATTTTGTAAATTAAATTTAAGTTAGAATTTACAGGAATTTTGTGACACATTTATAATTCTTCTCAAATCTTTTATTTAGTTATTTTGTGTTTTGTAAAATTAAAAAAATGCACAAATATAATAAAATAATAAAAAAATTTCCAAACTGAAACTTTCCTTCTCCAATATTCCTCGGACAAGAAAGCTGAGAAGGTTCAAAAGCACAAGAAATCTTTCAAAAAAATATTTTTGTTTTGTGCAACCAATAATGCTTATAGTTTAAGGTAAAGCAATGTATCTATAACTCATTCTAAATTGCATTGTTACTTATTGATGTATTAAATGAATTTTATAACAAGTTACTTTAATGGTACTTTAAAGTGACTTTGGGCCGTAAAAAATTAAACTAACACTGACAAGATTTGTATTCTTTTTGTATGGTTCTAAAAAATAATGCTTAGAAGACACATTTTTGTGGTCTCCCTATTGTTCTTTTTAATAATGATCATTATCCAGTAAGTTCCTTAAAATAGGTTGTTTCTGCACAAACATTGCTGCAACAGTTTCATCAACCCACAACAAATTCCCCTTACAAAACAAGGATAAATACAAGACAACATATGTATTTTAACATTTGCATAAAACACCATTCATTTTTAAAAATCTCTAACATTATGAAAAGACAAACAACTTAAACACATTATGAACAGAAATAATAGTAAAAAAAAACACATAAAAAATCATATTTAGAGAGGATAAAGAAAGGAATAAACTCCACCTCCAAATCGTGTTTTTAGTTCATTAATGCATAAAAACAAATAGTCATCATCTTCCCCCCTCTTTTCATCACGGTATGCTTACAATTGTTTAAAATTTTGTAATAATTAGCTTTTTAAAAAAATATCCAGCAACTTAACTGTTTCAACCTTCATTCTACTGACCTGCAATGACACCTAAATGAGCTACTTGTATAATTTTCTCGAACATTTGGGACCTTTCATAATCCAAAATGGTAGGATGCAAAATTGAGTCAAAGAAATTAGAGCAATTTTTTAGATAAAATTTTCATACGCACATTTGCTGCTACTGTAAAATAGCAGCAGGCAAGACCGAGCATAGCTCGGTCAAAATTGGCCTTCAGCTCAACTCATTAAAACAATGCATTCTAGGCAGCATAACAATTATATATCACTGCCAAATTCACTGATATTACTTAATTTTACGCCCAGCAAGCTGCAAATGTTTTGGCATTGGTAATCTTGAAATTTGAATTTTCTGCCAAATCTGGGGAAATGGTGCCAGCTTAGCGACTTAGTTTTTTCTTTACATTTCAACAAGTTAATAACTGTTTGAATCTTCATTTCCATTTAAATACAATGAAACAAATAAAAGTTAGACACCAAAATGACACATTCATAAAAAATTTTCAACCATGTGATCTATCTTGATGGTTTTCTCTTACCACAAAATGGTAGGATACAAAATATAGTCATGATTATTAGATTTTTTTAGATAATATTTGCAAGCACACAAGATTTGCTAGATGATAGGAAACAATATTGCTGTGCCATAAAAAATTCTGAATTCAAAAATACAAGACACAACAAACAAACAAACAAAAATGAAAATAAACCTTAAAAAACAAAATGTACTGTTGATTAGGCTATACAACTAATATTTATGAATCAAGTAAACATGGAGAATAAATATTGAATTCGTCATTTATCTATTTTTAAAAATAGGTAAATTTGCTCATAATGTGTGCAATGATTACATAATAATGAGATATGCTCCACTTTAATACTTGGAAAATGTTTTAATGTATTATGTAAATAATACATTATTAAATAATATTATGTAAAAATAAGATTTTTTGGTACTACTCGGTTATCCCGTCGACCAATTTCGCCAAATTACACAAATCGGCAAACTAATAGCCAAATAAAACATATTGACATAATTTTTATTTTAAATAACGAAAAAACAAATAATTAGTAGAATATTAATAAAAGTCAAAATAAAAAACACTTAATGATGTTTTAAATACGTGAATCGTATTTAGTGTCATTGAATGTGACATTCACGATCATCCATTATTGGCATTTAATCTCATAGTTTCAAGATAACTTTTTGGTTGACGGGATAACCTAGTAGTACCGATTTTTTTTCTTTTTTTTTGCAACAAAAATATTTATAGCATATTTCTCATATTTCTTAAAAAGTGTTACTTCACCAAAACCATTCGTTAACCTATTCCTATAAGATATTGAGGTACAAATTTCATTTCAAGTTAAAATTAAATTTTTTTTCAAGGTAAAATTATAGTGAAGTAACAAAAATTGAAACAATAACCATAAAAGGCTTTAGAGAATGGTTTACTTCCCAGTAGGTCTGGCGTTATTTACTTATCAAAATGACAACTGTGACAGTTATGGAAGAATTTTACAATTTTTTTTTAATCACTAAATTAAAAAAAATATATCTGATAATACTAAAAGCAAAGACATACAGAGTAGACTCCCTCAAAACCGCACATAATTTACAGATATAAACAATAAATCATTCAGTTTTGAAGTAGGGACAAATTTTGACTTTTTCATTTTTATATTAATTCCATAAATATTTTAATTTGTAATTTTCATAAATATTACTGAATTCATGTGTTTTCATGAAGGAAAATTTATTTTGAAAGAATAAGATACTGCTAATATCACTGGTATTACAATCTTTTTACCAAATAAATTAATGTATTAACCAAAATTTTTTGGTTATTAAATCTGACTAAACTTGAAATAAAACTTTCCTATTTTATGATTTTTATGTGAATTACTAACGTATCTTTTTAAAACGAATTTCATATGAAAAATGCATCTTATGATTATAATAAATATTCAATCATACATTATTGATTTTTAACCTGACCTTTGCTTTTAATATGTTAATCATGTTAAAAATTATCTAAATTTTCATTATTTTAGTTTATTATATATTTTAATGTTTTATTATATTGTAAGCCTTCATTATAGTTTTAATTTCATGATTAATTACATTCAAATTACTGTCTAGAAAATGTAAACAAAGCAATGACCAGAAATCCGCAAAAGCTCTGGTAATAAGCTATGCGGACTTGAGGGAGTTTAATTTATTAATTACATATTCAAATTTGACAGTAAAAATATAAGATTTTCAAAAGGCGTCTATTTGATATGAGACAATAAATGCTTTCTTAGCTGACTGTTCTGAGTAAATCCTTTGGAACATATTTCACAAACGTAGGTTTTCTCTCCAGTATGAGTCAGGAGATGATTTGTTAGAGTAGAATTCCGAGAAAATGCTTTAGAACATATTTCACAAACAAAGGGTTTCTCTCCAGTATGAGTCAAGAAATGGTCTCTTAAAGTACTTTTATCAGAAAATGCTTTGGGACACATTTCACAAATAAAGGGTTTTTCTATAGTATGAGTCAAGAGATGTTTTCTTAGAGTACTGTTATGAGAAAAGGCTTTGGAACATGTTTCACAAACATAATGTTTCTCTCCAGTATGAGTGAAGAGATGGATTCTTAGATTACTCTTATCAGAAAATGTTTTGGAACATATTTCACAAATAAAGGGTTTTTCTCCAGTATGAGTCAGGAGATGACTTCTTAGAGTAGAATTCCGAGAAAATGGTTTAGAACATATTTTACAAATAAAAGGTTTCTCTCCAGTATGAGTCAACAGATGCTTTCTTAGAGTACTGTTATGAGAAAATGCTTTGGAACATGTATCACAAACATAATGTTTCTGTCTAGTATGAGTTAAGAGGTGATTTCTTAGATATCTCTTATCAGAAAATGCTGCGGAACATGTTTCACAAACATAGTGTTTCTCTTTAGTATGAGTTGAGAGATGATTTCTTAGAGTACTCTTCTGAGAAAATGCTTTGGAACATATTTCACAAACATAGGGTTTCTCTCCAGTATGAGTCGTGAGATGGTTCCTTAGATGATTATTCTGAGAAAATCCTTTGGAACATACTTCACAAACAAACGGTTTCTCTCCAGTATGTGTCAAGAGATGTTCTTTTAGATGATGATTATGAGAAAACTCCTTGGAACATGTTTCACAAACATAGGGTTTCTCTCCAGTATGAGTCGTAAGATGACTCCTTAGGTTACCCTTATTAGAAAATGTTTTGGAACATACTTCACAAATAAAAGGTTTTTCTCTTGTATCTGGGGAGAAGTGTTTTTTTTTCACCACTTTTTTGAGGAACAAAGTGATGTTCACTGGAGGAAGATTTTTCTTCTGTAATCGATGACATTGTCTTATGTGAAAATGTTATGTTTCGGATAATAACAGAATCTTCTTTAAAGCATCAGTATGAAGAGATTATAGCGAATTTCATCCTAGGAAATGTCTTACTGAGTATGAGAATTTTATCAACATTTCAGCCTAAGAACAAAAAGAAAAAATAAATAAATAACAGTAAATTTTAATTCTGAATCAAGTTATCACATATGACAAATTTAATTTCTTTAAACAATACGAAAATCCACACATTAAAGTATCACATTATACATTATGCATTCTTAATTAAAACAGAACTTGAGTATTTTTTCATAGATACATATGTGTAGGTGTGCATGCAATACAATAGTCACTCGCATATCCAGCTCTATCATATCCATACAGATAAAAACTTAAATTTTATTTCATTACACACTTGTGAATTGACATTTATTTCCCTAAAAATTCCGCTTATTTTTTCAGCATAATCACTAAAGCATAATCACTATCCAAACAAAGTTTTTGCTTCTTTACTGACCACATATTCAGCCTCATTTTAATTTCATCACTCTTTCTTACAAGTTGTACAAATAGTTATTCATGTTGTTTAGCATTAAAGTTATGAATTTTTCTTTCAAAGCTTCTTTAAACCTGATACTGAATATTTGTATACATTTATATTATACACAAGCTGCCTGCCTCTGGCGACCAATTTGGTCATCCTTAAATTTAATGCTAAGTATTTTATGATGTCACAATTTAATTTACTTGTTCATTACTTTGCCAAATCAGAAAATTCTGATAGAGAAATCAAGAATTCATTTTATATGAAATACACAACTTGCATTTAAAACTGAAACATTTTAAATTTATGACTTTTACATATTTAATTAAAAAAATAAAGAAAAGAAATGAAAAATAATAATAAACCATGATATTTAATTTTAACACCGAAGAATAATTTAAATTTCGGATGCTGAAAAAAAAAGTTAATTGGCAAGTAAAAAAGTTGGAAATGTTTTTATTCTGCTTATAGAATCTAGATAGCTATAGTAAGAATTCTTCGCGATCACACAAAATTTTATGCAGTTTTATTCAAAAAATACTTTTAATTTAAAATAGCCTGTAATGTTTGCTCACAGAAAGCCTAATTGTTTGTGACAGACACATGAATTGCACTATTATAGTAGAGATGAAATGGAGCTGTATTTGGAAATTTATCAACTGCGCTAAGTATCAAAATAGTTGCCTGGCATAGAAAAAGCAAAGCGACCAGCCTGGAACTGTTGATGACAATCACATGACTTAGGCTATTATTATACAGTAGGGTGGAGCGAAAAAAATTATTTTCTAAAAATCAAAAACGGGTAGGTGCCAAAAGTTGCCTTTATACTAGTACATCAACTGCGTGAAATTTTACCGCTAAAAAAAAATGGCTTGAGTCTGCACTTTTGCTCCAAAAATTGAAATTTTGGGTAAAATTTGTCATTTTTTGACATTTTTTCAAAAAAAAACTAAAAAATTCCTACAGAGCTGGTTATTATTTAAAAGTGTTACTTAAACCTTTATATTTATCCGCTTAACATATTTAAACTATAAAACAATATCTGTAGTCTGTATAATTGGAGCAAATCTGACAACTTTTGGTAAAAATCAGCGTTACTTCTGTATTGGAGCATACAACGAAATGTTGTTTTGAATGCATTTCGTACCTATCTGCTTTCAAAACTATTCTGTATATAACTCGTACATGTGGATGCGTTTCATATTCCACCCGTCTCAGCCACCCAGCAATCTAGGCCCAGTGTTTTATTTTTGTATTGAATTGTTATTTTTTCACCGAAGAAGGGCATAAGTTTTCTAAGTGTCAAAGTAGTTTACCTCTTCTTTGTTTCAACTGACATTGGAGGCTACTGGTGTGACCTGCTGCACGTATATTTTTATACCTTGTATAACAGAAGAGAAAGCTGAGTAATGTATTAGGTATGTTCCTAATTGAACCTATTCAGCAATCTATTATCTTCATTAAATTTTCATACAATTAATACATTGTGATTGGGAGTTCTGTTACCACAAAATTTTTTCAATCAATTACATTATATATATAATGACATGCCTAAAAATTGATTGTTTGAATTCAATTTCTAGTATGTCATCATTTACTGTACCTATTACATTGAATATATTTTGAGAAACTAGCTGTTTAATACAGTAAAACCTCTAAATAACGGACACCTTGGGAGCGCAGAAATTGTCCGCTATTCGGAGGTGTCCGCTATTGGGAAAACCTCAGCGATAGAAAAATTGTTAATGAATGCTTAATGTTTCATTAGTCGATTTAAAAATGTCCTAAAACCTCTATTATATGATTAAACCAGCAATTCAAATATCTTTTAAAGCAATAAAACTGAAATAAAATTGTGCATACCTTTATCCTTTGTTTATTACATTCTTACAAAAAAAAAAAAAAAAGTTACAAAAGTATGTTTTTTCTTGCGATTACAAGTAATTTGTTTTTCAATGTAAAGTTTTAACTCTGTCAGCAGTTTTAATCCTTTTAAATCATCTTTTTCTAAAAATAAAAATAAAGAATGTATAATTGTTTATTGTATTTTTCTGCTTCTTAAAAGCAAAGAATCTCCAATCATCCGAGGGTGGGAGGGGGGGGGGAATGTAGGGGATAAATGTAGGGGGGAGAGGGGATTTTCTCCAGCTCATCCCCACATTTATCTGTGATCACAAAATTTGTGATACATTGCCCTGACAAATTTAGAGGATTTTTTTTTTTTTTTTTTTTTTCGTCGTTAAAAAATAATTTTTTATTCTTTTTTGCTAAAATAACTGTCCGCTATTCGGAATGTCCGTTATTCAGAGGTTAAACATACAAAAATTAAAGTTTTGGGAGTGGGGATTTGAAAACTGTCCGTTAAATAGAGGTGTCCGCTATTCGGGAGTGTCCGTTATGGAGGTTTTACTGTATTATGACGATTGTCACAGAGGATTGAAAACAAAATTTGCGTGTAAAGCAACAATATTTCCAAAGAAGTTTTAGTATTTGTTTTATGTCATTTCCTGTGTTGTTTCGTAGTCGAGTAATTTCTAATAAGTTTTTAGACCTATTCTTTAGATGTGTATTACATTTGGTATAAAATATCCCGCTGTATAAACTTTGATTATATATTTTGTGAGTGAATCTATGGACTCTGATTGCCAATCTGTGCATATATAAAGGTGAAAATTTTATTCGCTTTATGGGCTGTTTTTCTTTTTTTTTTTTTGTGCGAGATGTTTTCTAAATTCCTATTCCCCATTTCTTCTAATAAATAACTTTTCTTATGAATTAGCTTTGCAATCTCCGACAGAAATTTCTAGTCTGTTCTGAGTATCTTTTACTTAATTTGAGAAAAAAAATTCAAAATTATTATCTATTTTATAAAAAATGCAATAGGAAGTGAATAGTACGTAGACAAAGATTTTCTTATTGATTCAGTGAATACATGTAAATTATAACGTTTTACATCGACTTCTCTAATAATTGACGCAGAGGAAATTCACTGGAGTTGAAGTAGCATATGATCCATTATTATACACAATTCTAAGTTTACCCAATGCAAAATGGTTCACGGCGACAAATAGAATTCTCAGTACTTATAGTCGATTAGAGTTTGTACATTCTCTCAAAAAATACTATGCATTATAAGTTTATGCCCAGGACAGTTCACCATCAAATATTGTTCACTTATAAAATGGGGACCTAAAAGTTAATGGGAAATTATCTGGCTATGAAAACACTTAGAAAACGGCATAAAACTAATGCAAAAAAAAAAGTTATGTACAACAACGGTTGCTCTGCACATGCAGTACAAATTCCCATTGCAATTCTCTCTGACGATCACCAGAAATCACATTAAACAGCTCGCTTCACGACATATAAAAAATGCAAGAGCAGAATAAATGATGGCATACTTATAGATGAAATACCTGAAATCATCTTTGAAGCAGGTCATTACGTAAAAAAATATAATTGACTGAAAAAATGTTGTGGTAACAGAACTTCCAATCACTTTCATCAACTGGATGTAAGTATGATAAAGATATTAGATGGCCGAATAATATTCCCGTACATTGCTCTGCTTATAATTTTTTTGTATAAGCTGTAAAAATATACATTAAGATAGCCACAGCAGCATGTGGATACAAAGAACAGATAAACTAGGTGGATGCATCGAAAACATGCCAAATTTTGATAAAGAAAATCACAAATCAATGTATAAATAAAACACTGTACTAAGATGATCGAATAGTTGGGACGGATGGTATATGAGATATAGAAACCTCCGCGACGTATGTCCAAGGTAGTTTTGAAAAGAAGAACTGTATCAAAAACAACAATTCATTTTATGTCTCAATAAAGTGGTAATACCGTTTTCTTACCAAAAGTTGTCTGTTTTGCTCCAGCTATACGGAATAAAGATATTATTTTATAGTTGAAATATGTTAAGCAGATAAATATAAAGGTTTAAATAACACTTTTAAATAATAACCAGCTCTCTAGGAATTTTTTAATTTTTTTGAAAAAATGTCAAAAAATGACAAATTTTACCCGAAATTTCGATTTTTGGAGCAAAAGCGCAGACTCAAGCCATTTTTTTCAGCGGTAAAATTTCACACAGTTGATGTACTAGTATAAAGGCAACTTTTGGCACCTACCCGTTTTTGATTTTTAAAAAATAATTTTTTTCGCTCCACCCTATTATACAGGTATTATATTTTACATTTCGTATTTATATACACAACTACATATTTTGAGTTTGTTCTTGTAAAAGTTGCCTTATTATTCATAGAACAGCATAGCATTTCAACTCTCTTTGTTCTCAAGTCATATTAATGAAGCCCTGACTGACATGGCAATAAATCAAGTAAAAGGCAAAATAGACAAATATAATGTAATGTTTGATAAAATAAATTTGCAGACTTCAAATTTAATTACAAAAACAATATGCAAATATAATGAAAAATAAATATAAATATTTTTATAATTTATAAATCATTTTTAATTAAAAAAATAGCTTCTCCTCACCTCTCTCTTGTATATGGATTTTTCGTATAACCAATTCGATTGCTCCAGATCACATTAGTTCAGTCATTAGAGTTTCTTTTTTAACAACTCTTGATTTAAATGTTGGAAAACATTATTCTACCCTAAAATACCGTCGATCCGCCCCCCCCCCCAAACAAAAAAGGATAATCGTAGAATAATCAGAGGGGAGGGGGCGCTTGCATGGGATTTATGCATAATAGCTAGGTATACTTATGGTGTGTGTGTGTGTGTGGGGGGGGGGTATGTTGATTGCCGATCGTCGCAAAGTATATATTTTATATATATATTCAGGAAAAAAGAAAAGATTATACATTATACATGAAATACAAAATAGAAAAATAGTAAAACTTCGCGATTAACGCGGATTACGGATAATAGAAAATTATGAATTTGAAAGGCTTTGAAACAAAACAAAAAATATATACCTGTCATCAATATGGTAAGAGAAATGAACGGAACTTAATAATAAAAATAATAAATAAAATAGAATAAAACTTCGAGAAATTGTAATTGAAAATGTCCTAGAATATATTCTAAACATAATATGTTACATGGTCACACACATCTGCTGTTATAACTTCGCAATTGACGTGCGATATCACATTTAAAAATTCTGAATTTCAGAAGTTTAGAAACAACAATTTATTTAGATTAAAAGTAATACTAATAATGTCATTAATGTATTTTTAGAAAAATTAAAAGAATTTGAATATTAGATACAATTAAGCATTGAGAAATTGCAAATGAAAATGTCCTGAAATATTTTCTATATATAATATTTTCCATAGTGTCGCCATCGGTTGTAAATTAGGGAAGTTAATAACAGTATATTATATCGTTAAATCACGCTTTCTGATCTATAAATATTAAATAAGTAATATAAAAAATAGGCGCTAAAAAATTCATAGCATGAAAAACATTGCAAATGAAACTGCTATTATTCAAAATACAAAATTATGCTATAATGAGTAGCTTAAATAAGACTAACAATTAATTTTAAAAAATAACTTTTAAAATTGCATTAACACATTTAAAGAAGTGAAATGTAAAGCAAAAGCTATAAATTAAATATACACCACCTTGAAATACAAATTACCTCATTAATTCAGTACTTATGATAATCATAATAAAACCAAACTTTTTTTCGGGGAGGCGAGGGGATGATCTATCGTAACGTTGAAGCCATAAAAAACATGAAATCTCGAAATACAGTATAACTTCTTTAATCCGGAATCGTCGTGATTACAGCGAGTCCGAATTATAGAAAATTCTGGATTACAGAATTGTGTTGCTAAGATGCATGAAGATTAATGATAATAGGTACTAATATCTGTTATTAATATCGCTATACAAAATAGCAAGGAACTGGATAATTGAAAACATTCAGAAAAATCAATTCAAAATGCTCAAAAACAATTTTTTTTAAATTATGTATATTTTATGCAGTGTCGCCATCTATCATAAATTTTAAAAATAACAAACGTATGATTTTTTTTTTTTTAAATTGCGGTTTTTGCTTATTGAATACTTAATAAATAATGCATATCACGAGAATAATAGACTCATCATGAAATATATTGAAAAACTAAATTCTAAAATTAAAAAACATTACTGTGAGAAATTTAAGACTTATAATTTAAAAATCAATATTATAATTACAGTACCACACTTAAAAATGTGATATATAATACAAATATATATATATATATATATATATACAGCAAATATAAATATCAAAGTAAGTCATAAGTTAAATACTTAAAAGAAATAACAACAAAAAAATCCGATTTTTTGATATTTTAGCGACATCTTATCTTTCGAAAAAGAAAAATAACTGAGATCATGAATAATGATTCAATTCATGATCATGATTTAATTCATGATGAATCATGAATTTTTACAACTTTGTAACTATAAAAACACCTATTTTAATTACAAACGTAATTTATAGCATTCTTACAATTTTAATATTAGAAAAAAAAAAAAAAAGTTACGTTATTATGTAATTTTTTATTTTCTGAAATTCCTTTACATAAGACCTATGGCGCCATCTATTATCTCTAATCCTAAATAAAAATGAATAAACGTAGCGAAGTGTCCGGATTACAGTAGTTTCCGAATTATAGATGTCTTAACTAAAGATGTTATACTGTAATACTTTTAAAAAAAAAATCATTGTAAATATCTTAAGTATTTATAATTACACTTACTTATATTCAAAGGATGCTTCAGTTGGCATTTGGTCCAATAGCTTCTGATAACTTTGCATTATATTCACCGTTCTCAGAACCATCCAAGGTATTTGATGTGTCACAGCGTTTGAAAGATCTTATGATAATTTCTTCAGAAACTTTTTCCCAGGCGAAAGACACCCAATTTAAAACATCTTGTCTGGATGGCTTTTTGAAGTTGCCTTTTGGAGTCTTCAGACCTACCTCATGTACTCCATCCATTTTTCAATCAGATATCCTTTAAATGGTTTATTCCACGACACAACTGCAGGTTGCACAATTGATGTTAATCCACCTGGAAACCCGGAATAATAATCAATCCTGTGTTGACATTAGCAAGAGCTGTACGCACCTCTGGTTTTCCGTGAATCAGAGCCTTATCGAGAATTATGAGGCAGGAAACATCATCCTCGTTCGGCCTCCAAACTCTGCTGATCCATGAATTTAATTCTTGGGAATTCATCCACCCTTTTTTTGTGGACATCACTTTTACATTAAATGAAATTTTTAATGCATCATACACTTTAGAAGGAATTCTTCCACTTGGCTCCTTGAATATTATAAATGCAGGCATTTTGTGGCCGGAAGCACGAGCACACAAAGCTACAGTAAATCCCTTTGTACATCTAGTGTTTACTATTCTGATGGAGGATTCCCCTTTGACATTATTTGTCCTTATAGGAGGGTAGTCGAAACGAACCATCATCCATATTGCCAATATTATATGGAGTCAAATCCTTTTTAATGGTGCATACTTTAACTGAATGGAGAAGTGATGTTATTTTTTTCTTCAGTTCATCAGAAGTTTTCTGACTCTCATTGGTCACAACACAGGTGGTGACATTCATCCTTTTCTTCAAATGAGTAATGAACATGTCAGATGCTTTGAAATTGCTCAGCCCAATTTCTTTGGCTTTGCGAAGCGCTTCTGTTTGGAGCTTCTTATTATTATCTGCGTGACCAGCAGCATGCTCGTTTTCCAAAAACTCAAACAATGAGTCATCCAGCTCTTCCGACAGACATGGCCAGCCTAATCCAAGTTTTCATTTTTTTTTACGCTTGGCCAAAATTAATATGGATAAGTTAGTTTTCTTTCGAAAGCCAATCGCGGATTCTTTAGTGATCAATGCTAAAATGCCTTGATGTAGCATGCAAATTAGCACCGTTTCCTTTGTGCCAAGCTACCACAGCTAGTTTTTTTCCACAGTGTAGCTGTTAGGCATCTTCAAATAAACAGTATAAAAACTACTGAGAAAAAACTTCAAATAATCGCTAGATAATATAAGCACGTGCGAAAACGAGAGAAAGGAACACGCACAGAATGATTGAATGGTCTCTCAGAGTATGTGTTGCCAGATTTTTAAAGCAAAAAATACTGCCATCAGTAAATAGTACAAATTTGACTTTCATGCCATCTGCTAATCAATCAATCGATATTTTTTTTTCAACAAGTTTTCATAACATTACGCTTTGTTTAAAAAAAGAAAATCTTTTTTTAATCAACGCACTTAACTCATTTAATGAGAAACTTTCATTTTCGATATTTTTATTAGCTTCATATCCTCCATGGAGGTAATTATAAATTGGAGGCAATACAGCGGGAAAAACTTTTTTCAGAAAGGCATCAATTGCATTTTACTTTGGTTATTTTTTGTGTTTGAACATGTGAAAGTGAGTGTGAATGTGAAGTGACAGCACTGTTTGGAATGAAAAATACCCAGTTCTCAATCTAGGTCAACTGCCAACCCTTCTAGTTGGCGAAAAATATTTAGAATCGACTAAAAATAAAAATATTTCATGTTGACTTTGATGTGCAGGTTGGAAATTTTTTCAAGGTAGGGCACACTGTCGGGATTTTTCGAAAATTTCTAATTGATTACAAAGTAGGGGGTGGGGGGGCTTTTGATCAGGAAGGGCGAATCACGGTATTTTATGGCATGACATTTTTAAAATGAATTCAGAGAATGAATACAGAAATTAAAATTTTAACTTATTTCTTTATTCATACAGTGTCAAAACTACCATATGAAATGACACTATAAAATTATCAATAATTAGTACTGAACTGATAACTAAGTATAACTTAGCAAAGTTCAGGAGTCTCAAAATATTTAACATTATGGTGGTCATACTGGGAGGCAGTAATACAAACAATCATCTCATCGAGTTCATGCCAGATAGTCGAGAATTAGTTAAAACTTGATTTGTATGTCAAAATGCAGATGATTTGTCAAGTCCTATCTTGGTTGGGAAAAAAACTTGAATTTAGGGATTCACTCATAAGTTTACCATTTTGTTTTACTGCTCATAGTTCTCTATGTTTATCATATATTTGAGTATAACATTTTTTCAACAGGAAATTTTACTTAATGAAATAAGCAATAAGTAAATGAAATATACATACAGTAAAACATATATACATGACACATTATAACACGTAAATTTCATATATTTGTTGCAATAAAAAAAAAAAAAAAACAGAAGGCTACATCAAAGTAATTTGTGTCACATATTAAATACTTCTGCGGCTGCGGCTGAATTAAATATGGCAATAATATAAGATTAAATATGCAATTGCAATAAAAATAAAATGTTCTAAGTAATAAACATTCTTGGTACAGTGTATTTTTCTAGCATAAGAATAGACAAGTGCCATTTTCTAAATAGAAAACAATAAAACACTTTTCAACTTACTATTTATTGGTTTTTAATTGCGCAGCTACTGCATTTATAAGCAACAGATCTAACATTATGATGATATTGGAATTTCAAATTCGTGGTTTCTTAACTTGTTTTTATTATTTTATGTGAATTTTGATAAAATCTACATAAGAACTTCAGTATGCTAACAATTATATAAAAAATCTTTGCATTCTCTCTAAAAAAAAAAAAAAAAAAAAAAAAAAAATGAATTTAGTCTTTGAGCAACACTATGTTTTAAATTTAAAAAAAAAAATCAAACCAATTTGATATTTTGAAATTTAAATTCAGATAATTTTCGCTGAACTCATCAAAAATAAACAAATTAATAACATTATCTGCTATAAATAAAGGATTTTAATGATGCTTTAAACGACTATCTGCAAAATGAAAGTTGCAACATGTGAAATTTTATGTATTATCAAACTACATTTTACATTATCATACTAAAAATTGTATAATTTTTAGGCAGTGGCGTAGCTAGAGATTCAGTGTCCTGGAGCAGACAAAGTTTGTTCGCCCTTTTGTCACTCGAAAGAGCTCTGCGCAATTTTGTTTTGAAGTTTAAAATTTATGTACTATTCTTAATTAGATTTAAAATTTTACTTTTATTTCAAAGTCTAAAGTATTTTGACAAAGTATTAAATACAAATAAAAGAAAGTTTCTCTTAATATGCATATGTGTGTGTTTGTCTGTTCACAATGTCCAGAAAAATCTACGGTATATACGAGGCTCAAAATTTTGTGAAAATAATCAAAAATCTCTCCTGGCGCTCTTGAATTTCATAAATTGAAATCTCTAATAATTAAATGAGAAATTAATTAAAAACCCCAAATCAAAAGAATGGAAAAGAATTCATAATTCAACAAGAGCTTCGAGAACTCAAAGAGAAGGGAGAGGTTTAATAGAATTACAACGTTGCTAGGGGGATAAATGTACTACCTTTTTCTACTGAGCCTAAACACTCGAAAATTGCACAGCCAAACAAGAAAAAAATTCCTTTTCTAAAATTCTAAAAATTCTTCCTATATTCTTTTATAAAGCTGAAAAATCCATTTATAAAATCGCTTTTTATTTGCGTTCAAAGAGACAGTTTTTTGTAAAATCTTTCATCGTAAGAGCAGGTGTTTCAAAGGCGAACAGTTGTGGATGGTGAATAATGGCTTTTATGGATGACCTGTAAAAAATTAAAATATTGAGTTACATATTTTATATTTTATGCATTCAGATATAGAATATTTCACTGACCCCAGATATGAAAATTTCTTCACAGTTGCTCAATTACAAACTTAGATATTAATTATTGTTTCATGAATTGGATGATGCCTTTCAAAATCTCATTTTCAGAGTCAGTCTCCCGAAATCACATTTTTTATTAAAATTAAGAAAACTAATGAGCCAATCAATTCGGAACTTTCAGATAATTTAACACACAGTAAAAATTTTCATAAGTAGAGGGCATCAAATTTTGGGGGGAAGTCGGCTGCGATCAAATATTTAAAACCGTACTCATTTCTACTGTTTTAAATGCGGCTTTTTGACGGAGCCTTGTGATAATTATCGCTTTTTTAATATAAAAATTTTAAAAGCATACTTACCACTATTTTCGAATAGTAATTTCAGAAAATATCTTAAATTCTTCCTAAAAGCCTTTTTTTTGTCTTTTATACCTACAGGTAAGTTGTTTAACTAAATTTCATTCAGACAAGTTTTGTCAACAATAAAGTTCGCTCCCTGATGGTGGCAACTGGAACTAAAAGATTCAATATCGAATTTTTATGCATAGTTTTGCTGTGCGTGCTCAACGTGCCTGTTAAACGGTGCAATAGACAGCGGGGATCCAGTTCCAGGATCGTTCGAGATTGAGTCTTTTTATAAGATTTTGCAGTTAGCTCGGGTGGAATCAAAATTGGTTGAAAATTATGACATTAGAAAACTGTTCAGATTTGTTAATTAAAGTGCTCATTTTTCTTTTAAAAAAAAAAAAAAAAAAAAAAAAAAAAAATGGGGACTTTCTCGCCAGCGAAAATATTTCACCTTTGTGTAAAATTAATTGTGTAAAAAAGTTTTATTCATTGTTATACTTCTTATATAGACACTATTTCATAAATTGTTCGGAAAGCTGAGTGAAGTAAAATCCAGAGTTTTTTTTTCCCTTTTTAAAATTCAACAAATTCATTGACTACTAATAATGTGACAGGCCATAGGTAGAAGTGAATTAATCTTTTGTTTCTGTTTTATCCCCCTCTAAATTTTATCGTCGTGGATTACATGGAATATATCTCTCGTAATTATCTTTTGTAATCTGTATATGTGCACAAGTGGTGGACGCCGCAGGATGATTATTGTTTAAAAATAGTGGTAACCAATAAAGTGATCGATGAGTTATGATTGCTTTAAGATTTGAAAATATCTAACTGTCATTTACATAAAAGCTACAGGGAAAAAATCAGGCATACTGAAAAGGTGTTAGCGAAGTTACATGAGGTTTCAATATGATATGAATAAAAATTAAGGGTAGACATGAGTGAATTTTTTTGAAAAAATTGATATTTGTTTTAGTGTCTTAAAATGTTCTTTGAATCTTCCTGAATCCATTGGTATGCCCAGGTTTTTCTGACCATTAGAAATTGTAATGATGATTTTCGTTTACATTTTAATAAAGGAGTTACGTAAAAATTTTTAATAGTTATTTTAGTTGCTCCAAATCAGTCTTATCAGTTAAAAATTACCTTACAAACATGCAATAACCTACGTAGGTAAGAGAGACTCAATAAAAAGAGATCAACTATGTATATGGCATTTATTAATGAGAGGAGAATATCACACTCTCGCGGGATGACCCCCCCAGTAAAAAGACAGTACTGGAACTCTACATCTTTACTGGAGAGCGATCAGAGATAGAATGACATTGACCCTCAGATTTGATAGCCAAAATGTGTTGAGCCAAATCTAGGCATCCTTTAGCTATTGTAACCCCACAAATACAGTTCATAATGGAAATTTAAATTAAAAACGAGCCAAACGGACCATTAATTTGGCTTTTAATATATTAACGTACAAATATGCATGCCAACACAGAAAGAACTGTTTTGTTGAAACAATTAAATTTTGATTTCTATTGCCCCTACAAAATATTTTGGTTGGAATGACCAAATTGTGGTTGGACTATCCAAATAATTTTGTTAATTCAACAAAATTTTGTTTATAATTTGGTCATTTCAACAAAAAAATTTTGTGGGAGCAATAGTAATCAAAATTTAGTTGTTTCAACAAAACAGTTCTTTCCGTGAACACTGATTGCTTGGAAAAATATCTCTAAAGGCAAAACAAATGTGTCAGGCACCAATTTTCAATATAAACAGAGCGTTATATTTTAAGCTGAAAAGAGACTTGTAATGACAATTAATCTATAAATGAATACCAAGTGCATAGTTACAGCTGCAACGTGCATATGGTTTAAGAATATGTTTTTATATACACCTTGATCAAATGAAAGTATGCTCACACAGATAATGATTTTAGGGTGAGAAAAGATTTGTTTTTGATTTATTTTATTAACGGCCTCGGCTGCGTATGAGAAAACCTACGTATCTGGAATTTAACGCAAAGAGAAAAGAGATAAATATATTCTTTTTAGAAAGTAGAAAGGAGGTTTAATTAATTTGAAATTGCGTACCATAATTTAAATTTTAAACTTGAGAATTTAATTTTAAAAAGGGAGCGAATAATAATATGTGATGTCATATTACTTTCGACATCACAGAAATAATCATAAAACTTCAAGGGAATACACCGACTCCATGCCATGCCAATTCACATCAATTTTACGCTAACATTTCATATACTTAAACTAAACTCTCTCTAAGGCGAAATTGATGGAACCGAGAAAATTTTCTGTTGCTCAGAATATTCTGCTTAGACAAATTTTAATCTATGTCTATGCATTCACAGGGGTTTGAAAATCTTTCCGATATAGGCAGAATTCCGTCTTACACAAAGTCCGTCTTAGAAAGACTTTACTGTACTTCTGTTTTTAAATTCTGCAAGTAGAATTTAAATATGTACTACTATATTTTTATTATATACTAACTATACTACTATATTGTGAAAATAAATTTTACAGTATGCACATGTTGTCAAAGAACAAATAAAAGTCCTTCTTATAAACTTATTCGATCCTCCTTCTTGGTGGTAACCGAATAAAATTCGTGTAAGGGATGTTGATCTAGAAGTCACGTGGGAAATAATTAGAACCAAGGATAAAAACCTTACTTCATTTATTATATACTTTATTTCATATGTTTGTTGAAATTGTGGAGAATATTTCAATTGTAACAAGAATTCATCTATAATTTTGATTAATAAGGAAAAAAAATTATGTGAATATTTAAAAAATATGTTTCGCTTTTTCAAATTTTGCGCCCTTAAGATTCGTGCGCCTGGAGCACTTTGCTCCAACTGCTCCACGGTAACTACGCCCCTGGTTTAAGATTAACCAAACAAACGATTTTACATTAACTTGCTTAAGTATCGAGAATAAGATTAATAAACTTACGCTTAAAATTACCTGATATTACAATCAAGGGGAGCCACAAGACGCCAGTACAAGAATGAATCTTTGATTTTTTTAGTTTTGTGTCATATTGAAAATGATTCATTCATTCAATCGGAAAGAACGGTTTCGAGAAAGATTGAATTATTCCATTGATATCATCCAGTGTAGTTGACTAATTATTTATTGATACAACTGTTGAAATGGCAATATGATAATATATTTTTTTTTTATCCCTGGTTGAAAAACTGACTTTAACCGAAACAAGATTTACCAAAGAATCTAAGTTTAATTTTCACGAGTTATTGAAAAATAGTGAAATAGTGTCAAATTTTATAACCGTAAAAATATTTAAGTGTTATATTCGTAAATTGTGACTATTAATTTCTACTCCTTTTTTATAAATAAATGTTTTATTTTCTTAATTGAAATTATTTATAAATTGATTTACTATTCATGAATGAATGCGTCCATCGTGATTCATTATATATGAATAGGTTCGAACGTCGTGATTCATTCACTGTGTTGGCGTCTGTGCTTTTGTAATCATTTTTCTATATAACCATTGCTAATTTTTAAAATAAGTTTACTTATTCATATTCTTTACTAAAATAAATTCATGGTAAGGCATGTTTTTTTAGTTATTCTTCTAATAAAAATCTATAACTTTTGATTTGATCGTGAGATGGCACAGAATTTTCATTTTTGCTTGCATATTCAATAAAATTATTCCGTTCGCAGGTAAACCAAGTAGAAACAATCAAGCCGAATATTTTATAATTTAAAGGTGTTACAATTTAAAATTTACATAACATTTAAAACAAATACTTTCATTGCGATTTTTTTAATGTATATTTTACACTATGAAAACTAACGTATGTTCTGAGTTATTATTTAAGAAAACTTTTTAAAAACTTTTTTAATTTCCTGCATGTGAACTTATTTTTCTTACATTCTAAAACAAATATTTTAATATAAAATTGAAATTTTGAAGAATTGGATTTGGAAGATAACGTTTACATTCAACCTTTTTCTTTTTTTTGTCCTTGTTGGGTTATGTTGGTCAATCACTTAAAAAAAGTGCTTATTCTTTGTAGTTAACATTCAATGCTATATACCGTATATACTCGCGTATAAGTCGAGAAATTTTAGACAAAAAAAGAACTTCAAAGTAGGGGGGTCGACTTATACACGAGACCTAAAAAAAAAATCTTTAAATAAAATATCGGAAAATAGTTTGCTAGCGAATCAGTGCTGCAGCAACCCATTGTTTGTAGAGTACAAAATCGAAAACAGTTCCAACCTCGACGATTCTGTATTTAAGATCATTTTTAGTTTATTTAAAAAAAAAAAAAATCTACCCTATCTTGTTACAAAGAACAGAAAAAAGTGTATGATTTATGTCAAAAACACATTTCCAATACTAAAAAATGGAGATGGGCAAAATCGTCCGTTTTAAAGAGTCGTTCACCGAAAGCGAGTCATTCAAAGTCGTTCCGATAAAAGGACGAATCCAAGAAAAATGAAACATATCCAAGAAAAAAGGAACGGGTCAAGAAAAAAAGGAACAAATCCCAGAAAATGGAGCGAATTTGAGATAAAAGGAAAGAAGTCCAAGAAAAAATGGAATGAATCCGATTTTTCTTCGCCATTCTCCGATTGCGATTTATGACATAAAGAATGATTCTTCAGATGATATATTTTGGAATAATTCTGAGGAATCGTTCCTTTTCGGGGTTGTTTCATTTCGGAGCGTGTCTGAGGCAAGGAGCTTAAACTAATGGAGGAGACAACGCTCCGCTACGCAATGCTAGGAAAGTGAAGCCTGCCACGCCCCCTTATACACCCAAAACATTGAAGAACGCATAGCGAAACATTGAAAAATTAGTTCCGCAAATTTTGAATAAAAATAATTTTAGAGTCCGGATCAGGTTTCTTCGACGATTTTACGTTTATAGAAGATTGTTTATACATATTATCTTGTTTTTTATTGTAAAATTTCAGATATTTTTTCATACATACTTCTTAAACACCAAGTGAAAAAAAATGTTTTTTACTATGATTACAGTGTTGAATTCAGACATTTTTCTCCGGGAGGGACTTCTGTGGCTCTAGGGAAGGAAACACAAAGGAGTTCCGGGGGGGGGGGGTACACTTTTTACCGCAGAAAACACAAAATCTAAAATTTCCTAGGGTTACATTTGATAATTCCGGAGGGTAATATCGCCCACGGGCCACCCCCTGAATACAACACTGCTATAATTATACTTAAAAAAAAACTTGTTATATTTGAAGTTTAATCTTTTTATTGTAAAAAAAAAAAAATATTTTTTATACTACTAGGAAGAAGTATTTTGTTTCAGCATGTACTAAGTTTTATTTTTATTTCATATCAATCTTAATATTTATTAAACGGCTAATATTAGATTTAATACAATTTTCACTCATTCTACAAACATTAAAAGTAAGAATGCGATTTTTAAAAAATATTAAAATTTCTCTGGTTTAAACAGATAATGAGAAAAATATCCTACAATATGAGCAAAAATGTTTCAAACTTAATAGATCGATTTCTGTTATGAAAAAATTGTTTTTGCAAAGCTTATTTTTATTAAATAAGGCTATCAAACACCCCCCCCCCCTCCAAAAAAAAAAAAAAAAATTGAAAAATACAGAATTAGGCAAATTTGTAGACACTTTCTCCTTCTTATAAATATGCACTGCTACTCAAAATCTTAAAAGTTAAAGAATGGCTCAAAAAATTTTAATATTATATATAACCTTTTTTACTTATTTAAGTATTATAGATCTCAGCAATCTCTTCATTTTAAAAGAAAGGCTTAGTAATATTTATATCTCTTAAGTTTAAGATCAAATTTTATTCACACAGAAAAGGTACATTTTACAAAGTTTTCCAGAATCAGATTAGAATAATTAAATTTTGTTTTCCTGTTTTTGAAAGTATAGTATATATATTTTTTAATTATGAGAATTTTAGACTTAATAACCTGTATATTGTAAAGATTTTTTTTTTAAATAGAAAGCTGCAAGAGGCCAAGGAAGGATAACTGTTCTTTTCTGAATTTTTAAATTTAACTCAAAATCTGTCATGGTTTAATAATAATAATAATATGTGATTTAAAATAACATTAAGATTAAAAGGCATTAAAAAAACTATGGACTTTTTTCATTAGGGGAAGCACAGAAAAGACCATGTTATTTTTTGTGTTTCTAAAATATCTTAAATGGTAAAATCCCCACTGCTAAAAAAATATCCAATATTCTTAGAATTTTCAAGCAGATTTAGTTTTTCAAGAATTTAACAATTTTTCAAGAATCTTCTGTAAAATTTAACTATCTTGTTACGATCTGTGTCCAACCACCAACACTTGCTTAAAAGAATATTGATTTAAAAAAAAAAAAAAAAAAAAAAAAAGAGTGAAAACATCTTAGAACAAAAATAAAAGTTATGCTTAAAGCTATAGCTTTAGATTAAACTAAAGAAAAATACGGAAAATGAGAAAAAATATCTAAATAAGGCGCTTTTGAATTTGAAAATTTGCACATTTTCCTATTAGGAGATCCAATGTTTTGGGTGTATGAGGGGGCGTGGTCATTGGCTTCAAAAACGCGGAACAACGGCTTCTCCATGGTTTAAGCTCCTTGGTCTGAGGAATCGTCCTTTTCGGAGTCGTTTCATTTCGGAACGATTCAGAGGAGTCGAACTCTTTCGGACGATTCCGAGGATCGATTCTTTTCAGAGTCGTTTCATTTCAGAACCATGGAAGTCCCAGAATCGTTCCTTTTTGGAGTATGAACGACTTCGAGGAATCGTTCCTTTTCGGGGGAAAGTCAATCAGTCTCCCCTTTTGGAGGAGGGTCGACTTATACGCGGGTTTTGAATTTTTTCTTATTTTTAACAACATGAGTTAGGGGGTCGACTTATACGCGAAGTCGACTTATACGCGAGTATATACGGTAATTTTGAGATTTTGCTATTGCAAATTTTTGTACCCAACTGTAGGGCATTTAAATAGTTTGAAGTATTTTATTTTTTCTTTTTGGCAACACTGGATGTGTTTGTAAAAAATTGTTTTGTGTGTGCATTTTAGCCCTCCAAACTTTCTATAGTGAAACAATCTGGAATAGAGCTACAAATAAAATAAGTGTAAAAATATTACCTTTATTGATGCTATACATATCAAAAACTTCTTTTATCTGAAGATGGGCTACCATTGTTTGATCTAATGTGTTGTTGAAATGCTAAAAATGTTATATAAAGAGAAAATTATACTGTCTCATTCCATTCTACTCTTTCCTATATTACTCCAATATTATATGCAACGTATAAACACAAAATAAATGCTGAAAATATGTGTATTCCAATGGATTCAGATTCATCTTTTATCATACAGATTGCAAGATTCTTTGGGTTTTTACATTCATGTCCCAGTCCCTCTCATTTCATCACTACACAGTTTGCATTATTGCATTTACACCATTTCCAGAAAAAAAAAATTTCCTGTTAAAAAAAAAAAAAAAAAAAAAAAAAAAAAAAAAGACCACACTGTATCTTTCTTTCTGTCTGAAATTTTTCTTATGCATCAACAAATCTTTTGGTAACTGTACCAAGTATGTACAGTTGCATGTATGATTGTCAGTTGCATTATACAGGGGTCAGTCCATGTGAAATCATCCAGAAAAAGAAAAAAATGTTGCTCAATATTTTTGATTTTTTTAAATCTTTACCAGTTAATTTATTGTACTTTAAGGAGTCTAAAACAAAGATTAAAAAAATTTTAAACCTTTTGAATTTTTTTTGGCATCCATGTTTTTGTCATGTAACAAGCGGTTTTTCATGAAAATAGTACTTTACAGAATCCTTTATAACTTTTTTATTTCTAAACGTATCAAAATGATTTAAAAACCATTATATTTAGTAATGAATGAACTAAATTTTCATAATAGGTATTTTTATGATAATGATTAAAAAAATTGTATAAAATAAGGTTAAATGTATCATTTTTACAGTGAAAAATTGTCTTTTGTGACATAAACATTTTAATAGAAGAAAGTAAAATTCACCTTTACATTTATTTTTCTGATTATATACCCTAATGAACTATTCTCAGAAGAAATATGAAACATTTAGAGACGCTCCTTCTTTTTCTATAATTAGTCAAAGTTGGCATCTCAGCATCAAAACGCTAAATTTGAAGTTCAATATCTAAAAAAGGACTGGCTAAAAAAATATGAAAATTTAGCAGGATAACCTTCTTATAGATGTAAACATGTACCAAAAGTATTATGAGTGATATATACGTGGTTTTAAAAATATGGAACTTTGAAATTGGCTTGAAAATCACATTTGTTTACATATATTTTTACACATGAAGAACTCATAATGCATAATATATTCTGCTTATTTCTTCAGATGCCCTTTTTTAAAAGTATAAATAATTTTTTTACATAAATATAATTACAGTAGACTCCCTCAAATCCGCAAAGCTTGGGACCAGAGGTTGTGTGGATTTTAGAATTTTGCGGATTTCTGGTCATTTCTTTGTTTACATTTTTAAAACAGTAATTTGAATGCAATAAATATTGCAATAAAAATTCTAATGAATGCTTTCAATATATTAAAACATAACAGTAAGTAATAAATTGAAAAAATAAAAATTTTGAGAATTTTTAAAATATTAAAAGCAAAGATCAAATAAATAATGTATGATTAACTATTCATTATAAAGATGAAATGTATGTTTCCTAAATTATTCAATGAAATTTTCATCATAAATAATGTAGAATATTAAATCACATCAAAATAATAAAATAAGGAAGTTTTATTCCAGGTTCAGCCAGACTTAATAACCAAAAAAGTTTGATTAATACATAAATATATTTGATAAGAAGATTATGGATTATCTGTGATATCAGCATTATCTTGAATTTTTTCAGAAATACATTTATTCTTCCCTGAAGAAAAAACATGAATTCAGTAATAACAACAAAAATTTCAAATTAATGTATGGAATTGATACAAAACTAAAAAAGTCAAATTTTGTTCCTATATCTGAACTGAATGTCTCATTGTTTACATTTGTAAACTATGTGCAGATTTTAGAGAGTTGTGGATTTGAGGTAGTCTACTGTATATTAAAACCTAATTTATGCTCACAAACTTAATATTTCATTTATTTTTAAGCCAGCATTAAGTGAATGTGAGTATTAATTTTATGATTAAGAACAAATTTACAAATTCTCTTTCATTAAATTCTATGACTGAGAACAAGTTTTCTTGTCCTGTCCTGTTTATTTTTAATATTTCAGTGCATAAATATATTGTGGTTTAAACTGTAAATACTGCATACTTCATTTTATAATTTAGAACAAATTTGCATTTTTGCTTTTTATTTATTCAGTGTATAAATATAGCATGTCTTAAACTGTAACTTAAACTGTTGCATGCTTGATTTTGGGATTGAAAACAATTTTTCTTGTTCTATCCTATTTAGTTATGATCACTCAGTGAATAGTAAATAAATGTATCATGTTTTAACTTGTTCAATTCTAGAATTTATTTAGCTTCTCATTAGGAGAACTCAGTTGTGTTCTGTCTTAAAGGTTGTTCTGCCAACAAATTCCTGGTACATGAGCATATCGCCAATTTCATTATGAAAGTGTTATCAGGTGCTTTGTAACATCTATATGTGAACAGTATAATGATCATAATATCTCAAAAATTTCGAAAAACTGGCTATAATTCAAAGTAAATGATTATATTTTGTGCATTTATGATAAAAAGTGGTGGATTGGAAAAATTCTTGAGCTAAGTGAAGAAAACAATGACCTGTTTATTCACTTTTTTTCACCTGTACTCTATAGACAAACTTCTTTGCAATCGTCCAAAAATGATATAGTTCCTGTAAGTAACATGCTTCAGAAACTAACACCATTGGAACTAATTACAGTCATTGTACACAGCTACAATATTACTGAGACACTTTGCAATGAAATATCCAGATAATTATTTCTATGAGTGTAAAGTAGATTTAATTATTATGTATTCTATGTAAGAAAAAACATGTATTATACCTTTAACAGTAGCATTTGAAATAATAATAATAATAATAAATTATGCTTTTAGGAGTAGTTTTTCTTTTAAAAAATGTGTAAACAAATGTGATTTTCAAGCCAATTTCAAAGTTCCATATTTTTAAAACCACGTATATATCACTCATAATATTTTTGGTACATGTTTACATCCATAAGAAGGTTATCCTGCTAAATTTTCATATTTTTTTAGCCAGTCCTTTTTTAGATATTGAACTTCAAATTTAGCGTTTTGATGCTGAGATGCCAACTTTGACTAATTATAGAAAAAGAAGGAGCATCTCTAAATGTTTCATATTTCTTCTGAGAATAGTTCATTAGGGTACATAATCAGAAAAATAAATGTAAAGGTGAATTTTACTTTCTTCTATTAAAATGTTTATGTCAAAAAAGACAATTTTTCACTGTAAAAATGATACATTTAATCTTATGTTATACAATTTTTTTAATCATTGTCATAAAAATACCTATTATGAAAATTTAGTTCATTCATTACTAAATATAATGGTTTTTAAATCATTTTGATACGTTTAGAAATAAAAAAGTTATAAAGGATTCTGTAAAGTACTATTTTCATGAAAAACCGCTTGTGACATGACAAAAAAATGAATGCCAAAAAAAATTCAAAGGATTTAAAATTTTTGTAATCCTTGTTTTAGACTCCTTAAAGTACAATAAATTAACTGGTAAAGGATTAAAAAAATCACAAATATTGAGCAACATGGTCTGGATGATTTCACATGGATTGACCCACAGTCAAAGTTCTATAATCCACACAAGCTGGGTCCAAAGGTGTGTATTATGGAATATTGTGGATTATACATCATTTTATTATTCCTAGACAACATTTTATTCTATAGTCAGTTTAATATGAAAAGACAAATATTAAATCTAGTATTTAATTTAATGTGCTATCTCAAAAAAAAAAAAAAAAAAAAATATATATATATATAGAAAAAACTTATATAAATGTGCATTTAAATGAAAATAATTACATATATTCCGTAATACAGTCTATTTTTTACTGTTAATAAAATAAAAGAGTTATATTTATAAAAAGTATATGTTTTATTTTTCAATTATTTTACTAGTATTAGTTTTAAAAAATCATTTTTTAAACCCAAATTTGTAAATTTTCTTAATTGTTTATTTCATTGTTTACATTAGCAAAAGTAATGTGAATTATAGAAAATTGCCGAATATAGGTGTGTGGATTGTCAATCTTTGACTGTAGCTTCAATTTCTGATTTACACTATACTAATCTAATGATTGACAAAATTATTACCCAATGAAAAATAATCACATAACTACAAGCCATATACAATCAATTGTCAGTATTATCTTGCCACAGCTGTTGACATTTTCACTAATCCATCATGCTTATGGGAAAATAGGAATTTCTGCTTAGATTAGAAATAACAGGGGTCTGTTTAGGAAAAATTTGTGTCCATTAAAAGACATTTCACAATTTTTTTAAAACTAAGATTTCCCATAAATGTTCATGTTAAAACAGGATCCTCCACAGGTTTCTTTGTTCTAAATATAGACCTTTCCTTAAACTTTTCTGTTGGCAAATTTAAACTTTCACATACTAATCATTTTAAGATAAAATTTAACCTGTCACAAATCAGCCACCAAAGTACCTATTACCCCTTTATGTATATATATATACAGTAGACTCCCTTAAAGCCACAACCCTAAAATCCACAACTCTCTAAAATCCACTTAGTATATTTTACTGATGTAAACAATGGAACTTTCAGTTCAGACATAGGAACGAAGATTGGCTATTTCATTTTTATATCAATTCCATACATTTTTTAATCTGTAATTTTCGTTAATATGACTGAATTTGTGCTTCTTCATAAAGGAAGAATAAATTTATTTTTGAAGAAATTCACAATATTGCTCATATTAATGGTAAACACAATCATTTTGCACTGCTTTATGTGATATTTTTTATTCACATAAAGCATTAAAGCATCAGTGTACATCACATTATGTGCACTGATATTTTTGCACTTGCAAAGCTTGATTAGTGCAAATGTATGCACTAATCAAGCTTTTTTTATTATTAAGTCTGGCTAAACCTGAACTCGATTCATAAATGACAGCTAATCAGTCGCTCACTTTGTTTTTTATACCTTGTTTCTTTAATTCTTGTTTGCGTCAAAAAGATAAATCCTTGCTGCATGGCAGTGTTGCCTCCTATCATCTCTTTGATAATAGCCTAAGTCATGTTACTGTCATCAATAGTTTTAGGCTGACTGCTTTTTTAAAATATATTATGCTATATCGGTACTTTAGTCATTCACAGGGGATAAATCACCAAATACTGTTCCTTCGCTATCATTTCATTTATATTGTAATAGTCCTAGTTATGTGACAGTCAGGTATACCTTCGCTTTTAATGTACAAACCTTTATTACGATTAAAAAATAAATTTTTTCAAAAAATAAAACTACATAAAAGTTCCCATGATCATAAAGATTTCTTGATACTTCTATGTTAACCAGGTGCAAATCTCGCCAAAAGTATTTTTTTAACTCAGGAGTTAGCATTTTTTATTTTTTGTGTCATAAATTTTAAAAAATGCTTTGGTGTTGAAATTAAATGTCATGGTTTACAGTATTATTTATTACAGTCAAAGTTCCATAGTCTGCACAAGCTGAGGCCAAAGGATGTGCAAATTATGGAATATTGTGGATCGTAGAGTACTATGGATTATGCATTATTTATTAGTCTAAACAGCATTTTATTCTTATAATCAGTATAATATGAAAATATAAATAAGAAATCTAATAATTTAATATGCTATCTCAAAAAATGCCTTTTTAAAGTTATTTTTAAAAATTGATATAAAGATTTTATTATGAAAATTTATTGCATTTAAATAAAAATAATCACATATATAATCTATAATACAGTTTGTTTTTTACTGTTAATATAATAAAAAAGTAGAGGCTTTATTATGATTTTTTTCAATTGTTTCATTATTTGATTTAAAAAATCATTTTTGGATCACAAATTTTTGCATTTTCTTAACTGTTTATTTCATTGTTTACATTTGTAAAGTTACATGAATTATAGAAAATTGCAAATTATCGATCTTTGACTGTATTTTAATCTGTAATTTTATTAACATGAATTCATGCTTCTTCATAAAGGTAGAATAAATTTATTTTTTAAAAATTCACAATATTAATGGTAATCACAATCTTTTTGCCAAATGTATGCACTAATCAACCTTTTTCTATAATTATCTGGCTAAACCTGAAATAAAACTTCCTTATTTTATGATTTTGAGGTGAATTAGTAGTGAACCTTTAGAGGCAAGTTCCATTGAATAATTTAGAAAAAATGCATCTTAACTTTATAATGAATATTTTATTATGCATTATGAATTACAGTCGAGGATCTATAATCCGCGGACCCATAACCCGCAATTTCCCATAATCCGCGTTACTTTACGAATGTAAACAATGAAATAAACAGTTAAAAAAATTACAAATCCGTGATCCAAAAATGATTTTTTTTTAACAAATAATAAAAAATGTAATAAAAATCATAATAAAACGTTTTTTTTTTAATTTACTCTTTTATTTTATAGACAGTAAAAAACTAAACTGTATTACGGAACGTGCCTAAGCTTACTGAACGTTCGAATTGACAACTGTTCATTCGTAGCTATTTCAGTTTGTGCAAGTTCAGGAGAATAACAGTAAACACAGCACCAGCTGAGAACTAAATATTATACCGTAAAATACCGTTAATCCGCCTCCGAAACGTGACGAAAAATCGTACAATAGTTAGAGGGAGCGCTTACACGGGATTTTTCCGCGGTCGTTCAACAAAATTTACAGGAATGAATCATGATGAAATGAATGAATCGTTGAATGAATCATAAATTTTGATACTTGACAAAATTTGTTTTTTTTTTAAACGTAAAATCTATTGAAAAAACGCAGAAAAAAGGAGAAATTTGTAAAAAAAAAAGCCAAAACAAGCATGAAATCAATTAAACCATCTCGAAAAAACGCACATTTCATCAAAGATTCATGATTCATTCATTTCAGGTTTTGAAACAAACAACCTCGCAAAAAACACTCGACTCTTATTTTTGTTAAACAAAAGATTTCTTAAATAATATTCATAGTACTATTTTATTATAGTATACTGAAGTAATTACCATTTATTTTACTTTGTATTGGTTATTTTTTCTGCATAATTTGTTCTCATTTTTTTAATACTTTCTTCCATAAAATATTCCTTAAAAATAAATCTCATTATTAATATATAATTATTGTTCTTTAAATACATATATATATATCATTTAAAAAAAATAAAATAACTTTAAAAATGCATTTTTTAGATTACTTATTAAATTAATTATTAGATTTCATATTTATTTTTCCATATTATACTGATTATAGAATTAAAATGCTGTCTAAGAATGATAAAATGACGCATAATCCATTATACTCTATAATCCGCAAAATTCCATAATCCGCACAACCTTCGGCCTCAACTTGTGCGGATTATAGATCTTTGACTGTATTTACTTCATCTTTGCTTTTAGTATTTTAATCATTTTAAAATATTATGTAGATTTTTATTATTTTAGAGTATAACTTTACTTACCGTATTTTCAGTTGTATAGCCCGCACCCCTAAATCGAGCAGTGCAGTAAAAGAAAGTTCATGTATAACCTGTGGAAATACATCAGTGTATAGTCTGCGGGCTATACATCATTTATGAACAGTATATTTCGATCAGGGTTCAAAATTAGAAACCATTAGTCTTAATTTTTAACACAAACTTACCAAATTTTTTCGTGAAGCATAATACCTACAGTAATTTGTCTAAAAATTAAGATTATCAGTACTGAAATTTTCGGAAGAAATGCCACAGTGTTTACGTGTTTTAAGATAAAATTTCAAGAGATGCGGCATTTCTACCGATGCGGCATTTACGCGCATTTTTTTAAAACAAGCGTGATATTTTTTCTGAATTTTTCCGAAAATTAAAAAAAAATAAAAATAAAAAATCTGTGATAAATTGAAAATTTTGGACATAAAATGTATACGTATCTTAGGTCATTGGTTCCCAAAAGGATCGAATCCTCGGAATTGGTCTGAAACGCATCAACTCTGAAGGTTTGTTCCTCATTAGATTCACGCTCATGGTGTGGCGTCTGTTTGGTTCTATGTAAACTTTGAAATTGTTCTAGTTTAGTTATTACTTACATTAATAAATTGCTGACACAGACGAATAAAAGCTTTACCTACATTTAAATAATTCCACCGATCAGTGTGGAATTAATTACCAAGCTTTTGATTTGTGCTCGAACTTTTTTGTGGTATGTCGACTCAGGACGGCAGCCTGCTTACCAATGATATATTGACAAATATTGTCAATGGCACACGAGAGACGAACTTTAAGCAGCAGTTTATGGACATTTCCACTGGTTACTATTAGTCTGTTAAGCAACTTCTTAATGAATTTTTCAGTTCCATTGTTCAACTCTGAAAAGGAACGATTCCTCGGACTCTATCCGAAATGAAACGACTCCAGAAATGTTCGATTCCTTGAACTCGCTCCGAAATGTAATGACTCTTTGGAATCGTATTGAAAAACACCGGCTGCTATGAATCATTCTGAAATGACATAAATCATGCACTTATTTTTTGTTTTTTGCAATAGGATAGGGTAGATTATTTTTTTGAAAAATAAGCTAAAAATGATTTTAAATTCAGAATCGTCGAGGTTGGAAGGGTTCCGGATTTTGGATTTTGTACTCTGAAAACACAATGGGGTGCTGCAGCACCGATTCGCTAGCAAATTATTTTCTGATATTTTATTTATGGATTATTTTTTTAGGTCTCTCGTATGAGTCGACCCCCCACTTTGAAGTTCTTTTTTTTAACTAAAATTTCTCGACTTATACGCGAGTACCGTATATACTCGCAAGTCAGGCTCTGTTTAACCAGATTTTTAAAAATGCATCTTAAAAGCAAAAATTGTACTTGAATATAAATTATTATGGATATGTTCTATTAATGCAAGCAAAAATATTTCTAATAGAGTTTATTAAAATATTACTATTGTATTTTTCAGTCTATTACCTGCAGTGGTATGTGATATAATCTGCATTTAAAATTTCAAATATGGTCAGTAGATGGCACTAGTCACCCGTAAACTGCTTAATAAACAGCAACTTTTTTCAAGCAGTAAACTGTTTGATAAAAGCAATATATTTTCACTTCATCAAACGCAAAAGACAATGATAAACTTATAAACAGAAATGGAATTTTTTAGTAGATATGCAAATTATTAGAAACCTTTTAAAAGAATGGCTATGACAAAAGCAGTCAGTTTCTTTTTATCAATACAACCACAGTATTTATTTAAAACCTATTAAACATTATGAATAAACTGGAATTTAAAAATTTTCAGCAATTTTAAGTGGTTGCAGTTAAGTTATTTTTATATTTGAGGCGAATTTTGATAAAATTTATGAGACTTTCTAATGTGTAAGTAAATTTTGATAAATTTTACATAGGTACATAAAATAGCATATCAATAGGGATACAGATATGAGAAACACATACAAAAAATATTTACTTTCAATTGAGGTGGATGCAGCAAAATTTTTCTTATCGTCATAACAAATTTTTAAAATTAAACAATTTAAGAAAAATTCAAAGCAATTTCCTACTTCTAGCCTAAAATATAGACAATAAACATTAAATTATTTGAAAATACATAAAAAAATAGAATTATCTGCTACGTAAAGTATATTAATAATTTTTTTAATCGTATAAAAACATCATCAAATACGAAAGTAGCAAAATATAAAATATCTTGCTTAATATGATCAAATTTTGAGACATTAATGAAGAATAACTGAACCTTATCAATAATTTATTTAACTAAAGAAGGTTGGATTAATAAATTTCTGTTTTTAAGACTATCTATTATACTGTAATCTGAGGAATAAACAAGACGCCAAAATATTGAAAGAACAATGAATGAATCAAGGAACTTCTATTGAATGAACCATGTAATTTAAGTTTGATTCATTGTTAAAATTTATTTTCCTTTTTCTCTTTATTAATTGTTCGATATTTTTTTATATACATCTCAATCGTGGATTAGCCACTATTATTTATTTATTAAAGGTAAGAATTTATTCTTAGCAACTCCGTCAGTTGAACTTTCTTTTGCAAAAGATTTATTGATTTGATTCATTCTTCATTCTAAGTAAGTCACGGTGACTCATTCAAGGCGTTGGCGTCTCTTTGCTTTTATGTGAACTTCGATGACATGAGTCTAGTCTCTGCTAATAGTCGGCTAATTTATGAAATATAATGAATGACCTATAGCGATATAACGAAAGAGCGTTTTTAGAATTTAATGTTCTACGTCTTTATTAAAGTAAATTAGTGGTAAGATGTGTTTCTTTTCCTTACTCTTCTACCAAAGTTTCTGTATTTTGTAATAAAAGTATTCTAAACTATTAATAATTATTAACTAATTAAAACTATTAATTTTAGTTCAGATTTGTACAGGAACATCTTGTCAATGGTTCTGCATAAAAATGAAAGAGTAAAATTTAGAATTATATTTATTATTTGTTTTCTGAGGTGGTGTAATTTAGGGTATGGTTAGGCTTAGTCTAAGTATTGTATGATAAACACACTTTTTATTTCTGGAATAATTTTAGTAGATATCTACTGCTATATATATTTTTTAAAAAATAATAAAAAAATATATGCATATATAACACTAGGAAGTGTCATTTTAATGTTGTTAAACAATTTATTTTACTTTATATTTTCTAAATGTAGCTTAGAAACAGAAGAATGATGAAAAAAGTGTTATTATTGTCAATAACAGATATAAAAAACGCAAAGGAAATGGTACCGTAAAATGGGGTGAATCGGAACACTTTTCAACTTTAACGTTAAAAAAAAGCAACAACTGATTTTTTAATTTTTTTATTTTTCTACTGGAAACTTCGGTCTTGTTTTGTTCTTTACTTTTTAAGCAAAAACGAAACATTTTTACTGTTTATATATGTATTATTTACTTTTTTAATGGTATTCCGATTCACCCCGCAGATAGGGGTGAATCGGAACAAATGTTATAATCTCTATTTATTCCGATTCAAACTTTAATAGGATTAATGAAAACAGGTAATAATGATAAGGGAGGAATAAGAACACGAAGTTACTGTAAAACCAAGCCTTTATTTTATATACAAGTAAAGATGTGCCTTTTTAAAAATTAAAAAATAACTTTGAAATCAAGAAAATTACCTAAAATTTATTTTAAGAAATTATATTCGAATTGCAGAAGTAGAATTTAATACAAATTCAGCCCTGTACCGTGTTATCCTTTACTAGTAGTCATTGGGTAAGTGAATCTATTGAGTAGCCCCAATCGCTGTATGTATTAATACGATCTACTAATATGCCCTCATCCCCAGCCCTTAGTACTGTTTGCATCCCTCACTTTTTTAATTGTTTTTTCATTTTGAGATGTTTCTGTAATGTTGTAGATGTCAGATAATAATTCTGTGCAGTTTTTCTAACTAATTTGCTATTTTTAAATTCTTTCATTGTATGTTCCATGTCTGTTGGATTAGGCGTTGATTTTTTTGTTTAACCAAGTAATTTCTTGGCACTTTTAAACTCTCCAAGTAATTAGAACAAACAAAATATTGTTACAATACATATTCATACACATCTTTTTAGATATTACATGAAACTATTACTGTATAGAAAAATTAACCATGAGAGAAAACGTGTTCCGATTCACCCTGTAAATCTTAAACTTCTGATGTTACAAGCCATTTTTCATTTTTTCATTATCTAGTTAAAAAATAAGTAGAATTTAATACAGAATATCATTTACAAGTCTATCATTAATTAAAAATCTCCTCTCTTAGGTTTAGAATACGAAAAATACTGTAGTTACATACAAAGTTTTGAAGACATTGAAAAAATGAGGTTTTTGAGGATCCTCTTGAAGTTTTTTTATATACCCCAGTAGAGGTGTCAAGTTGTCAAAACTGAATTTCCCAACTCTTAATGTTATTACCTTCTTATAAAAAAATTGGCAACTAAAAATATCATCACATATGTTTATAATGAATTCATTTGTATGACCGGGAAGTTTCGTTCCTATTCACCCCGCTGTTCCTATTCACCCCATTTTACGGTACTAGAAAAAAAAAAGTCAGAACATCCAAAATGCAGAGTAATTATGAAAACATGTAACACAAAAGTCTATTTTAAAGAAATAAAGCAAGGTTCATGAATGGAAGTTAAATACTGTTAAAAAAGTTTCACATTATTTCATTAATTTAAATAACATGTAAAAATAATTTTTTGTGCATTTGTATAGTCATGGAAAACAAAGTAAGCATCCCCTACATACTCCTCAACAAACAATCATTGAGAAAAGTTACTGACACTGAACAATTGAAAAGTAAGTCTACTTTTAAATGATGTATATAAATATGCTCAGAGGGCCATCTACAAATTAAAACAAACCCAAACTTTGTTTTTTTTCTATAACATTACCCAATTCTCACAGCATAAATGAACCTTACACCTTTCAATTAGCCTGAAACACAAATTTTTGTGCAAGTTTCTGAGAAATCCATTATTTTATAACAAGCATATTTCAGGAGCTGTATTCAAACTTTAGTTCAGTACTCGTTTGTTGACTAATAGTGCTCTGTTATTGATCAAGGCACATTAGGCGCCACTGAAGCAGTCATTGAAGACTGCTAGATTACTGGAAAGAGATAAAAAGTTTCAACATATTTAGTCACTTTTATCATAGACGACCCTTAAACCATCATTTTGCCATTTTTTAAGCATAATTTGAAAATTTTAAATTTTGGATTCCCATATTACAGGTCTTAATAAATCTAAATCCTTAAAAAATATTGTAGGTTATAGTTCATATTTTTTTTAATATTAATTTCATAATTCATAAAATTATAAAAAATACAAATGCAACATGTTTATGTTTTGGTGTTTTAGTATTAGTTGTATGTAAAAAAAATATTACTTTAGGAGTATTATTTCATGAGATATTAACTGCAATATAAAAATGTTATTTAACATTTGAAACACTAAATTTTGAATATTTATAATTCAAAGACTTATTATTGAAATGACTTTATTGAAATCTGATGTCGAGGTCTTGTTTGAATCATTGATTTGAAATATATTGATAAAATTTTGTATTGCCATTGAAAAAAATGAAGTTTGGGTTGATTTTAAGGGGTAGATGCCCCCCCCCCAAGAAAATTTGGTACTAATTAATATTGGTAACTACTCTATTGGTTATCCCATCGACCAATTTTTACCAAGCTGTACAAATCGCCAAACTAACAGCCAAATTATACATATTGACATAATTTTTATTTTAAATAACAATAGAACAAAAAAATGTTAAAATTCTAATAAAATTGCAAATAAAAAATCCAAATAAAAATCATTTAAAGACTTTTAAACATGTGTATTGTATTTATTATAAAACCCTGTTATTCCACCCTTCCCGATCAAATACCCCCTCCCCACTTTATAAAAGATTTGAAATTTTCAAAAAATCCCAAGAAAGTGCCCTCCCTCTCAAAAAAAATCGTTGAAAACAGATTGCTTGAGAATGGATGAATCATGATGAAATGAATGAATCATGAATCTTTGATGAAATGTGCGTTTTTGTGATTTTTTTTAAATTGATTTCTTGCTTTTTTGGCTTTTTTTTTACAATTTTCTCCTCTTTTCTGTGTTTTTTCGACAGTATTTACTTAAAAAAAAACACAAGTTTTTTCAAGTATCAAAATTCATGATTCATTCATTTTTATCATGATTCATCCCTGCAAATTTTGTGAAACAGTCATGGAAAAATCCTGTATAAGCACCCCCTTCTAATTATTTTACGATTTTTCATCGCGTTTTGGGGGGGGGGGGGCGCGGATTAACGGTATTTTAAGGTAATATAATTAAATATGAAAATTATGATATTACTATCTCTGACAAAAAAGTTTGGTGAATGAATTTAGAACTTCAGATCAGGCAACACTGGGGGAATAAAACGTTGCAGTTGACCATCTACCCCCACCGTTGTTCAGTTGAGCGTCCTTTATGTTCTGTATAAGACGTGTTTTAATAAGTGCTTGTTCAGTGTGTTGTTTCTTAACTGAGAACAGGAAAATGAATGAACAAAAGATTAGTTTAAAGTTTGGCTTTAAACTTTGCAAGTCTCCGAAAGAAATTCATGAGGGGTTGTGCAAATTGAACATCCACCATACTCGCCAGATCTCAATCCTCCAGACTTCTTCCTATTTTCACGACTCTAACTCTCTTTGAAGGAAATTTGACTATATTGCTGACATCCAATGAAACATGATGAAGCTTTTGAACTCCATCCCAAACAAAGGCTTCTTGTGAATTTCCCAGGACATGTATAGCAGATCTCAGTGGTCATAGTTATGGGAGATGACTATTTCGAAGGATGATACGGTAATTTTCACTATTATTTCATCTGCATTAATGTTACATGACTATTCACCAAGCTTTATTGTCAAAGATAGTAAATAAGTTCCATTATAGGCATTTTATATTATAATTTGGTGACAGTTTTTTGGTCAATGGGATAACCAAGTAGTATTGAAAATTTCATATACATCATTTAAAAATAGACTTTTTTTTACAATAATTTTCTTCTGTGATAATTTGTTCAAGAGTTAATAACAGGTGTTTTACTTTTTCTTCCACAATTGTATTTTTAAATATAATTAAGATACATTTATTTCAGTATGTACTTATTTCTAAAATAATATCTTAATATGCATTAATTTTAGAAGTCCTCCACTTTATTCATCATGGAGTAAAGTGGGGCTATCGAAGCATGGTCTTTTAAATGTATCATTCTGAGAAAACTATCTAACAAAATTGAATGATTTTGCTTTATGCTTGATCTGTTGGAATCAAGTGTTATATAAAATGCATCAAAAGTTTCATTAAAATAAATTTATTAGTCTGATTTTTAGGCCTTCTCTAAAAAAAAAAAGTTTAGTTTTTTGGCCTACTTTGCCTTACCCAATCCTGTTGTCTAAATAGCTAGTCAATAGCATTTATTACTTCAGCAAGTTTGAACTTTCCTCAATCTGTAGTTTATAAGTAAAATGTCTATGACATACAGACACAAGAAAGATCTTTTTATAGTTCCATTAAAAGAAAATATTACAGATAACAACAATGGACTTTGTCTGAATGGTTTTTCTATATATTTCTGTTATTATTTACTTATTCCCCATTTGTTGATATAACTTAGTATGTAAATGCATATTATATAGATACATATGTATAAATATATTGCATACTTTAATATTTTTTAATGCATTTCATATTTTATATATTTATTATACATGCAAAATTAAAACATAAAATTATATTACAAATAGTTAAATATTACATCTACAAAAAAATATCTCTGAAAAAAAAAGCCAGAAAATTATAAATTAGAAAAAAATTATTATTATGAAAATATATATGCAATGTTATTATTTATCCACTAGTAGCATCAAGTAATAAAAAAAATCAACTTCAAATGCTGAAGAAGGCAACAACCACATCAAAACATTTATCGCCAAAAATAAGTGCAACAGGATATGGAATTCTTCCATTGTTACAATGTTCTAATAGTTATAATACTTTGGTATCATGCAAAAGTATAAGAATAAATAATTAAGATATTTAAGTATGTCATATACAAAAAAGATAAAGTAGTTGCATGTAGCTTTGTTTCTGTACAGTGTTATATTAGAATTAAAAATGTATTTTCTGTAAATTATATTTCTAAATATGCTTTACATTTATATTTTAAAAAGACAATACAAATGCTATTAATACTAAATTTAATTTAATGTGAGTAAAGGTGTAAATGTATTCACTACTAAAAACTATGTTTTTATTACTTTCACTACGAAATTATGATATAATTTATTATTAATTTTAAAAAAATCTTCAAAAAGAAGTATATATGTAATAAGTTTCGAAAGTTTAATAGAATCAAGTATCGATAATCTGGGCACCCATAATCTTTTATTTTTTGCGTTACTTTATGAATGTAATTACTGATATAAACAGTTAAGAAAATTTACAAATCCATGATCCAAAAATTATTTTTTAAATCAAATAATAAAAAAAATTGAAAAAAATCATAATAAAACATCTATTTTTATTAAAATACAACTCTTTTATTTTATTATCAGAAAAAAACAAATTGTATTACGGAACATATGTAATTATTTTAATTTAAGTCACATTTATATAAATATTTTAATAAAATAACTTGAAAAGGGCTTTTGAGGTAGTTTAATAACTGCATTATTAGATTTCATAGTATTTATCTTTTCATATAAAACTGATTATAGAATTAAAAAGTTGTCTAGGAATAACTAAATGACGTATAATCCACAATATTCCTTGATCCACCCAAACTTGTGCGGATTATAGAACTTTGACTGTATCTAGTTTTTTTTGTTTGTGTCACACGTAAAATAACTCTCTTGTAAGTTTTAAATGGGAAACAGTTTATAAAAGACAAATAAGATCCCTTCACAATACTATTTTCTTTTAATTTCATTTTAACCCCCCCCCCCCTCCTCTTTATTATTAAAAAATACATATTAAACAATTTATAGTTGTATCCATCAGACAAAAAAGAAAAAAAAAAAAAAAAAAAAAAAGATAAAAAAACCAACAACATATTTTTATACTTAGAATCGACTATAAGAAGTTTTATATGGGCTAAAAAAAGCAAATAAATGATTAAAATATTGTTATTTTCAGTAGCGTAGCATGGATTTGTATTTGAAAGAAATCCAGAATTTTCTTACATGTTATTTATATATTTATGGTAAAATCTGTCAAGATGAAATCCCAAAGGATTGTGGAAATTTTTCTTTTAAACAGGTTATTGTGTTAATATGTGTTATTGTATGGCATTCTTTTAGACAGGACTATGGAATATTTCCATTTATGGTAGCATTCCATTATAGGCAGATTAGTTTTTTGCAAGCTTTGCTTCATTTATATAAATGTACTTTTTATGTTATATGTAGAGGAGAGTGGGCTACAGTGGACCTAAGTACACAGAAGACCACCCCTAATATTTTATTTACTTTAACATTTTTTTTATTTTTAAACATATTTTACTTTAAAATTTTTCATTTTAATTATTAATTAAATGTTATAAAAAAAAGTAAAAACAGCTTTTTTTATTATGAAGGTAAGATACTTCTTTTTATTTAATAGTAAAATTAATATGTTAAAAATAAAACTTTAAATAATAATTTTATGAAAATGTATAAAACTTCAACATGGGGCACAGCGGACTATCCACTGCTGGAGTACTGTGGACCACAATCTACAATGTTACTGTAATGCAGAATTTTCGAAATATTTGATAATTGAAATTATATTTAACTCTAGAAATAAATACTTATTTAAAGTAGGGATGCACAACCTGTGGCCCGCGGAGCCACTACTCATACCACTAATTTTATGCAGAATAATTTTCCATATAAGAATGACAGAAACTTTGCTATGAAATAAAGCAAACGTCACTTTTCAAATATTCTGGTGGCAAACGATTTTCTGGCAAAAAGGTTGTGCATCACTAATTTAAAGTAATTATTTAACTTTAAGTAGACGAAGTAAATGTCTGTATATCATAGTAAGAAATATTTTTGTATGTATTTAATGCTTTTAAAACAATACAAGTATCCTATCCCTATTAACTCTAACTAGTTATTATTAAAACAATATCTCTCTGGTTCTGAAATTTCATTAATCATTTTAGATGTTACATAAAACGAATTTGGAATCAAAACTTTATGATTACTAATCTGTTGTTTGAATCGGTGTTATCGTAAAATCATCCTGAGATTCAAAATTATTTCAGGAAAATTTTAGGCTCATAAGTATTTTGGAGTTTCATTTACAAATTTTCGTGATGATGACTTTATTTTATTTAATAACTTCACATTATTTTCATTTACTCCTGTATCAATCTGTTGTTAATTAAAAGATGTAATGTTCTTTTTGATAATTTTTCTGTTTGTTTTGTAAATGTTTTGTTTGAAAATTTTACTTAAAAATTTTGCATAATTATTAATCCTTATTATGTTATTTAATCCTTATTATAATCCTTATTATGTTATTTAATCCTTATTATAATCCTTATTATGTTATTTAATCCTTATTATAATCCTTATTATGTTATTCTGGAGGTAAAGAGCGAAATAAAGAGGACTTAAATTAATAAAAAATAAATTTGTGTTGCAATTCAAATAATGCTTAACAGCGGACTATGTACCCCAATGCCCCGCTTTCGGGCACACTGGCTTACTTTATGAAGGTATACAAATAAATTTTTTAAAGGTATTTTAAACTATGTTCTGAAAAAACTCTATGGCATGTAAAATTGCTTAAGGAATGTTCTAGAATACTTTTTGGCAGAATTCCATTAAATAGAGAAAGATGTAAAAACTGCAAAAGTGGTCCACTGTGTACTAGTCTCTAATGTAGTTAAACCTATCAAAACAGTAATTATCTTTAACAGAAACCTGCCTTAAACAGAAGCATCACATGGTTCTGATGTGGATTGCCATACAATTAAATTTGCTGAAAACCTGTTTGAAAGTGATTTTTCATCACTTATAAGCGGTTCCAACATAAAAGATTTTAACAGGTTTTTATAAACAAAGTGAAAACTGTAAAAAGCAGAATCTTTCTACAACGTAATTCTATCTTAAATGGAAGAGTTTTAGAATATCGGTGAAACAAACAAAAGATCTTATTTTGACACAGTTTCTTAGAAATATAATTGATTAAACTTCTTTTAATGAAAGTCTAAAGTGGTGTTTTCTTCCATCTCCTTGCAATCCCCATCTTGACAAGATTGACTGTGTGTGTATGGTTAATAGAAGTATTTCCAGTAACTTTAAGAATTTAAGTATATCTGTTTCATTTCTTAATTAAGAGGTCATACTTGGTCATCCCGTCGACCATTTTTGCCAAATTATACAAATCACCAAATCAATCACCAAATTGCACATATTGACATAATTTTTATTTTAAATAATGAAAAAAACCCAAATAATTAATAGAATATTAATAAAAATACAAATAAAAAATCGGAATAAAAATTACTTTGTGAAATTTTAAACATGTGTATCATATTTAATATCATTGAATGTGACATTCACGATCATTCATTGTTGACATTTAATCTTATAGTTTGGCTATAGTTTTTTAGTCAACGGAATAACTAAGTAGTACCAATTAATAAATATAGCATGTTTAAAATAAATTTAGATTTATCTCCATAATTGTAGCTGGTAATATAATGAAGTTACATTATGATATATCAAAGATTATAACAACAATATAATCTAACATACTGAGCCCTTACTGAAAAATTAAATGTATTTTAGTCAAGCTTCGTACAATATAAACATTTACTTACATTAAAATTAGGATTAAATGGTAAAGTTTAAACCTAGAACTACTGAAAATGTTATTCAAGTTTTATTAAAATATTCTACATCAATATATATTTTAAACTATTTAACTTATATTTTGACTGATTTATAAATTTAGTATATTTAAAAAAAATTCTGATTTTATTTAATTATTACCTAGTTAATATTTAAGCAAAAGACATTCTATTTTTGCTAAAGAAACTAGTGATATAACAAGCACGCACAACAAATATAGTTTATGTTGGAAAAAATAGTCTGGTTACAATTGTGTAAGACAGCCATAAGTCTTCTGGGTTTCTCTGTTTCCTGTTTTCCTGTGTTTGATAAAATATTTGGCCCCAATAGTTCATTTCAATATCTAGTCATTCAAAAAAACCCTGCTAAGAATGAAACATAATAGTATAATTGGACATTTCTATTCCATTTCCGGACATATTATTCGTTTTTAGATAGATTTCAAGTTTTGGGAAGTATAAATATATAATGCTGTATTCGTGTAATCCTGATTTCCTTTACCTTTAGCATAGGTCACCTTTAGAGATGTCATTGTAATACATTTATATTCTTCATAAGTGCACTACAGAGAGAATACATTATAATAGTTTTAGAGAGCACTGTTAAAACGGAACATGTTTACTTGAAAAAAAAAATTAAATAGAAAATTTCCCAGCCTTGGCAAAAGATATATCTTTGAAGTATGCCGTTTAAGTTTATGCCATTTAACATCTGTCTAAAATGGAACTTTTCATGTGCTTTTTGTGACTTCGTCTGATTAGTTTTGAGTGTTGTTGAATGTACGATTCAGAAACCCAGATATTCGTTTGTGGAGGTGGAGTCGACGACGTCCAGTTAGCTAAGCAAATGGTCACATTATTTAATTTCAGTATAAATTATAATAAATGATACGGAATATTTTAGCAATAAGCATTAACATGAGATAAAAGAATTTTTGAAATCCGAAGAATTCCTTACTAAACCCATTTGTGTATTAAAATTCCACCACCCAAAAAATATTTTCTCTCTATTCTTTGTAAAATGTATCACCGTTTCTTTAGATAATATTAAATTATAGAATTTTCCTCTTAAATTTCCTCTATATTTTTTTTATAATAAGTTATTAATTTTTAAGTTGTTGCTATTTATTTTATTTATAATATAATCTTTACACTGTTAGGAAAATTACATTAGTTACTGACGCACATTTGATTCCACTAACTTGAGATAATTGGAGGTTTACTGTCGTTTTTAATACTATGTTAGATATTTTAATAGAATTTATTTTCTACATTGATTTTAAATTTTCGTGATAAATTTAATATTTTGTTTTTTAATGAAATGTAAAAACAGATATTGATTAATTTTATTTTATTGTAGAAGCATAAAGCCATTAATGTAACACATCACATCACTCAAAATATCTTCAAAGTGTGAAACAAATCTTGCAAAATATTTTTATCTGAACTTTTTGAAAAAGAAGCTTCTAACTCACAGCCAGGAAAACCTTTTATTTGTGAGTTATGCAAGAATTTATACCAAAACAGTCTTTTTTGTGTGAGGTATGCAACAAAGAATTCTTTCATAAGAGCCATTTAAACAGCCATTTGTTAATTCATACTGGTGGGAAAACTGTTGTTTGTGAGATATGCAACAAGAAATTTTCTAAAAACAGTAGTTTAACCAGGCATCTCTTAATTCACACTGGTGAGAAACATTTTGAATGTGAGATATGCAACAAGAAATTCTCTCAAAAGGGCTATTTAAGCAGCCATTTGTTCACTCATACTGGTGAGAAATCATTTGTGTGTGAAATATGCAACAAGAAATTCTCTCAAAAGGGCTATTTAAGCAGCCATTTGTTCACTCATACTGGTGAGAAACCATTTGTGTGTGATATATGCAACAAGAAATTCAATAAAAAAGGACATTTAAAGAGGCATCTGTTAGGCCATACTGGTGAGAAACCTTTTGTATGTGAGATATGCAACTGTAAAATCGCTCGAAAGGATGATTTCAGGAAGCATCTGTTAATTCATACTGGTGAGAAACCTTTTGTGTGTGAGATATGCAACAAGAAATTCTCTCAAAAGGGTTATTTAAGCCAGCATCTATTAATTCATACTGGTGAGAGAGCTTTTGTGTGTGAGATATGCCACAAAAAATTCCTTCATAAGAATCACTTAAGTAAGCATCTGTTAATTTATACTGGTGAGAAGCCTTTTGCATGTGAGATATGCAATAAAAAATTTACTGAAAAAAGTCATCTAAGCAGGCATCTATTAATTCATACTGGTGAAAAACCATTTATGTGTCAAGTATGCAACAAGAAATTTTCTGATAAAAGTAATTTAAACAGACATTTGTTAATTCATACTGGTGAAAAACGTTTGGCAGGTCAGAAATGCAACGAGAAATTCTCTGAAAATAATATGTTAACTTGACACCACAATTCATACTTGTAACAAATATTTTGTGTGAGATAAAGAACTTTAAAAAAAATTTAATTAATTATTTGCTCGCTATTTTTTAGTAGAAATTGCATCATATTCTTGTATATCTCCAAATTAAGAGTGTCAACATCAGCTATGGCTAACAAATTTTTATTTTGTTTTATATTCTTTGAAAAGTCTTGTTATTGTCTTTTTATCTTTTGCATAAAATGAATTTAAAAGGTTTATAGTGTTTTATCATTATTTAGGATATTTCCGTTAAAATAGTCATATTAAACAACATTTCATACCACGAATTCTTCAACTGTAAAACTGAGTTTTTTACAAGCTGAAAAAAGCATTTTTCTTCAAGGAGTTGCTTCACCTGAAAATTACATAATACCAATAATAAATTGTATTTAACAAAAAAAAAAAACTGCATATGTCTTTGTTAAACAGATTGTTATTTCATAAAAAATATATAATTCAATAAGGTTTTAAAATATAAAAATATATTGATAAAATGTGTTTTACTTCCTTATCCCATTCGGTCTGTTCTTAAAACTTTCTGACAAACTTGAAATGTCTTTTATACTTTGATTGAATTTTCTACCTTAAATCTGAGCCTAACGCTTGTGAATTACTTGGAATTTCTTATAAATAGTATTCGCCATTATCATCGCACATTCATTACTGAAAATCAATTGTGTAAATTTATAGTTTGTTCAGAAGTTTAATTCTCAACAGTTTTGTTATTAAATTACAGGGCCACACAAAAGTATTCCACTACATAATGCCATATGGAGAAACATTGTTTGTGGCGTGTTTTAATTATATTTAACTATTTCACATTTTATGAATAAGATATACGTTGCTGAGGTGTAATAAAAATTACTTCCTGCATATTTACAGAAACACTAAGATTTCGACTACTATACTGTATCCGAAGTATGCTCTACTATATCAGAAAGATCTGAATATTTTTAAAACTTCGTTATCGTACGAACGCACTTCATTTGCTACGTTCACGTGCAATTTCCAACTTGTTAGTATTATATCAGTTCTATACATATTTTAAATTTGTAAATTTTGTTAATTACAAATTTAAAATAGTTATGTATTAATGAAGCTTTTTAGGTTATGTCTGGCTCAACCTGAAAAAAAAAACTTCATAATTAGTAATGTACCTTTATGAGGCAAGTTTCATTGAATAATTTAGAAAATATACATTTCACCTTTATACTGAATGTTTAATCATACATTATTAACTTGACCTTTGCTTTTACTATTTTAGGCTAATTCCATGGGTTCTGTAGAGTAAGTCACATAACTTATTAATTGCTATGCTTGTTAGCCACCGTTATTTTCGAAAAGTCTGCTTGGCCTTATTCAATTAATGAGAATGTGCCAATAAAATTAATCACGTTTTTTTTTATTTTATAATACTGGTAGCCAAAAATCGTATCCTGTGACTTACACTACAAGTACTCATGGAAATAGCCTTTAATTATTTTAAAAATTATCTAAATTCTTATCATTTTTGTTTATTACTGTAAGCATTTATTATATTGCATTATTAATACATACATATCACTATTTGAAAAATTGTAAACAAAGCAATGACCAAAAATCTACAAAATTCTAAATTCCGTACAGTTTCTTGACCCAAGCTTTCCAGATTTGAGGTAGTCTACTGTATTATAACTTTCTTGAGCGACAGAGGACAATCGGTGGTGCTTAAAAAATCCAGAAGGTATACAGGGTACAAGCCCGTATAACCATCGCTGGTACTCATAATAGTAATTATATTTTATTACTTCATTTACTATATGGCAATGTTGTTTGTGGTGTATTTTACACTACTTAAAGAATTTATGGAATTAAATTAGTGTGGGTTTCTGAGATGCACTAAAATATGCTTTCTGTAGTACAAACTATTCATTTACATAATGAATTTCTTGCCCATAATGCCCATGTTTATGAAAATTTAAAACATACAGAAAAGATATTGAAGACTGTCGCCATTGTTTTATATATTTGTACGCTGAAACAAGAATTGCTCTGTTATTTAGACTTAACTTAAAATTATGTTTAAATATTGTAATTATCATTCGCTCAATCAAATGTTCTTTTTACATGGAATAATATTTAGTTGTAGTCAGGGTTCTCGCTGACGTTTGCCATAGCACCAAATTGCGACTAAATTCTTCATTTGGCGAGTAAACAAGCGATTAGATTTGCCAAATTGCTAGTGCTCAGTTTTTGCTTTTTCTTTCTTTTCTTTTTCCGATTTTCATACATATGCATATATGTTTAATATATTTGTAGCAGATAGTTGAAATTAGATTAATAACAAACATTGTCGCAGTTATAAAAACTTAGGTTATTTTAGAATATATTGGAAAAAAAATGGTTACATTAAAGGATTAAAGATTTTTTTTGTGTGTGTGTTACACGGCGAATCTATTTTTGCTGATATTTTTTTCATTTTGCGAAAGTTTTTTATTTGTAACTAGCCAAATCACTAACGTTGATCAAATATCAGTGAGAACACTGATTGTAGTTTTAATTTTCAATGTAATGCAGCTTATGTGCATTATTAAAGTTCGTCACAAGTTGCTTGTTGTACATTAAGACATTTATAGCATTTATCATCCATTTACAAAAGGATACAGCTATTCTCGATCATTAATTAAACACAAATGATTTGTAAAAGACGTTAAAAAAGAACAGCCCCATTTTAATTATGCTGTTAATCATCGTATAGATTTTAGACTTAAACCAATCGATTACTAATGAAGTCTACTTATTAAGGTTCTTCTATTTAACATTTATGTAAAGAAACTATACAAAATTTTTAACACAAATGACATATTTGACATATTTCTTTGTATTCTTTAGTAAATATTATTTCATGACACTAAATGGGAAGTAATTTGGTGTACTAACCAAAGAATTATGCTGGGCAAAAGTTGGGAACTTATAACATTAAGTTCATTTTTATTAATAATGTGTACTAGCATAGGCAATTTTCTTTTGTATTGTAATATCAAGTGTCTAATAACATAGCATTGCAATACTTGTATTTTTAATTTTGGTAAATAATTTATTAATCAAAGAATTAATCCCCATAATTTCCACCAGATCAAAAAATACCATTTTGAGAAAAGGGATATAATGGAAAAGTAAGGGAACTTTTAATATTGGAAGAGGTATTGACAGTTTGTCAAGAAACAAAACAAAACACTCAAGAATTTTTTTTATTATTTATTATTATCCTGACTAATTACTGAGCAAAGGCAGTGTTGTAAACAGAAAGTATTTTTTAAGGTTTCACAACCAACATCTCATTTCTTTAAATTATTCAGTCTGAAAAGCTTGAGAGTTAATCTCACAAAGGCAGAATCATTTTGCCGGCCAAAATAACATAATTTTAAAAAGAAAATTTACATTTTGATTCATACAATTCGAACATTTTATTTTTTTGGATGACATTTTTTCAACAGTTTTTTTAATTTGCTTAGTACTGAGATTATAGCCAGTGATACAGATTTGTATAGAAATGAATTATGTGTTTTTTTTTTTACTTTGCCTGTAATGAAGCTCCTATTTTTTATCAGCAAAGTAATTTTTTCGTTCTTTCTTCCTTTTTATTTACATTATAAATAAATGCAGTTTTTTAAAGAAATTTAAAATGATTTTACATACAGAGTATTTGTAAACTTACTTTTACAAAACAATTAGGATGATATTACTCATAAAGTGGTACAATTGATGTACTCGAAACCAAGATTGTGATTCACTTATTCAACCACAAATAGAAATTGCTTCAATCCCAGCCAAATTCGGATATTTGCAGATAACTTCAACAGTAATCAAGATATTATAACAATATTTCCAAGATAAAAACAAATAAAGAAAGAAAAGATTGCTTTCAGTGAAAAATGTAAATATCAAGCTATATTCAATGGTTTTTGAGTAAATACAATATAAATCCTCTATTTCACAACTTACCTGCAACATATTTTGGGGAATTTTGTGTGCTAGAAATGAACTTTATCAAGAAAATTCCTGAGACCATTACACACTACCTCTTTTTACAATCTTCTTCCAGAATGTAGTATATGAAATTGGTGATTGTCATGGAATAAAGCATGGTTTTAGGGAAAAGAGAATTTTCTATTTACTAAATGAAAAGCAGGGTGTAAAAAGAATTTACTCTCTTCCAACCATTATTTGGATTCATTTTTTCCACAGCATTAATGTATTCAAAGACTACAAAGATCTGTAAGTTTCCATAATATTTCAAACTAATCAGGTGATATTAAGAATAATAATTTTTTTATTTTATTTAATACAATTATTGAACTAATATGATATTTCGTAAAAGTGATAAAAATCTTTTAAAAATGAATACCATTATTTAATCAGATCGACATGTTTCATTGTTCTGACGGCAACATGCCCCACCACTGGCTGAGAGGTTCTGCTTTCAAATCTGAAAGACGTGATGTGCTGGGTTTGAACTCAATTTGCCCAATGAAAAACCGTTCGTAGTTTTCTTCGAAACTTTCGCAAATAGGGGTTGGATTTCCTTATAAAGATCTTCGTGGATGGTACTCCTCCTAGAGCCTCTAAACTTCGTGCAAATAACGGGCTGTCATAAATAACACCAACACATACCTCATGGTGTCATTATCAAAATCTATGTTGATACAAATGTTTTTGCTTAAAAGTTTCTTTAAAATGAAAACTAGAAATATTAATATTGTTAATAATATTAATCTATGGAGTGCATAATGACTCTGTTATTACACAGGCCATGTTTTGATTTTCATTAGCTCAATGGGAAATACTCAAACATTTTATTTTAGGCAATGGATGACTGCATTTAACTTTTTTTTTAACAAAATTCTTTACATTTAGAAGAATTTTCATTTGAACAGGATATCGAAGTGTCGTTTTTAATAAAGAAGAAAGTAAAAAAAATTACGAAATAAGTTGACGCAAATTTTCAAATGTGGAGAAAAAACTGAATCCAAAGAAAGACATTGTATGACAGATTGTTTTTTAAAGCAAAAAGTGATGTCTGGTCGGATTATCCAGCCTGCGGATAACTAAATGTGTGACAATCAGGAAAGTGGAAACATTCTAATGTTGAACCAATTGATTAGAAAAGACTATGTGTTTTTCCTTATCCTAATATAGAATTTTCTTATAAGTTTTAAATTTTAGTTTTTGAAAAAATCGTTTTGTAAATTGTTGTTGTAATTTGTTAAATTACATTTTTTTCCGTTAGCTTGAAGCTATTTCAGTAGATTTGGTTGTAACTAAAACAATAAATAATGGATTGTTAAAAAACGAAACAAAAGTACAATACTCTACAGTTAGGTTTTTAGCATCCGATGCTATTTCTTTCAGACAAGCTAAAAATGTCGTGTCATCAGCCCTGAGTTTAATACTCAACCGATTTTCATAATTATTTTTTTAAATGAAAGCTATTTATTTGCAGTTGTGCCCATTTTAACTTTTTTTTAAATTTATTTCCATTTTTATATTTTATTTTTAATTTTAAATGCTTTTTTACGATATTTCTTCAAAATGGTGGCAACAGTTTAGCTTTTCTCTCGATAATAAAAATTTATTTTTATTTTCCAAAATGATTGCGTATAATTATGCACTAATTGAGGTAAAAAAATATATTTACTGAGAAATAATAATAATGTAAATAAAATAACGGAAAATAATTTATGATAAAAATTAATGTCTAAAGCAAAAAAAGAAAAATTTCAAATGAGGAAAATGATGTCATTCAGCAACCAGGCCTTTTTCATATTACTAATAACAGTAACTTTTGAAAAACATTTGAAGAGAAAATGACGTCACTATTTAAAACATCTCATTTTTACTCATAACGATATTACATTTCAATATTTCTTTTCATTATGGACACTGAGATTGAGATATTACTTTCAGATGACTTCAGTTAGTAAAATAATGTCACAGTAAAAATGAAATTAGTTTTAACCTCCGATGCTATTTCTTCCAGAAAAGCTAAAAAGTGTCGTGTCAAAATTTGTGGCGCACTTTTACTTACCTATCATACGTAGTATACGGTATGTCTTCCAATTGTTTTGAAAATCGAAAAAAAAAAATTTTGACGGATTTACACGTTTCAGATACTGGAGATTCCGAAACACATATTTTTAGAAAAAAAAATTGCAATCTTTTCAAATAAAGGAATGAGAGCTGATGTAATGACGACTTACAGTTATCATATGGCTCTTTATGGAAAAATTGATTTAAAAAAATTTTTAATGACTTATTTAAATAAATAAAAAAATAAATGACTTTTTTTTTTTTTACAATTTAAATCGGAGGCGAAACTGAATTCTGCATTAGCAGAATCTACATTCAACTTGTTTTTTTTTTTTCAAGAAAAATATTCATAGATTATTTTTAACTAATATACCCAGATGGGATTTTTTTTATAGGGAAACAAAACAATCGAGATATAGCTTGCATAAATAAATACTGAAATTACTTCATGTTGAGAAAATAATTTAAAAATCGCAAATACATTGTTTGAATAATGGATTTTTTTCTTTTCTTCATACAAAGAGCGAAAATTGTATTTTGTTTTAATAAATTCAAACTTGTACAATCTAGCAGACATCAGTCAAAATGGGGAATTCTTCATAATTGGGACTCATGCCAAATTAACATACTATAACAGTTTTTTTGTAAGAAATTAAAATGCAGTCTATAAAATATGTGCGACTTTTAGGATAAACACTAAATACTTAGAAATTTTTTTATAATAATTATATTTTTTATATACTTATTTGAGTAAGCATTTTACATTGTCTTAATTTTTTTTAAGACTGTTCATTTTCTAATTTTGTAGTAAATAACTTTTTAATCAAAATGTACAAATAAACCCTTAGAAGGTGTTGCAAAAATATAGATATTATTTATTTACTATTTTACCTGAGATCTTTCGAATGCCCACGCATTCATTTTCAAAGGAATATAAAAGAAGATAATCGATTAGAAATAGAAAACGTAAAAAACAAAGCAAAAACAAAAACAGTCTCCGTGTATAAACTTAGTCACAATGAACATCATTCATCGAAACACCAAGCCGAGGAGATTGTACAAGAGTGCAGGAATATTACATGAAATGACGTTGTTACAAACAGTATCTTTGTTAAGCAAAATTTAAAGGAATTCACGGATAATGGAAGAGTAATGGTTGGATATTGAAAAGACTACTTTAACTTTGTTAAAATTTATCAATGTCATTTGTTAAAATTTAATGTTTTGTTTTGTTTTTTATGTTTTCTATTTCTAATCAATTATCTTCTTTTATATTCCTTTGAAAATGAATGTGTGGGCATTCGGAAGATCTCAGGAAAAATAATGTATAAATAATAACTGCATTTTTGCAACACCTTTTAAATATTTATTTGTATATTTTGATTTAATAACGAGGTGTAAATTTCTATCAAAGACACTGGTATTAATACAGTGGTTTGACTCATTGAATAACTTTTTAGTTAAAAAAAATGTCTGCATCCCGATGGCAATTATTAAAGTTTATTGAAATCTAAAATTAATAGTTATCTTGTGTAGTATTTATGTGACAATAGATGACAAGATACTTATAAAATGTCAACTATTTTTACACTATGAAATGAGGCGTTCAATCCGACTAACTCCATTTTTTTAAAATAGAAATTTAGGTGAAACTGAGCCGAAATTTTGCTGTTTACCTATGCAGTGCTTATGAATTATCCTTGATTATAAAACAAATAATAAGTATAATCAAAATATGGTGAGAAAATTAGTAGTTTTCTTTTTATACATAAACAATTTCAAATATTTAAAATGAGCATCTTCATTTGATGAAGTTAATCTGATTGACTTCTGGCTGCTTCAAATAATAATTTTCCAATATATATAGTAGATAAAAAATAAAATCTAAAGCTTTAACTCAAACAAAACTTTAGATTTTAAATTTTAAATTTTACTATTGAAAAAAAATAAGTGAAGAGAAATTTTGTAAACACTTTTATAATATGTATCAACTTTCTGACAGTAATAATGAAATTATAGAAAATCAGACAAGAAATGAAATCTTAGTGATTATAAATTTTCAACTGGTTAACTAATTATTCCCAGGCAAATGTACTACGGTTGATAATAGTTTACATCTGATAGTTTTAGGGGGGTTGTGGCAGATGCTTCTCCTAAAGTTTGAAAAAAAATCATCTTGTCTTTTATACAGGGTGATTCATAAAAGATGGGCAGAACTTTAAGGGGTTATAGTACACTTAAAGACAAATAATATTAAATAGGAGACTAAGGGTCCCAGACGTATTCCCAAGGAGATAGGGGGCATTAAAGTTTAGGGTCCGAAATTTCAAATGATTATAAAAAATGGAAAAATTGGTCGATTCGTTTGCAGTTTTTGCAAAAAATTTTCTTTATGCCAGTATTTTCTTGAAATAAAATTTTAAAGTTCAATTTCAAAAAATGCCGATAGGGGCGCTTTAGATTTTGGAGTAACAAACAACTATTTTTTAACGTTATTTTTTGTATTTCTTTAAATGATTTCGAAAGCTTAGACTTAAACTTAAATTTTGATCTAAAAATCTGAGTCCTAACGAGTAGTTAAGTAGCGTAAACTGAAATTTGAAATCCTTCTCCCCCCAGAACAAAAATCAGTTATTCCCGATCTTTGTGTCGTAGATTAGGCTCTAAGTACTGCCGCGTTTTGCTAAAATTATTCTTTATGTCAGTATTTTCTTGAAAATAAATTCTAAAGAAAATTTTCAAAAAATTCCGATAGAGGGCGCTTTAGATTTTGGAGTAACGAACAACTATTTTATACCGTTATTTTTTGTGTCTCATTAAATGCTTTCTAAAGCTTAGACTTAAACTTAAATTTTCAGCTCAAAATCTGAATCGCTGAGCGTGGTTCAGTAGCGAGGGGAGGGGGTTCAAATTTCAACTTCTGAACATAGTTCAGTTTGCACTACTTAACCATGCCCAACGATTCTGTGCTGTGATACGAGGCAAAAATACAACTTTCGTCAAGGACTGCATAGTCGGAATTCACTCATAAAGGCACTGGCACAGTTGGAAACGTCGCTCATGCAAACGTTAAAGCTCCATTCCTGACGCTAGTCACCGGGTGAAGAAGGAGACAGAAAGTATGCAAATGTCAAATGGGGAAGAAGAAGAACACGTATGCAAAATTTCGACACGATTCAGGCATAAAAACCACTGAACGGTGAGTCAAGTGTAAGTCGCTGTAGTAATGAATCGGAAGATGGTGCCCTTCACGAATAAGGAAAAGGCTGAGATGCATTTAATTTACGGAGCGGCAGATGGAAATGGTGCAGAGGCACAACGAATGTACGGAGAGCGATTTCCCAACAGGCGGTTGCCTAACCGCAAAACTTTCGAGCGCTTGCACAGACAGTTGTGTGAGACGGGATCATTTCTCGCTTCCCGGTCGAATGCAGGTCGTGCAAAAAAGGACGAATCAGTAGTTGTTGCAGAAGCCATTCTGGATGTAGTAGCGGCGCAGCCAAGTACAAGTACACGAACAGTGGCTAGGCAGGTGGACACCTCACAGTCCATGACTTGGAGGGTACTGAAGGATGAACATTTGCTCCCGTTTCATGTGCAACGAGTCCAGAAACTGTCTCCAGGGGATTATCCAAATCGTATTGAATTCGCCCGCTGGTTTCTGCAGCAGAACGCGCTAAATCCACATTTTGGACGAACTGTGCTTTTCACCGATGAATGTACCTTCACACGTGAAGGTACATTTAACACACACAATGCACATGTATGGGCGGATGTCAATCCACATGCTACGTATCCACATGCTCATCAGAGACGCTTTTCCATCAATGTTTGGGCAGGAATCCTCGGAGACCACCTAATCGGACCGTACCTTCTTCCTGAACGCCTCAACGGTAAAACCTACCTCACATTTCTGCAACATGTGCTGCCAGACCTGTTAAACGTTGTTCCTCCACGCATCCGGCGGGTCATGTGGTTCCAGCACGATGGAGCGCCAGCCCATTACGTACGAGACGTCCGCAACTATCTGGACATCACATTTCCGAACAGATGGATTGGTCGAGGTGGTACTGTTGCTTGGCCTGCTCGCTCGCCAGATCTTTCACCCCTCGATTTCTTTTTTTGGGGACAATTGAAGGCTCTTATGTATGAGACACCCATTGAATCCCCCGAGGAACTGGTCGTCAGACTTTCCGCCGCTGTAGGGGAAGTGCTCGAAAAGCCTGATGTTTTCGCGAATGTTCGCCGTTCCATTCTTCGCCGTTGTTCTGCGTGCATAACTTCTGGTGGTCACAATTTTGAACATTTATTGTAATTACATGTTAATAAATATGCTTTGGTAACATAATCCTAATTTGTGTCTTTTTACCTCGTATCACAGCACACTGGACATGGTAAACTGAACTGTGCTCAGGAGTAGAAATTTCAAACCCCTCTCCCCAGAAACTTAACCACGTCTAACGATTCAGATTTTGGGCTGAAAATTTAAGTCTAAGCTTTAGAAAGCATTTAATGAGACACAAAAAATAACGGTATAAAATAGTTGTTCGTTACTCCAAAGTCTAAAGCGCCCTCTATCGGAATTTTTTGAAAATTTTCTTTAGAATTTATTTTCAAGAAAATACTGACATAAAGAATAATTTTAGCAAAACGCGGCAGTAGTTAGAGCCTAATCTACGACACAAAGATCGGGAATAACTGATTTTTGTTCTGGGGGGAGAAGGGTTTCAAATTTCAGTTTACGCTACTTAACTACTCGTTAGGACTCAGATTTTTAGATCAAAATTTAAGTTTAAGTCTAAGCTTTCGAAATCATTTAAAGAAATACAAAAAATAACGTTAAAAAATAGTTGTTTGTTACTCCAAAGTCTAAAGCGCCCCCTATCGGCATTTTTTGAAATTGAACTTTAAAATTTTATTTCAAGAAAATACTGGCATAAAGAAAATTTTTTGCAAAAACCGCAAACGAATCGACCAATTTTTCCATTTTTTATAATCATTTGAAATTTCGGACCCTAAACTTTAATGCCCCCTATCTCCTTGGGAATACGTCTGGGACCCTTAGTCTCCTATTTAATATTATTTGTCTTTAAGTGTACTATAACCCCTTAAAGTTCTGCCCATCTTTTATGAATCACCCTGTATACTGAAAAAAATACACCCTTATGACCTCTTTAGTCAAAATGTGCTTTTACTGTCTTTTGTATTAAATTTGCTTACACTGTAAAAAATGATTTATTGTTGCCCTGAAATTTAAAAATTGAAAATTTCTTCCAAAATGAAGAGTATGCCTTTCAATATAAGAAAAGTGCTTTTGTGAATCTAAAATGTGAACTTAGAATCTAAAAAGTGCTCTTAAGAATTTAGAAAAGGTCTTTGCTGTACACAAAATGTCTAAAAAAGAGCACTTTCCTCACCAGTGGCATTCTGCCCTTATTGGAAAAATCTTAGACGGAGAATCTTTAGATACTACTACATTACAGACTGGGAGACGGCAGCACAGACAATCATCTCATCAAGTATGAAGCCGAAATTCCAGGATTAGACAGAACACAATTAGCCTATAAAAATACAACTAGTCTGCCAAATCATATTCCAGTGGAAACCACCTTCAGACTCGATTTTAGTGGTTGACTCATAGGTTTATCAGGCCTGTCCAACCTTTTACTAAGCAAGGGCGCACCACAGCTCTTGGCACTCAATGAGGGGCGCCATTATTCACATGAATGAAAACATGCGGTAATATTGCTGCATAGAATATGTATGCATGCACTTCTTATCATAATGGAAATGAATATAATATAATGGAATAATATAATAACATAATGGAAATTTTAGAGCGGTAGATTAAAAGCTCTTACAGCTCTGAAGGTACACGTATTAAATTTTAAACAATCTATCTACCTAAACTATCTTAAAGTTTCTAGGGTAAGGTGCCAGAAACTTTAATTGAGTCTATAATAACAATAACAAATGGAAATCAGATATATTGTTGCGTGAAAATTCGCTTTGGTTTATTTTGAAGGCGGGTTTTAGTTTAAAAAAACATATAAAAACAAGGGCATGCACGATAGTGGCTAATCCATATGGGTGATTCCAGAGAGACAGTTTATAAGTTCTTTCGTAGATAGAAATTATTCTACACTGTTTTCTTAATTTTTCAAAGCAAATTGAGAGAAACCCCTCCCGAAAATTTCAAAATTTAAGAAGGAAAAATTTAGCCCTTTTAATTTCCCGTATGCAGCAGTCAATGTGGAAGTGTGGCAATAGGAAAAACTAAATATGTGAAGTTTCATGCGCATGTATTTTCAAAGGAGCAGGCGAAGATCAAAAACTTTATTTTCTTTTAATTTGTAACTATTCAAAAAAGCTTTTCCTAATTAATAAGAAATTTAACCATCATAATTAGATTTTATAAACAATAAAGAAAGCATTCTATAAATTTTTAGAATTTTGCTTATAAAAAGTCTAATAATACGGAATTTTCAAAAGGGCGCCAAAAAAATCGTCAAAGGGCGCCATGGCGCCCGCGTGCGCCGCGTTGGACAGCCCTGGGTTTATCATTCTGTTATCCTGCACCTAAAGATTTGAAAACATGGAGAACTGGGAGCAGGAAAACAATGTTAAACCTAGGAATCAACTGCTAAAATCATGTTTGTAGGTGTTTTTTACAAAGATATGACTTGGCACATCCGATGTGTTTTAATATGCGCATTGATTTTGAACTAATTCTGGAATTTAAGCCTCCAACTCAATGAGGTGATTGCCTGTGCTGCTGCCTCCGGGTGTATCTGGTTTAATATATTTTATGTAATAGATTAGAAATCAATATTTAAAACAAATTATAATCCATCATTTTTTTCAAAAGTTTGATAGCATTAATTCTGCTTAGAGCCAGAAATAATGTCTTTGTTTCTTAGCTATTTTTTTTCTCACTGTAACAAACTGGTTCATGAAAACTTCAATATGCTTTTGTTTTATATATAAATGCTTAAATGTGATTAAAAATCATTTTTGAAGCGTAATTTAAACCAGAAATCTTGCACCAGCACAACATATATTTCGTCTATATTTTCAATATTAAACAGAGAAATCACAAAATGTATTAAAAATTACAATCGTTAAAGTACAGCATAAGCACTTTAAGAATCTAATAACCACAATATTTAAAATAGCACAAATACATTTTCTTTCATTATTCAATAATCAAAATACTTAATGTAGCACAAATGCATTTTCTCCTATTATTTTTCCGGTTTTATATCTCAGATCACCATAGACATTCATGAATTGTTTATATCTCCTACAGGGTAAATGAAAACCTGCAAATTAAAGTGTTCTGATTTGCAGATAGACACTACAAGTCTTTAATACAGACAATCAAAAATTGCAGGTGGATAGCATTTCATGCTAAGAAAATTTCATTTAAAATTAAAATATATATCCTGTTTTATAAAGAAAATGATTCAATAAATATATAAAATAATAAAAAATCTCAGCTTTTATAATTAAGTTTTTATCATTGTTCAAATCAATTAAATTTAGAATAGTGCTGCAAAAAGTGTAAATCAATGCCAATTTGACGTCATTGCATGATTTTTTCCACGTTGATTACCACATGCATGGCATAATTTAATGCCAGCATCTATGTTGAAAATGGCAGCCTTAAGATTTTGATTTCTTTCCTAAATTTTTGTTTTCAAAGGATTTACATAATCCGCCCTCTTTGGAACTCTGATTAATACTTCTTATGCATTGGATCTAATCAGTGTTCTCGCTGACATTTGACAGATGTTATTAATTTGGCTAATTAAAATTAAAAAACATTCGCCAAATGGAACTAGTCGTTGGGGGTGGGGGGGCACCGTAATACTTACCCATCATATGTATGCATACATAATACATGAAAATAAAACACTTGTAAATTATTTATAAAATGCATTGCAATACAAAAACAAAATTTAAACGTGTATTTAAATATTTTTATTATGTACAGTAATGTTCTATTAATGAGCTGCTGATGAATCTATTTCAACAAAATAAAAAACACGCCAAACTACCCAAGTAGTGCTGAATTGTGAATTATAACTCCAAAAATAATAATCTTATCAACTAACAGTTTATTGCGTCGGATTAAGCGTCTCATTTTCAATTAAAATATATCTTTGAATTGAAATTAGAATGAAATACAGGGTCATGAAAATTCGAAGAATGTGGAAAACAGGATTACAAATATCTCAGCAACTAATAATTCGATCGACTTCGTTCTTTATGCAAAATTTGTGTTATTTTATTGCCTTATACCATAGGTTCTTTCTGGACCACCGCCCCCTTTACAAGAGAAAAAAATGCCAACGCCCCCCCCTCTTTTATAATAGTTAATTATACAAAATTTTAAAATATTGTTGCATATTATCTATTTTTTACTTGTCTATTTATTAAGAATCATACAGCAGAAGTTAATTAAAACGACCATCAAATCGTTTCTTAAAAATTGAAAAATAAACACAAAACAAATAAGAATTTTGGAAAAATAACGAAATGGTTGAGGCTGATGGAGTTTTAACAATTCGCTCATGTCGGATTTAAATTTTTTTAACATCAGTCACAACTTGTCAGATTCAAGATGTCTGTTCCTTTTATTAGACAGTAAATTAGCTACAGTACGGAACCCACTCTCAGACAAATCTGATGAAGGAAAAGCACTTAAAATTTTATGTACTCGTCTCACAATCTGGATTAGAGAGCTGTATTGACTTTGAAGTTGTTTGTAACTCGTGGTATCCATTTCTTAATTTTACTTTTAGTTCTGATTTACAGCGAGTTCCACGATTTCCTCTTCTAAATATGACGATACTGCAGTATCTCCATTTGCGAAAGGATTTAAAAATAAACTCGGTATATTCATGTATAAATATCAATGTCAAAAAGTAACCAAATTTGGAATTTAGGGCAAATCAGTTAGTTCTTGAAATAGAACTGTTGCAGGAATCGTGGAAAAGGCAGCATAGTAGCGCCACCTTTTGAGAAATTTTCAACAAAATGTAACAGTATCAACAAATGTACTGTTGACGTTAAGGACTTGCAGAATCTGATGTTTGGTAAAAATACATGCAGTAATTCTTGAGATAAAGCTGTTGCAGAAATCGTGAAAAGGCAGCATAGCAGCGCCACCTGTTTAGCGATTTACACCAAAAACTAATCAGCATCAATTTATATCACGGACTACCTGAATGTAATTTTTTATTGAATTCCATGCATTAGTTGTTTAGGTAGAGCGCCCATAAAATTTGTCATATATAGACAGACATTTCGTAAAAATATGTTTTTTGGAATCTCTACCCCTAAAACGTATAAATCCGACAAAAACCGAGATTCAAAAATTTTCGCGAATCCAATGTTTTCTTCTTGTAAAGTTAGAAAAAAGTAAAAATAGGACATATCTTTGTCGTTTTAATTAGCACGCACTTATTCAAATGCTCTTATAATCTAGAAAGCTTCATGGTTTCATTAAAAAAAAAAAAAAATAAAAAAAAAATAAAAAAAAAAAATTGGGCAAATTAAGCACATAGGTAACGATTGGTTTGTAGTAGAGTACCTAGACCCATATTTTAAATACTCAATAATGTACTGCAAACATTTCTTTTCGATTAAGATATTTTAAAACACAAAACTTTTCCCTATTTAAGTTTAAATAAATTTACTTTTGAACAAATTTATAGATATAACAATCTTTATCACTTTCACTAAGAATAAAAAATTTTTAGAACTGATTCAAATCATGAGTTCTTTTCGAACTTCAGATTTTTCGAAATACAAGTTAATAAAAAAAGATTTTGTTTAAAACTTTTAGCTATCGCAAATTCTATATTCCACAATTTTTTAATTCATAATGATTTTTAAGGGTGTACAGTCGGCTCTCGTTAATTCGAACTCGTCGGGACCACAAGAAATGTTCGAATTATCCGAAGTTCGAATTATGGAAAATCTGAAATGAAAACATGCTTAATAGGGTACTATTACAAAATAATTAATGTTGTAGTGCTTTTTAAATTTATTTCGTCTGTCGTCATTAGAATATGACAAAATATTAAATTAGAATGTGTGGGATGTTATTCGGTACTTAAAATATAGAACAGAGATGTTACAGTCACATTTTATTGTAGACGACACAACACATATTACATTATTTACAAATCGCAAGACGAGCGCAACTCAATCAATTGAATATCCATAAAAATTACTTAGCACAATGAACATCTCTAAGAGAGATGTATAGCAAACACACATCCCAATCTTACATCTTAACTTAAAACTCAATTACTTCACTTCATTTCATGTCTTTTTTGAAAGGAAGGCAAAATATCTCAAGATATTTTGCCGAAGGTGGCAATAGCGCCACCTATAGATACTATAATTTAGGGAAGGCAGTCACCCTGTTACAGCCTCCCCCTCTGGTTCCGCGAACGTCCCGGTGTGGAACCAGTAACTTTCTTTGGTGGCCTACCGCGTTTCCTAATGGGTGCGACAGGCACTATGTCAGAGTCATTACATAGTTTTAAGGCAGAAGTGTGACATGTAGCAAGTGGATCATTTGGACTGTCCATACTTGCTATGACAAAAGTGGTGGGTGATTTTTGAGTTAAAATGATGTAAGGTCCATCACGTTTAGGCATGAACTTCGACGTTTTGTTGTTAGAGGCTTTATTTACTGGATGTAAGTCAACCCAAACTTTGTCTCCTGGAACAAAACTATGTCCCGGTTTCCGACTACGGTCAGCAAATTTTTTCCTCTGATCTTGCTTAGATTCAACTTTGTCTTTGATTTCTTTGGCGAATTTTGCGAATTTATTGAGATATGGAGTAATATCAGGCACAAAATTATCATTTTGAATTACAGCACGAATGTCATGCTGAACATCATCCGTTGTTCTCGATTCTCTTCCAAACTGCAAGAATGCTGCTGTTTCTCCAGTAGTGTCACACTTAGCAGTATTTAGTGCAAAACGGATTGTTGGAAGTTTTTCTTCCCAAGAGCAGTGATCATTTTCTACTGATATAGCCAATCTCGGCTTGAGATCTCTATTTTTCCTCTCCACAGGATTAGCCTGGGGATGGTATATGGGAGTTGGATTTTGTTTGATACCTAAAAGAAAACAAAGTTGTTGCATCATAGTACTAACAAATTGGGGTCCGTTATCACATATTATACGTCTCGGTAGACCATATTTAAGGATAACTTCTTCAAGCAACGTAGTTTCACATTGCGCTGCAGTAGCATGTGTAAGGGCACACAATTCCACCCATCTTGTTGCACAGTCTTCTACTATAAATATCCACCTTTTACCGTTCTTACTTTTTGGTAAAGGGCCAAAAAGATCAATTGATAGAACTTCAAATCTTTGCGAATACACTGGTGTTTGTAACAAACCGGATGGTTTTTGATTAGAAGGTTTATACCTATTGCATTCAGCACAATTTTTGACATAGTTTGAAATGTATGAACGCATTCCAGTCCAATAATACCTTTTGGATATTCTATTTAACGTACCTTCAGCACCGTAGTGACCAGCCGTAGGTGAATCGTGGTGTTCTTTTAAAATTTTCTCCCTTTCATGTGATGGGACAACTAGTTGAGCTTCTTCTGATTCCGAACTTGGAGAATACTTGTATAAAACTCCTTGATTCATAATATAACCGCGGTCAGTCCAATTAGTATAGTCAAGAGTTTTTTCTTCATTTTCGAAACTTTTAATAATTTTCTTTAATTCTTCATCTTTTATTTGTTCAGCGCGTAAATCACTTGATGATTTAGAAGGAATATCAACTATTATAGCGCAAATATCGCAACTTTCTTTATTGGTGTGATCACAAGCAGGACGAGAAAGCATGTCAGCTATGACGTTAGCTTTGCCTGGAATATATTATATTTTCAAATTAAATTCTTGTAATTGTAAAGCCCTTCTGGCAAGTCTTCCAGAAGGTGACTTTAAACTCATGAGCCATCGGAGAGGCTGGTGGTCGGATGCCACAGTAACTTCTGTTCCATCAATATATCCTCTGAATTTATTAAGAGCCCAGACAACAGCAAGTGCTTCTCTTTCTGTGGTGTGATAGTTGCGTTCTGCAGCAGTCAACAATCTACTTGCATACTCAATCGGATGCTCTTCAGCACCTTCACCCTGTAGAAGTACTGCTCCCAGAGCATAACTACTTGCATCAGTTCGAATGAAAAAAGGTTTAGTTTCATCAGCTTGTTTCAATATTGGAGCTGAAACGAGGCATTGCTTCAAGGTTTGAAATGCATTTTCTTCATCGGCACCCCAGTGCCATTCCACATTCTTTTTTGTGAGATTACTAAGTGGTCTGGATATTTTTGCAAAGTCTTGTATAAAACGGCGATACCATGAACATGTCTGCAGAAAGGATCGCAGTTGTTTTGTATTCTTCGGAGGTGGGATCCTCACAATAGCATCAACTTTCCCAGGATCAACTTCTAGGCCATTTGGTGTGATCCAGTGTCCTAAATATTTTACTCTGGTACAAGCAAAGTTGCATTTTTCTCTATTAGCAGAAAGTTTCCATTTGTCTAATCTTTTAAAAACAGCTTCAAGATCAGCTAGATGTTGTTCAAAACTTGATGATAAAACAATTAAGTCATCAAGATAAGTGAGAATATTTACATCTGGGAGTCCTTTGCGAAAGCTATCCATTGTCCTCTGAAACGTTGCAGGGGCATTGCGGAGACCAAACGGCATTCTTCGAAAGCGATATGTTCCTAGAGGGCAAACAAAAGCAGTTTTATCTCGATCAGGTTCATAGACACTCACTTGATAGTAACCAGCATTCAGATCCAGCGTTGTCATGAACTGAGCAGTTTTCGACTGATGCAAAAGATCGTCCATACGAGGGAGTGGATAGGTATCTGGTATAGTAACTTCATTCAGCTTCCTTTAGTCTACACATAAGCGAACACTACCATTTGGCTTAGGAATGAGCACTATTGGTGCAGAGTATGGAGACTCGCATTCTTCAATAATTCCTTTGGCTAGAAGATCATCAATTTGGGTTTTACACAATTCTTTCTTTGCCGGTCATAACCTGTAAGGAGGTAGTGAAATAGGACGATGGTCTCTGGTATTTATATGATGTTCGACGACGGGTGTTGCTTCTCCCCCTGGTCGAAAGGTATTGGAAAATTTTTCAAGTAAGTCATTAAGCCTTTTTCTTTGTATCTCAGATAGATGCTGACCTTCTGTTTCTCTTAACATAACCGAGTTAACTGTGGCAGTTAGTGCTGAGATTTCAGGCGTCGTAATGAAAGGATCATCAGAAAAGGGAATTTTACGTTTAGGATTGTTCTGGAAATACCAACTTTGGCTTCTCATGTCTAGCACGATCCCCATTTTATTTAAAAAATCTATGCCTAACAATGTTCTATTTCCCTGGGCTTCGGGTAAGGCAAAAATCGTTGTACTAGTTGTACGACCTTCTATTTCAACAGTGATTGTTGCTTGAAGAACGTTGGTTTCTTTTCGTAGGCCATCAGCAAGTGTTATGCTTACACCGGTGTCTTCGAACACAGTTCCTTGGTCACACAGAATCTTGTATAACATTTCCCCAGCAATGCAATGAGTAGCTCCTGTATCTGCGCAAGCAACCCCTGTAACACCATTTACCTTTATGTACAACAAAGGTGTTGCTTGAGTGTTGATAGAACAAGATTTGAGATGAAGGGAACGAAAATTTGCTGATTGCGTCTGCGTAGATGGGGAACAATTAGGACATTTAGCTTTAACAAAACCCTGTTTACCACAGCCATAACAACTTATAATCGGACGTTTATCATTGTTTTCGTATCTTGAATTTGTATATTTTGAAGAAGAATGATTATTTTTATAATTTGAAAAATGTTCGTTAGTTTCATGTTTGGGTGTTTGATTTTTCCAGAATTCGTGACCATTTGAATTTTTCGGCAAAACATGTTTCTGCGCTTCACGCATTTTTGGATAACTTGCTGACTTTTGAGAAGAAGGTTTAATGTTTTCGTAAATGTCTAGCTTTTCAGCCAACATGACAGGATCATTTAACTTGTCCCAACCATCTAAATAATGATTTTTATATTCATGTGGACACTTTTTCTTAATCTGATCAGCGATTATTAGTTCAGTTAGTTTTTCAAATGAATTGATTTCTAATTCGGATAACCAACCCTCAAAATAATTTCTAAGTTCAAAATAAAAATCCTTCCAAGTAGAATTTTCTCTTTTTTGATGTCGGCTAAATAATACTCTAAATTTTTCTGCTGTCAACTTAAATCTTTTAAGCAATATGTCACGAATATAAGAATAATTTTTGAACATTTCTTCTGGTTCTCTGGCGATTAGTTTACCAATGTCGTTCGGAAGTACGGCAATTAATTGAGAAACCCAAAATTCTTTGGAGACATTAAGCATTTTCATTTGACGTTCAAACATTGTCAAAAACAAAGACATATCATCCTTTTCAGGAATAAATGTTGGCAAGATATTTTTAATATCTGTACGCATCTGGTCTATTTGATTTTGTGGTACTGTTGTCGCGGTAGGGTTTTGAGCATGTAGATTAAGCTTTTCTAGCTCATATGCTTTTTCCTCTGCAATACGTTTATCCTGAATCATTTGTTGTTCTGCAATTTCTTGTTTTTTGCGATCTTCCACGATAGCAATAAATGCCTCTTTAACAAATTGTTCGTCGTCTTTAAGCAGTTGACACTTCATAATTTTCTCACGTAAGACTGATAGTTTATCATCTTTATCTACATCTAACTCTAATTCTATGCCCAAATTAAACAAATCGATTTTTTTTCCTTTAGAAAGAAATGCCATTTTTCCCAAATTGTTGTTGATATTGTTGATTTATGCTTAAATTAGAAAACTATTAGATACGTGACCCATTAAATAATAAGAACAAAATGACTACCTTCCCCTTACAGGTAAATAAAACATGTAAATATAGATAAATTTTCATAAATAAATGTTAAAAAAAATGCAGGAAATAATTTAAAACATACTAAAATATACCACTAATTTAATCATGAGCTCATGAAAATATTTAGAAGAAATATTATTATACGTTAAAATTCAACCTTTTTACCAAATTATCTTACCAATGACATAAATCATTCATTTTAAATGTATGAAATATTGTAGGTAATTCATTGCGAAATAATTATCAACCACACATAAATATAAAAACAACTCGAAATATGAATAAAGAACTTACTTTACATCTAAAAAATAAACAACATACGAAATAATAAAATTTATCAAAATCATTTTTAAACTCTGAGCACAGATTAAAAAACAAAACAAAATTCACTTACTCAGAATCCTTGCTTTTAAAAACAATATAAAAAAAAAATCTCTTTCAATTTCAGAAAACCAATGTTTCTTAATAATCTTATTCAAAATGAACATAAAACAAAACAAAAAACAAAAATTATATATATATATGAAACAGCATTTGTCTTAATAAATAAAAGAAAATGAAAACTTTTTTCCGCAGCTGGCCAACAAAAAAAAAAAGAGAAACAAACAAACAATCAAAAAAATAATTTCAACTTTTACCGGTAAGAAAAATAAAATAAAAATCTATTTTAAGATAAAGGTTGTCGATGATTAACATAACAATTAAAAGCACGCAAAAGTAGATAGGCATCGAATACTTCTAAGAACAAAATCAGATTATAAGTAGAATGCTTTTATATGAGGAAATGAAGAAGTTTCAATCACAAACACCAGTTATGTTTAAAAACTAGAAGATATTTTGTTGCTTATGAAAACTGAAGAACATTATTTATTGTCATGTCGACAATATTTTTCAATTATTTCCAATGTGAAGGGTACGGATTACCCTTTTTGAATGCATGTTCTTGCTTTTTTGTCAGGATGACGCACTTAAAACACACAATTGAAGAAGAAGAAAGCACTATTAAAAATAAGAACAGAAGCTTGATTCATTGTAGATTTGACAACACCTTTAAAATGGGTACAGATTACTCTTTTTTTTTAAAATACTTTCTTGAATTTTGTCGCGATGATACTACCACACATAACTGATATTAAAGAAATTAGCACAAAACTGGAGTATATCTTGATACTTGATATGGCACATTATATAATAGAACTTTTTGGAAATCACAGGATGAATTGTTCTTGACGAACACGGCACTTGAGAACACAAAATTTCCTTTATTGCCGAGATGACAATAATTTAGAAGTGGGTACGGATTACCCTACTTTAAATATAATTTTTGGAATTTTTGTCAGGATGACAACAGCGAACTTGACACAAAGACTTTGAAAGCACAAAAATTTTCCGAAAGAACTCCATTTTACGTTGGGCGCCAGTGTGGGATCTCCATTTTACGTTGGGCGCCAGTGTGGGATGTTATTCGGTACTTAAAATATAGAACAGAGATGTTACAGTCACATTTTATTGTAGACGACACAACACATATCACATTATTTACAAATCGCAAGACGAGCGCAACTCAATCAATTGAATATTCATAAAAATTACTTAGCACAAAGAACATCTCTAAGAGAGATGTATAGCAAACATACATCCAAATCTTACATCTTAACTTAAAACTCAATTACTTCACTTCATTTCATGTCTTTTTTGAAAGGAAGGCAAAATATCTCAAGATATTTTGCCGAAGGTGGCAATAGCGCCACCTATAGATACTATAATTTAGGGAAGGCAGTCACCCTGTTACAAATGTATAAATACATAAACTAATTAAAAGATTAGACACAAGCACAATGGAAGAAAAATTTAAAGCGTTACTGATGAACAGACGGGGCACTAAGAAAATGGATATCAAATGCATTGGATTATACGTATACTTGTTCGGAACAATTTTCACAAAAATCAAAGAAAGAAAGTTATTCAAATGATCTGAAACCCGTGAGAAAGAAGCGAAAAATAAAAAATCGAAATTCTCGTTAGTTCGAATTAACCGAAGTCAAGAGAAAATGAGTTCGAATTAATGAAAATTTTTAACGTTATTCTGCCATTGAAAATTTCGGGACTTCATGTTTAGTTCGAATTAAACGAATTATCCGATTTCGAATTAACGAGAGTCGACTGCATTTCGATTCAAACTGCTTATTTTCTGATTTATTTTTAAATTCATTTTTGCTCTCATATGCATCAAACTGGCAAATTGTCTTATTTAGAAAGTACACAAGGTGCCGTGATTGTCGATTCTTTGATAAATGCAGAAAATATTGCAAAAGAAGCAGTACAAAAACAGCTTTTTGAACCGATTTTCCCGAAGCGGGAGATCTGTGAACGAAAAAAAAGGTCATACTGAGATGATAATCATTTATAAATCAAATTCTAATAAATTGAGAGTAAAACGACATCACACGGCATATCTTATACATCTCTTCAAAAATCCCCTCAGCAAGTTTCATGTTTCTACTTTTATTAATGTGTCTGAAATTGTACTAGAAAATTTCGAGCTGTCGAAGGTGGAAAAGCGTTTACTCGAATACACCCTTAATGCAAGTCATAGCGATTTTTTCGTGTTCCGCTGTGATATTTTGACATTCATGAAAGAATTGTAGTTACAATATTTTAAGCCTGATATAATAAAATTTTGTTCTCCGCGATTTTAGCGTTTCTTCGTGTTCCAAGGCGATTTTCTGACATTAGTAAAATAAATTCTACCCCTCTCCCCCGCCTGCTGTAGGTTCGTCTGTACAGATTTCCATTTAAATGTGCAGGTAAGGTTTTTGTCACGGACCGAGCTATGCAGAGGAAATCAACTTTTTCATTATATTAGTTCCTAAATATGTAGGTATACCGTGACCGCCCCCCTTGACTCTCCTAACGCCCCCCATTTTCCTCTGGACTTAGTAACGCCCCCCTGGAAGGCCCCAGCGCCCACTGGGGGGCGGTACCGCCCCCGTTGGGAACCTATGCCTTATACGATCACTGATTAAAATAAAAATTTCAAAAATTTTTATATACCTTTCATCAGAACGAATTTTTCGAGAGTCCGAAAAAAATAGTTCCGGATAATCGAGGTTAATGATATTAAATAGGCTTCGTCCCATTCATACATACTAAGTACAGACAAAATTTCAAGTCTCTATCTCAATTTTTTCGGGAGATAGAGCGTTTACAAACAGACGGACGGACGGACGGCAATTTTTTTTTCTAAAGATATGTTTTTCAATATCTTCAGTGTCTAAAGCGTGTAAATCCGCCAAAAAAATTTTTTTCGACTTTAAAAACGATTGCAAGACTTACCTATACTACGTATGATGGGTAAGTAGAAGGTATTAGCGAAATAAATTCGCCGTGTAACACACCAAAAAAAAAACTTTAATCTTTTAATGTACACTCTTTTTTCCATATGTTCTAAAATAATCAAAGTTTTTATAACTGCAATAACGATTGTTATTAATCTAATTTCAACTATCCGCTACATATATATATATATAACTATATATATATATATATATACCGTAAAATACCGTTAATCCGCTCCCCCCCCCCCCAAACGTGACGAAAATCGTAAAATAATTAGAGGGGGGCGCTTATACGGGATTTTTCCGCGATCGTTTCCCAAAAATTTTCAGGGATGAATCATGATAAGATGAATGAATCGTGAATCTTTGAATGAATCATGGATTTTGATACTTGAAGCAATACTCGAAAAAATTTGCGTTTTTTTTTTTAAAAAAAAAGGAAATTCCCAGAAAAAAGGAGAAAATTGTAAAAAAAGCATGAAATCAATTAAAAAATCTCTAAAAAACGCACATATCATCAAAGATTCATGAATAATTCATTTAATCATGATTCAACCGTTCTCAAGCGATCCGTTTTCAGCGATTTTTTTTGAGAGGGAGGCCGCTTTCTCGGGATTTTTTGAAAATTTCATATCTTTTATGAAGAGGGGAGGGGCATTTGATCGGGAAGGGCGGATTAATGGGATTTTACGGTATATATATATATATATATATATATATATATATGAAAAACGAAAAAAAAAATAGAAAAAAAGACAAAAGCTGAGCACTAGCAATTTGGCGAATTTGATCGCTTGTTTACTCGCCAAATGACGAATTTAGTCGCAATTTGGCGCAATGGCGAGCGACAGGGAGAAACCTTGGATCTATTGATGATTTTGGTAATTACATATGGGATTTAACTTTTTGGAATACTTTGATGTAAATTTAATCTTATCTAACAAAATAAATCTTCCTTCATTTCACTACTAATTGCATTATTTTATTTTACATTATCGCAAAATAGAAGAGAATAAAGATTATTTTTCAGGTCTTCATGAACCTGTAGCACAGAATATAGTTTGATGTACAGAAAACTATGTAACATTTTTTTTTAATTACATTTCTAACATTTCTTATCAAAGTTGATATCCTTATTATTCATTATCTCTATATTTGTTTATTTTGTCGATATTTTTTTCGTAACTTCGAAATTTATGTATTTATTATTTTTTTAATGGAGATTATTTTATTTAACACTCCTATTCTTGAATCTTAATATTTACAAATCTAAAAGCTTTAGAAATTATAGATTCGCAGACATTTGTTAAAATAAAAATGGTGACTATGCTATTGTTTTTTAACTGCATCACCAAATTACGAGAAATTTGAATCAATAGTTCTAGTTAAAATTCCAAAATGATTGATTGAAAGTAAAGAAATCAGTTCAAAATTGTAACCTAAATAGATTATTATTAGAGATTGACTAAAAGTTTCGTTTTTGGCCCAAAACCAGAGTTTCACGAAAAAAGGCTATTGCAAATTTGGCCAGATTGGAGTCATCTATATTTCAAAAATCTCGTACATTCTACTGAAATTTCCAATGCGAATCATCGATTTGAACTACATCAGTTCAAATGAGACACTTTTTTCATTTATTGTGTGAACTTCAGTGTTTATAATTATTAGTCACCACTGACTCTACTGCAAATTATAATAGCATGAATACGTATCATAATGGGAGTAATACATGTATGATTAAACTTTAAACATACTTTTCACATGCTCATTAAAATTACAGACTTAACTCTTTCGGTTCCGATCCTTTTCTTAAAGCCTAAAAAAATTAAAACTTTGATCAGACAGCAGTTTTGAGTAGTAAAATGCATATTTATGATTATGATTATACATGATGATAATAACTTTGAGATTATACATAAATATGATTATGATATTTTTGTGCATCTGCCAGGCCTTATTTATAGTCCAAAGTATTTTAAAAGTAAAGAACACATTTGTAACCGCAAGGACCGAAAGACTTACGAGTGATAACAAATTTTTAGGTGGAAACTATATATGAGCTTTGAATACTCTTTGGAAATTTCCTAGCATTAATTCACTCTCTCGTTAATAGCACGGAATCGCAGGAATGATTAACAATTATGTTTCTAATAAATTTGTTTATGGACGTTTATTAATTACTTTAAACCTTTTGGAAATTTTTGGTCGAAAATAGGGAATTCTGTTTCTGTATGAAACACCTGTTTCGTTGTTATTACATGTACCAGCAGACCCACTAATCAATTTTCAGGTATTGGCAAAATTAAAAAGATGCCATTTTTAACAGGAGAATACAGTTCATACATTTATAATAGTACTTTTAAATAACATATGATATGTTTCTTTTTAAATTTAGAGACCAGTTATACAGAATGCCATCTATGAGAGTCTTTCTAAGGAAATTTAACCCATATTTATGCAGAGAAATCCAAGGTTTGAAGAAAACCATGGAAAACTCTGAATAATTAGAACAACGGGTGCTACAGGATTCGAACTCAGCACCTCTTCTCTCCCACTTTCGTAAGCAGAAATCTCTCAGGCACTGGTGGGACAATATCTTGATCATTGCATTTTATTTAATTTTTTATAAAACTTTATCAATGCCTTTTTAGTTAATCCTTTATGTTCTAAATAACGAAATTTTCATTTTTCTAGAGGATTTTTTGTGAATTTTTGAAACTGCCTGAGAAGATTTACACAATCATTTAATAAATTTTAGAACTATTTTGCCAATTAAACTTAAGTTAGAATTTATAGGAATTTTGTGGCATATTTATAATTCCAATCAAATCTTTTATTTATTTTGTATTTTGTAAAATTAGAAAATGTACAAATATAATAAAAAAAAATCAAACAAACTTTTCTTCCCTAATATTCTTCTGACAAGAAAGCTGAGTATGTGCAAAGGCAAAAGAAGTCCTTCGAAAAGTACTTTTTGTTTTGTGCAATCAATAATACTTTTGGTTCAAAGTAAAGTAATATATCTATAATTAACTAATTATAATTAAACTGTACTGGTACTAATCGATGCATTAAATGAATTTTATAACAAATTATCTTAAGGTACTTTAAAGCACCGCATAAAAGCTTAAATTAAAACTGACAAGACGTATTTTGCGTATGTATGCTTCTAAATAATAATGATTTAAAGCCATTTTTCGTGCTCTCCCTATAATTCACTTTAACAATAATCATATGAGAGTAAGTTCCTTAAAATATGTTGTTTTTGCAGAAACAATGCTGCAACAATTTCATCTACCCACAACAAATTCATCTTAAAAAACAAGGATAAATACAAACCAACATATGTGCTACATTTGGGTAAAATACCATTCTTTTTTAAAAACCTCTAACATTATAAAAAAAAACTTTAAAAAATATTACAATCACATTATGAACAAAAATAATAATAAATACATAAAAAATCAATCTGGAGAGGATAAAGAAATGAATAAGTGACAATTCCTACCTCCAAATTATATTTTCAGTTCATTAAAATATAACAAGAAACACTCACCCCCCCTTTCCTCTTTCCTTTTACAACGGTATGCTTATGGCTGTTTAAAATTTTGCAATAAGTAGCTTTAAAAAAATACCCAACAACTTAACTATTTCAACCTTCATTCTACTGATCTGCAGTGACGCCTAAATGTCCTACTTATAAAATTTTCTTGAACATATGGGACTTCTCATACTCCAAAATGGAAGGATACAAAATTCAGTCAAACATTTGAGCGATTTTTTAGATAAAATTTTCATACAAACATTTGTTGCTATTATAACAAAGCAGCATGAAGGATCAAGTTTAGTTCGGCGAAAATTGGCATTCAGTTCAATTTAATAAAACAATACATTCACAGCTGGATAACAGTTATATACCACTGCCATATTCAGTGATATTATTTAATTTTACACCCAGCAAGTTGCAAATGTTTTGGTATTGGTAATCTTGAAATTTGATTTTTCTGCCAAGTCTAGTGAAATGCTGTCAGCTTTGTAGCTTTGTTTATTGTTGACTTTTCAGTAAGTTCAGTGTTTATTGTTGACTCTTCATTCTTTTTAAAATACAATGACAAATAGGATGTTAGACACCAAAAGGACTCACTCATAAAATTTTCTCAACCATGTGACCTATCCCAATGATCTTTTCTTACCTCAAAATGCTAGGATACAAAATAGAATTTAGTGATGACCATCTGAGATTTGTTTAGACAAAATATACAAACAGATAAGATTTGCTTGATGATAGGAAACAATATTGCTGTGCCACAAAAATTTCTGAATTCGAATACAATTCAAGATACAAACAAACAAACAATCACAAAAATAAATGAAAATAAATCTTAAAAAACAAGTTCACTACTTATTAGCCGATAAACCTGGTATTTATAAATCAAGTAAACATGGTGAATAAATATTGAATTTGTTATTTACATACTTTTAAGAAAAATGGTTAAGTTAGCTCATAATGTGTGCAAAGAATACATGATAATGACATATGTTTCACTTGAATTCATGGAAAAAAGAATTTTAAGAAGAAAATTTAACAAATAAGTATTTATTTATTTATTTGCACCAGAAATATTTACAGCATATTTCTCATATTTGTTAAAAAGTGTTGCTTTAATTAAGCCTTTCCTATGTTATAAGATATTGAGCTACAATTTATCGTTTCAAGTTCAAAGTAAGTTTTTATTACAGGGTAAAATTACAGTGAAATAAAAAAAAATTGAATCTAAAAACCCTAAAAGGCTTTACAGGAAGTTTTACTAAAAATCTAATGAATAGGTCCGGAATTATTTGCTGATTTCAAAATGAGAAGTGTGATAATTATGGAAGAATTATACATTTTTTTTAAATCACTAAATTAAAAAAAAAAAGATATGTGATACTAGTAAATGAAAAGACATATATTGAGTACATATTTAATTTTGACTATAAAAATATAAGAGATTTAAAGGAAGTGTCTATTTGGTATGAGACGAATAATGCCTTCTTAGACTACTTTTCTGAGTAAATCCTTTGCAACATATTTCACAAACAAAGGGTTTCTCTCCAGTATGAGTCAGGAGATGACTTCTTAGAGTAGAATTCCGAGAAAATGCTTTAGAACATATTTTACAAACAAAGAGTTTCTCTCCAGTATGAGTCAAGAAATGGCTTCTTAGATTGCTCCTAACAGAAAATGCTTTGGAACATGTTTCACAAACATAGGGTTTCTCCCCAGTATGAGTCGTGAGATGGTTCCTTAGACTACTGTTCTGAGAAAATCCTTTGGAACATATTTCACAAACGTAGGGTTTCTCTCCTGTATGTGCTAAGAGATGTGCTTTTAGATGATGATTATGAGAAAACTCCTTGGAACATGTTTCACAAACATAGGGTTTCTCTCCAGTATGAGTCGTAAGATGATTCTTTAGATTACTCTTATCAGAAAATGTTTTGGAACATACTTCACAAATAAAAGGTTTTTCTCCTGTATTATGGGAGGAGTGTACTCTTTCACCACCATTTTGAGGAACAAAGTGATGTTCACCACAGAAAGATTTTTCTTCTGTAATCGATGTCATTTTTTTATGTGAAAAAGTTATGTTTCAGATGATAAGAGATTTTTCTTCTGAACTGATTATAGTATGAAGAGATTATAGCCATTTTCATCCAAAGAAATGTCCTACTGAACTTCAATAAGATAGTTTTATCAACATTTCAGTCTAAAAATAAAAATTATAAAATAATGAATTTTTTTTAAATAAATAGCAGTAAATTTTAATTCTGAATTAAGTTAATACATATGACAAGTTTCATTTCTTTAATCAATATTCCATACATTAAATCACATTGTACATCATGTATTTTCAAGTACAACGGAAATTGAGTATTTTTCATAGATACATATGTGTAGGTGTGCATGAAAAACAGTACTGTAAAATCCCGATAATCCGCCCTACCCGATCAAACGTCCCCTCCCCACTTTATAAAGAATTTGAAATTTTCAAAAAATCACGAGAAAGCGCCCTCACTCCCCATTCTCAAATGCGATTGAGAATGGTATGAATCATTATGAAATGAATGAATCATGAATCTTTGATGAAATGTGCGTTTTTTCGAGATTTTTTAATTGATTTCATGCTTGTTTTGGCTTTTTTTACAAATTTCTCTTTTTTCTGCGTTTTTTCGACAAAATTTACGGTTTTTTTAAAACCCAAATTTTTTCAAGCATCAAAATTCATGATTCATTCACCAATTCATTCATTACATCATGATTCATTCCTAAAATTTTGTTGAATGATGACGGAAAAATCCCGTGCAAGCGCCCCTCTCTAACTATTGAACGATTTTTCGTTACGTTGGGGGGGGGGGCGAATTAACGGTATTTTACGGTAGACACTTGCATATACACACTGATAAAAACTGAAAACTCATATCACTCTTTAAATTTACATCCCCCCCCCTTAAAATTTCACACATTTTTAAGTTGAAATTTTCACTAAAATTTTTTCAAAAGGACAGAAAAAATAATTTGATGAAATGCATGATTCAAATGGAGATCAATAAAAAAGAGCCTACAGCTTGTGTTTCGATGGAAGTTTTTGGAAAAAAAAATGCATTTAATTTAACAGTAGAGTAAAATATTTAAATAAATAACAAACTAAATTGATAAAAATTTAGGTAATTTTAAAACTGGTTAATTTATTAAAAGTAAATGAGAAGTAAATATCTAACAGTGTATATTTAAATAAGTTTTTAGAAAGTTCAGATACATTTTACACAAAAAATACATACAAAAAAAGAGGCCTTTAAGCCTTTAATCATCTTGTAGAATTTTTCAAGCATGATTCTTGAAATAACTGCCATCAAAGAATTCTTATGAAGAAATCAGTTTGGATTACATTACGAATCTATATTTTTTATGCCATTGAAAAAAATTAAAATTTTTTATATCAAGCTTTTTCATCATTCAAAATTTAATATAGCATGGAAAAAAACTAGATTAGGTGTTTGAAAAAAAAGTGATCTTTTTAAATTAGATCATTTTGACAAGAATAATGAAAACACAGATAGATTCTGTACTCATCAGCAGTTAGAACAAGTAGAAATAATGCATCCTAAATACAAGTACCGTATATATTCGCGTATAAGTCGACCCTCAAACTTTTGTTGTAAAAAAAAGGAAACATTCAAAGCCTGCGTATAAATCGACACCCCTCCACAAAATCTATTTTTTCCCATTTTTTTATGCGAGACAAAAAATTTATTTATACATACAAACAAACAAACAGAATTTCTACATAACAAGTGCTGCCATTGAAAAAGAAAAAATTATGTAAAACGCCATTGGCTGAAAAATACTGAATGTGCATGTCGTGTGCAATAACGTCAAACTTCTCTTCAACTGTCGTAAATAGCAAAATAGCCAGTGATCTGAAGATCAAAGGTCAGGAACATTACGAAGTGGCATATTTTGTAATATCGGCCCACCGGCAACGAGAAATAATGGCGCTCGAACGCAGTTTGCTCTTGATTTGGAGAGAGTAAAAACAACATTACAACATGTTACTTATTTAAACTTACTTTTTGCTGAAGAAGTCGTTTTAACGTTCTCAAAGGCTCAAAGGCGATTGGTATTAGAATACCTACGTGGGCGCGATGCACACGTTAACTTCCATTGAACAAGAGACGATCTAAGCAGAGTTCATCATGATGATAAAAAGAGTCTAATGTTCATCTCACAGGCAGCTGTAGTGGTGAAGAGCATATGATGTGCTGTCGATAGATGGTCTTTGAGCAGTTGAGTTTTGGAGACATGCCAGGGCAGGGATGGGGAAAGGGCTGACCAGGACAGTAAAATTAATTTTCAAATTTTAATTATTTTAAATCACAGTAGTGTGAATTTATCAAATGAAATATTAGAATCAGTGACAAGTATAAGGGTAACACAATGCAAATGATATAAATAGAATACACGATGCAAACAGATTACCAAAATGATGCAACCAATTTCAATTAATTAAATAAAATTCTATGTACAAAATTAAACAAGTTAAAAAAGGATAACAAAAATTTATCTGTTACATAAATTAATGAAATATTTATATTTTTAATCCCCAAGGCAACTAGGAACAAGTTAGGAAGGTAAATATTACCCGGTGCCAAAAGCGAGGCAGGAAAACGTCATTACCTAAATTAGTGGGAGGATGCCAAATAAAACAAAATGAAAATGAATTTTGGAATTTGGAAAGTCTAGAATGATGCGTTTAAGGGGGTTCGCGCCTCCTTCTTTTTGATGGAGGTGGAAATCCGTCATCTCTACTAAGAATGACCAGCGGTCTTTTCTTTCCCTGAGAGTCGTTCACACTGTAAGGTTGGATGGATTGCAACGCATCATTGGGTATAAGAATGCGATCTCTATGAAAATTTATAGCAAGTTTTTTGATAACTTGAGCAATGGGCTTGATATTGAAATCAGCATGTATGACGTCATTCCGAACAAACGTAGTTGCCTTACAAATCCTACGCAAAACTGCATTTTGAGAGATTTGAATTTTCTGCACCTGAGTTTCACAGATGGATTCCCAAACAACTGACCCGCAAGTCATGGTTGATCTGAAAAAGGACTTATATAGTAATAATTTATTTGAAATTGGCAGACGGCTGTGATAAACCAACAGAGATTTGAGGGAACCTTGGGCTTTGTTAAATTTGAGAAGTAAATCCTGAATCTGACTAGCCCAGTTTAATTTGGAATCTAGGTGAATGCCTAGGTATTTATAGTTGGTGACCCAGGGTATGCTGTCACCATTGAGAGAAAGATTAGTGTCTGGGGAGATAGCTTTCTTTGAAAAAAACATGCCGGCACTTTTTGCTGCATTGACTTTAATACGCCATTTCCTAAGCCAATTATTAAGTGCCAAAAGATAAGTTTGGAGTTAAAGTAACACACTTTGAAGTGAAATGTTGGAAGTTGGAAGTCGTTTTAACGTTAATTTTAATCAGTTTTTTAGTAGAGATGTGTCATTTGTTGAGGAACGATTCAAATGGAGCCATCCAGCAGTGGAGCTAAAGGAACGAATCCAATCTGTAAAAAAGAATCCGTCCTTTTTGGAATCATTCCGAAAAGGAGTGATTTCGCGGAATCATTCCTTTTTGGAAAGATTCCCAAAAGGATTGAATCCTCGGAATCGGTCCGAAATGCACCAACTCCGAAAAGGAGCGATTCCTCCGACTCGTTCGGAAATAAAAGGACTCCGAAAAGGAGCAATTATTCTGACTCGTTCCGAAATGAAACGTCTCTGAAAAGGAACAATTCCTCGGAATTGTTCCGAAAAAGACAGACTCTCTGAATCGTTTCGAAATGACATAAATCACACTTTTTTTGTTCTTTGCAACAGATTAGGATAGATTGTCATAATGAAAAATAAACAAAAAATTATCTTAAATTCAGAATCGTCCAGGTTCGAAGGGTTCCGGATTTTTTATTTTATGCTCTACAAACTTAATGGGGTGCTGCAACACCGATTTGCTAGCAAACTATTTTCAGATATTTTATTTATAGTTTTTTTTAGGTCTCGCGTATAAGTTGACCCCCCCATACTTTGAAGTTCTTTTTTTGTCTAAAATTTCTCGACTTATACGCGAGTATACCGTAAAATACCGTTAATCCGTACCCTCAAACGTGACGAAAAATCGTAAAATAATTAGAGGGGGACGCTTACACGGGATTTTTCCGCGATCATTTCACAAAATTTGCAGGGATGAATTATTATAAAATGAATGAATCGTGAATCTCTGAATGAATCATGAATTTTGATACTTGAAGCAATACTTGAAAAAATTGCGTTTTTTTTCTTTTGTTAACGTAAATTCTGTCGAAAAAAGGAGAAATTTGTAAAAAAAGCATGAAATCAATTTAAAAATTTCGAAAAAACGCACAAATTTATTAAAGATTCATGATTCATTCATTTCATCATGATTCAACCGTTCTCAAGCGGCTTCAAGAGCGCTTTCTCCGGATTTTTTGAAAATTTCAAATCTTTTATAAAGTGGGGAGGGTGTGTTTGATCGGGAAGGGCGGATTAACGGGATTTTACGGTATACAGTATTAAACATTCTAAAGCTAATATAACTTTCCTATAAACAAGGACTTTCAAAAAAGTATCAACAGTTTGTGAAGGACCTACAGTTTGTGTTTTGATGGTTTGTGTCTTGCTTTTATGCGAGTTTTTAGTGTATCTTTATAAGTAAAGTTTCATTAAATAGTTCATGAAAAATGTATCTGATAAACTTTCTGATAATTATTTAATTATACACTGTTAGATATTTACTTCACCTTTACTTTTAATAAATTAACCAGTTTTAAAATTACCAAAATTTTTATCAATTTAGTTTGTTAATTATTTAAATATTTTACTCTACTGCAAGCATTCAATATAATTTTGATTCAATTATTACATTCAAATAATACTTATAAAATTGTAAACAAAACATTGACCAGAAATCTGCAAAATTCTAAGAGCCGAACAATCTGTTATTTCAAGATGCGTGGAATTAAGGGAATCTACTGTATTAGTTTTCACTGTTTTCAGATGGCAAATTAATTATTTCCATTAGAAGCAGTTCTCACCCATAAAAACTCTTATTTTTGCATGTGTAACATAGAAATAAAAATTTGGTGTTGAAATAAAATGATGCATGACATTAAACATTTTTGAACCTTTAGGAAAAATAGAATAAATAAATAAATGATTTAAACATGCATTTTTAAATATAAATTAACTTTAAATGATAGACATTGAATGAAATTATCTAGAATAACAATATTTTAAATTAAATGTAATGCCAACTAAAAAAATACTTATGTTTTGAACAAAAATTCGCTGTTAGTTCAGGGGGTGATAAAGAGAAAGACATTCCATATTTCCCGACCCCCTCAATAAATAAATAAATAAATAAAGCAGTGAGACGTCCCTCTCATTGAAAATTTCAGATTTTGTGTTTTTAATGGTTGAAAGGTGAAAATCCTACCCCTCTCGGAACACTATAAGACCCCCCACAGAAATTCCTCTGGGAGAAAAGTATCTGAATTCAATAGTGCAGACAGCTTTTTAAAGTCTCCCTCTAAAGAAAAAAAACATATGCACACTAGGACAACTATTTTAAAAACAAAATATATTTTAAACATATTAAAATTTTGTAATGACTGGGCAGTTTTCTGGAAGTTATAGCTCAGAGTCAGAATGCAAAAAAGATCCATACTTTTATGTTATCTGTGCACCAATGATATGCAAAATACAGTAGACTCCTTCAAATCTGCACTCCTAAAATCCACACATAATTTACGGATGTAAACAATGAAACATTCAGTTCAGATGTAGGGGCAGAATTTGACTTTTTTAATGTATATCAATTCCATACATTTTTTAATTTGTAATTTTTGTTAAGGTAATTAAATTCATGTTTTTTCATGAAGAAGAATTTATTTATTAAAAAAATCAAGATATTGCTGATATTATTGATAATGATAATCTTACCAAATATATTTTTGTATTAATCAAGCTTTTTTAGTTATTAAGTCTGGCTAAACCTGAAATAAAGCTTCATTATTTTATGACTTTGATGGGAATTAATATTGTACATTCATGAGGCAAGTTTCACTGAATAATTTAGAAAAACACATTTCATCTTTATAATGAATATTTAATTGTACATTATTTATGATTAAATTGACTTTTGCTTTTAGTATTTTAATCATTTTAAAAGTTATCTAAATTTTTTTTATTTTAGTTTATTACTTAATAGCTGTTCTGCCCGGCGTTGCCTGGGTTCATCAAAAAATAGCAAAAATTGCGAAAAAACTTTAAAAATCATAATAAAAACCTCGAAAAATTTTAAAAATGCTGCACGAATTTCGTCTAAACTTCGTTGTAAAGAGATGGGCTAGAAAATTGAAGTTGGATTATTTTTACTAATGTGCAAAAATCTTACAAATCGCAAAAAAAACATTAAAAATCTCATAAAAATATAAAACAAAATTCAAAAATTGTGTTTCAAAATTCGAATAACTTTGAAGAAAAGAGATCAGAATTTAATAAATTCGGCCAAAAATTGAACCTCTAAAAAAATCGAAGCGGGTTGCGTGAAACGTAAACATCGCTTTAAAAATGGCAAAATTTTCAAAAATCACGGAACTCAAAATTTACTCTACTTGGACAAATGTTTTGAATCTAATTAATTTGATAACGTAAGCATTGAAATACGAAGAAAAAAAAAACTCCTAAAAAATCGCAAAAAAATCTTTAATCGCACAGGAGAAAATTTATCATATTTGCAAAGAAATTTACAGCCGAATTCCTTTTCCGTATCTGAAAAAATCGCCGTGAACTCAAATAAACAAAAAAAGCATACTGCATTAAAAATTGCTATAGATCAAAATAGGAGATCAAAACAATTACCGTAAAGGATAAAAATTTGAAACTAAACTCTTATTAGTCTAGAAGTTTAAAATCGAATTTGTTTGAAAAGTGTAAAAAAAAAAATAATTAAAAAAAATGACTGAGAAAGCCCAAAAATTGCATTGAAAATTTTAATGAAAGTCGTAAAGCATTAAAAAATCCCTATTGTAAGAATTCACTGTATAATATAAAATATTGTAATCAAGAAATTAACCATATTAACCAAAAAGTTTGAAAACGAAATCGATTTCCGGATGCAAAAAAAACGCCACGGAACTTGAAGAATAGCTAAATATTACATTGAAAATTGCATTAAAAATAACTAAATATTTGGAAGTCAATGCTTAAAAAATAATATTAAGGCAGGGCGGGGGGGGGGGGGGTATGATCGAAATCATTCATAAATTACAAAATGTGGGCATGGAACGCCAAAATCATATTAAGAGATAAAACATTGCATTCGAAACATAACTACATTAAACAAAATTTTTGATATCAAAATTGGTTTCTGAATGGCAGAAAATCGCCAAGGAACTTAAAAAATGGCTAAAAATCGTATCGAAAACTATATTAAAAATCCCTGAATATTTAAAAGTCATGGCTGTAAAAATTTTCAGTCGAAAATATTGTAATCGAAAATCGTTCATGAATAAGGAAAAGTCAACACGGAACACCTAAAATCCCCCAAACTAACTAAAAATTACATTGAATATCGCATTAGAAATTGGCAAAATTCATATAAGCGTGGAGAACAAATTGTACTATTTATGCTAAAAGTTAGAAACCGAAATTCTTTTAACGATGTCAACAACTGTCACAGAACTTGAAAAATCACTATAAAACAGATTAAAAATCAGTAAAATTCAAAAATCCGGACAAAATTTGCCATTGTAAGATAAACATTTATATTAAATTTCTTCGAACATAATTTACCATAATGGGACAAAACATTGAAATCTGAACTCTTTCATTATTTAAAAAATATCGACACAAAACTTGCTAAACATTTTATGAAAATACACAAAAAATCTGAATCATTGATGTGAAAATTTACTACATTAAGCTACAAATTATTTAAAAATTTCTTTTCCAATTGTGAAAAAATCGCCGTGGACTTGAAAACATCTAAAAATTGCATTCAAAAATTCATTACAAATCGTTTCAAATTTAAAAATAGCGGGGCACAACATTTACATTAATAGAGTAAAATAGTGTAATCTGAATTATATCTTAAATACGAATGAAAAAATCGGCGCAAAGCGTGAGAAATAATGAAACATTTGCATTAAAAAATCACTAAATTTCAAAATTCGTAAATGAAGTGTAAATGTTTGAAATAAATTTCCTTTTCGAAATTTCAAAAAATTGCCATGAGATTAAAAAAACGAATAGAGTCATTGATCAGAAACCATTGAAAAATTCATTAAAAATCGCTAAATGTAAATACATCCCGTGAATAAAAAAATATTCTAGTCGTGTAAAACGTAGCAACCGTTCTTTTTTACATGAAATACAAAAAAATCGACGCAGAACACAAGATATATCAAAAATCACATTGAAAATCGACAAAATTAAAAAAAGGGTAAATGGTGAAATTTACTATATTAGGCTAAATGTTTGAAACCAAAATAATTTTTTAATTGTTAAAACACCACTGTGGTGAGGATCGAAAAAAATAGTACTAAATCGCATTAAAAAGTTCATTAAAAACGCATTGAAAAATGCACTAAATATCGCTAATTATTTTTTAAATCGCAGTAATCAGAATTTCATCAAACGGATAAAACATTCTAATCGGAAATCTGAACTGTTTGATTATCCGATTGACCAAGAAACTATCTGGGTCAAACCATAAGATTAAACTACAATAATGGCGGATCGTAAATTCCACTTGACATTAAACATATTACATATGTTCCATACATGTTACATACATCAAGTGGTTTTTACTTCTTATTTTTATATGTATTTGTATTAATGTTTTTCTAAATTATCTCTTCTTTCATTATTTAACATAAAAATTACATCTATTTGCATAATTTGGCTTGTTTCACGATTGATATAATTTGGCGAAATTGGTCGACAGGATAATCACGTAGTAAAAGGAAATCCTTTATAGATAATAAAAAATCGTCACGGAACACAACAATTCTTGAAAAATCGCGTTAAAAATCTCTAAAATTATGTTAGATTAAAAGTTTGAAATCAATTTTTACTTCCGAATATCAAAAAATCACCATAAAACTCGAAATATTTCTAAAAATTGCATTGAAAAGTGCATTAAAAATCAGTAATATAAAAAATTTACAGGGGGTCAAAATTTACTCTAATAGGGTAAAACGTTGTAATTGGAAATATCTCATGAATGACAAAAATCCGACATCAAACGCAAAAAATCTCGAAAAATCGCATTAAAATTAGCTGAAATTCATAAATCTTAACAGCTAAAATTTAAAACATCAGCCTGAAAGTTTTAAACAAAATTCCTTTTACTAATGTCGAATAATAGCGGCAAAATCTACATTAAATAATTCACTAAAAATCCAAACATCGTTGCAGGAAATCCAAATAAATTATATTGAAAAGAGAACAAAATTCACTAATTTAGGTCGAAAGAATGAAACCGCTTTCCTTTCCGCTAATGTGGAAAAATCTCCTCGAAACCCACTAAAATTCGCATATGAATTAAATTAAAAAAACTGAAAATCGGCCTTCAAGGTGTAAAATTTCATACATAACTTCGTGCAGCGGTCTCTCGAGAGCATCGCCAGTACTTAAAAAATTTTAACATGCGTTATAAACTACCTTAAAGTGTAAAACAGATCTCCTTATTACATTTCCTAATTTTGTTAGCGCGCCTCCTTTCACGCACCCTGAAATGTGTCACACCATTCTTTATTTACATTTTTTATCATGTATTATAAACCATTTTAAAATTTAAAATAAATCACATTGTTATATTTCCAAATTTTAACAAAGTCGCGTTCTGTTAATTCCATTTTTCACCACCAGCTAGCGCACTCTATTCTTCAAAAACTTTATCAAAGCGATACTCTGTTAAACAACCTATCAGGTGATATATTACTCGAGGAGGTAGTGGTCTTAAGAAAGAATTTAAGATATTTTATGAAATTGCTATTCGAAAATAGTGGTAACTAAATTTTTGACATTTTAGGTAAATTTCGCAAAAAAATACTACTTATTGCATTCTCAACAGTTCAAGATTTTGATAGAACAACTATGAAAAAATAGATTCTAAACGCAAAAAATCTTGAAAAAGCGTTAAAAATCACATTGAAAATCGCATTAAAAATCGTTAAAATCTAAAATTCGTAACAAACACAAAATTTAGGGCTAAAATTTTGAAACGGTTTTCTTTTTATCAATCTCAAAAAAAAAAAAAAAAAAAAAAAAAAAAAAAAAAAAAAAAAAAGAGAGAACACTAAAAATCGCATTAAAAATTCGTTAAAAATTCAAAAATCGCTGTACAAATTCCGAATAAACTTTGCTAAAAAGAGAAAAAAGATTGCTATATTGTGTTAAAAGAATGAAACCGTATTTCTTTCACTAATGGGATAAAACTGCAAAAATAACGCCAAAAATCGCCTAAAAATTTATAAAAAAAATCTAATTAAAAATCGAGCTTCGAGGTGTAAAACTACATGTATAAAAGTACTTTCCTTCCACATTTTGTAACTCTACGTACAGCAGACTCTTCAGAACAGCGCTGACACACACACAAACTTTTCTCTTTAGTATTATAGATTTTAAAAAATAGCGTTTATTAATTCAATTTTCCACCACCATGTAGAGCACTCTGTTCTTTAAAAAATTTATTAAACCCATACTCTGTTAAATAACCTATCAGATGATATATAACTTGAGGGGGTAGAGGTCTTAAGCAAGAATTTAAGATAGTTTATGAAATTGCTATTCGAAAATAGTGGTACCTAAATTTTTGACATTTTAGGTAGATTTCACAAAAAAATACTACTTATTGCATTCTCAATAGCTCAAGTTTTTGAAAGAACAACTATGAAAATAATAGATGCTAAACGCAAAAATCTTTACAAAACGTTAAAAATCGCATTAAAAATCGTTAAAATCTAAAAATCGTAACAAACACAAAATTTAGGGCATTAGGCTAAAAGTTTAAAACGATTTTCTTTTTATCAATCTCAAAAAATAGCCGAAAAATAAGAAAAAACTCTAAAAATCGCATTAAAAATTCGTTAAAAATTCAAAAATCGCTGTACAAATTCCAAATAAACTGTTGAAAAGAGAAAAAAAATTGCTATTTTGGGTTAAAAGAATGAAACCTGTTCCTTTAACTAATGGGATAAAACCGCAAAAATAACGCTAAAAATCGCCTAAAAAATTTATTAAAAAAACTAAACAAAAAATCGAAAATCGGGCTTCGAGGTGCAAAACTACATGTAAAAAAGTACCTTCCCTCCAAATTTTGTAACACTACGTGCAATAGTCTCTTCAGAACAGCGCTCACAGACAAACATCCTTCTCTCTTTATTATTATAGATTTTAACCCTTTAAGCGGCTTAACTGGGTTTTTCCGTCACATAGTTTTTGGATTCAAAGGTTTCTTTAACTCAAAATTGTTATTAATGGTAACCTTTTCAATTGCATAAGATAAATAAGTATCTAAGTTTATAAAATACAAATCCCCATATCATTACATTCCATAGCTTTTACTTTATGAATCGTTAAACTTGCATGCAAAATTTTCTAGGACGATTAAAGGTGTAATATTTTAGTACATTGTAAGCATTTATTATATTTTTAATTTCATTATTAATTACCAGGGTTGAAAAAAAACAAGTTTAAAAAAAAAACCCAAAAAACTGGTCTTTTGGTTTAAACCAGATTTTTTTGGTTTAAACCAGGATTTTTTAAAACATCCTTTTTTATTATATACACATGCATATTTATTGATATAATTGACATTGTTGAATTATAAATAGCGTAACTTCATTTTAAAATAATGTAAATTAAATAATTATAGTGAATTTATGTAGAAAACTGAAAGAAAAATAAAGTAGAGGACCTATTATCCGGAATCGTCGGTACCCCGAGGTTTTCCGGATTTTGGGTCCGTCCGAATCCCGACACCCCCCCCCCCCCACCCCAAAATAAAACTAAAACACGGAAAATTTAAAAATAATAGCAAAATTATAGCACTGCTATCTAGAATATGAATGAAAAGTGTGTTGTATGAGAAGTCTGTGGGAAAAAAAAAACACTAAGCTATAACTTTGACTCTTGTACTATAGTACAAAGTCTCAAATCCGGACATCCAAAATTCAGAGCTCTTCAATATCCGGACGTTTTGCTAACTGGGTATATACATATATTACTGTAAAATACCGTTAATCCGCCCCCTCCCCCAAACGTGACGAAAAATCGTAAAATAATTAGAGGGGGGCGCTTACACGGGATTTTTCCACTATCGTTTCGCAAAATTTGCATTTTTTGCGAGATATCTGCAGGATTTTTTCGCGATATTTGACGAAATTTACAAGGCTTTATCGCGATATTTGACGAATTTGCAATTTTTTTAACAATACTTGAAAAAATTTGCGTTTTTTTATGGGGATGAATCATGATGAAATGAATGAATCATGAATCTGGATGAATTAAGAAGTTTGATACTTGAAGCAATACTTCAAAGAATTTGCGTTTTTTTTTAAAAAAAACGTAAACTTTGTCGAAAAAAACGCAGAAAAAAGGTGAATTTTGTAAAAAAAGCCAAAAAGCATGAAATCTATTAAAAAAATCTCGAAAAAACGTATATTTAATCAAAGATTCATGATTTATTCATTTCATCATGATTCATCCCGTTCTCAATCGTCTTCATTTCCGGATTTCGGGCCCTTCCGGATAATAGGTCCTCTACTGTATATCCAAAAATTGAAATAAAACAGTTAATTCAGCATGAAAAACCCATTTACCTAAACTATGAGCGCCCCCTCCCGATCCCCCTTTCCATCTTAACCAATGAATCCCCAAAATCAATTCCTTGTCACTTTTTTCCGGTAACTTTTTTTCCTTGTCACTTTTTTTCGCTTTTGTAGTTTATGTCACTTTTTTTCTGATAACTTTTTTTCCGATAACTTTTTTCCAGTCACTTTTTTTTCTGTTTATCGAATTTACCCAGTACAGTTGACTCCCTCAAATCTGCAGTCCTAAATTCCGCAACTCTCTAAAATCCGCACATATTTTACGGATGTAAACAATGAAACATTCAGTTCAGATGTAGGTACAAATTTTGACTTTTTTTAACTTTATATCAGTGCCATATGTTTTGTAATTTGTAATTTTTGTTAAGGTTATTGAATTCATGTTTTTTCCATGAAGAAAGAATAATTTATTTCTGAAAAAATTAAGATATTGCTGATATCATTGGTAATCACAATCTTACTATACATATTTAATATTTATGTATTAATCAAGCTTTTTTAGTTATTAAGTCTGCCTAAACCTGAAATAAAGCTTCATTATTTTATGATCTTGGTGTGAATTAATACTGTATATTTATGAGGCAAGTTTCATTGAATAATTTAAGAAAAATACATTTCATCTTTATAATGAATATTTAATTGTACATTATTGATTATTGATTTGACCTTTGCTTTTGTATTTTTATCATTTTAAAAACTATCTAAATTTTTATTATCTTAGTTTATTACTTATTTTAATATTTTAGCATGTTGTAAGCAATCATTAAACTTTTGATTTCATTATTAATTACATTCAAATTACTTTTTAAAAAATGTAAACAAAGCAATGACCAGAAATCCGCAAAATTCTAAAATCTGCAAAACCTCTGGTCTCAAGCTGTGCGATTTTGAGGGAATCTACTGTAAAACATATTTGGAGGTAACTGGAAGTTAGAACACGAAAACACAGCATTCAAACAAAAAGCGAAGTAAAAACAGCAATGTTCGATGAAGCATTCAACTTTCATGCAGAAATTACAAAAACACTAATTAAAGCTATCCCAGGTGTTTGAAAAACTTTTGTGGGTGCTAAATAATATCCTATTAAGTACAACTTTAGCGAAATATTACAATATTTGCAAATATACAGCGATTTTTTTAAAGTGTACGAAGACTTTTGTGAGGTAATTTTTTTGTTATTTTATGATCAGTTATTTTTTCAAATAAAGTTTTGCTATGTTTTTAAAATATTTTATGTAGTTTTGTTAATAATGAGTCATAAATCTTACTCTTAAATACCCATTCTAAAATATTAATTTTAATTAATAGATAGAGCCCTATTTCATTGAAATTCCTAAGTGTACAAACACTTTTGTGAGCCACTGTATGACAGATTATAACACATAAATTTCACATTTTTGTTCCTACTGACAACAGAAAAAACGTGAAGGTTACATCATATCAAATAATTTGTGTTACATATTAAATTACTTCTGTGGTTGAATTCAATATGGCAACAATGTAAGATTAAATATGCAATTGCAAAGAAAATAAAATGTTTTAAGTAATAAACATTGATGGTACAGCAAATTTTTCTAGCATGAAAATACACAAGTACCATTTTCTAAATAGAAAACAATGAAACATTTTTCTATTTATTTTTAATCTGTGCATCAACTGCATTTTTTGGCAACAAATCTATTATTATGAAGATATTAAAATTTCAGACATGTGGCTTCTTAACTTATTTTATTATTTTATGTGAATTTTGATAAAATCTATATAAGAACTTCAATATGCTAACAATTACATAAAAAATCTTTACATTCTCTAGAACAAAATACAACCGAATTCAGTCTGAGCAACACTATTTTTTAATTTTTTTAAAATTCAAACCAATATGCTATTTTGAAATTTAAATTCGGATAATTTTTGATGAATTAATAAAAATAAACAAATAAATAAAATTATCTGCTATAAATAAAAGATTTTAATGATGCTTTAAATGACTAATTATCTGCGCAATGAAAGTTGCAACACATGAAATTTTGTGTATTATCAAACAACATTTTACATTATCATACTACAAATTGTATAATTTTAGTTGAAGATAAACCAAAGAAACGTTTAGTATTAACTTACTGCAGTAAAGAGAGTAAGATTAGTATAAACTGATGCTTTAAAAGCTACCAAATACTACAATCAAGGCGAGACACAAGACACCAGTGCAAGAATGAATCTCGAATTTCTAGTTCGTGTCCCATTGAAAATGATTCATTCCTTCAATCGAACAGGACGGTTTCACCAATCAGTGTAGTTCACTTATTACTTATAATTCTCACTAATTATCTCAATTAACTAATTAAACTCACTAATTATTTATTAATACAACTTTTGAAATAGCAATATGACTAGTATGCATTTTTTTTCCATCCCTGGTTGAAATAACTGACATTAATCAAAACAAGCTTTACCAAAGAATCTGAGATTATTTTTCACAAGTTATTCAAAATGATATCAAATTTTGTAATCGAGAAAATATTTAAGTGTTACATTCATGAATTTTGACTATTGCTTTCCACTCTTTATATATATACAGTAAAGCATCGTTTATACGACGATCACTTACACGACGTTTTAACAGGGTCCCGATTCATTCCTATTCATTTTAATGTAAAAATATATCTTTTATATGATGCCCAAAATCGTTTGTACGTTGATTTTTCGATTTTGTATAGGTTTATATTTCTTGTGTATTTTACGAACGAGTGGAAATTGGCAGTTATGAATAACACCAAAAAGCGTGTTTAAATGCACTCCACATTATAAAAATGTGGGCTGGTGTTTGATGAGTCTGAAAAATTAGCTTATGTGTAACAGATTACACTGGGAGGGGTCATTCTTTTTTTGGGGATAATCAGCTTTCCCAACCTGTTTTAAGTTACAAATAGACTATCCTTCTAACTGTTATCAGTGTTGGCGACTTTTAGTTGGCTACGCGGGGTTTTTGATTTTTGACTTTAAATGGAAAGGAAATGATGTACTGCAAATGAGAAACCTTTCGGTGAAACATAAATAAAGGTACACATATTTAAATTGCTTATTAATCCCCCTCCTGTTTTTTGGTTATTGTTATTATTATTATTTTATTTATTTATTTTTTGGTTATTATTATTATTATTATTATTTTATTTATTTATTTTTTGGTTATTATTATTATTATTATTTTATTTTAGTGATGGGACGAATAGTGATTTGGCCGAATAGCCGAATACCGAATATTCGGCCAAATTTTAGGCCGAATACCGAATATTCGGCGGCCGAATAGCAACTTTTTTTTCCAATTAAGAAAATTAATTTTGATTATACGTAATTTAAAAAATAGGAACTCATTAATAATTATTACTCTTAAATGTGCTTTTAAATGTAATTTTAAATTTGAAAAACTTATTTTAACACAAAAAATTATGAAATTGCATTATATTATTTTATCCTAATGTACATCAAATTGATTTTCAGTAAGTCAAGATGGGAAGATATTTCCATTAAATTATGAAGAATGTACTTCATTTTTACTATCAAATGATACTTTTACAATTTCTTGCATCCAAAATCAACAATATTCTTAATATCTCTCTCTCAGAGCTCACAAGAAGATATTTTATGAAATAACCTTTAATAAAGTAAATTTGATCATTTAGATTTTGTATCCCTAATGATAAGCAAATTCGTAAGAACGAGACTGTTCTAAAACTGTAAATTACAAATTATGTTAAAGCAAAAGGTTATGCTTAAAGTAGAATGCATATGTTAACAAAATCTTTGACATTTGAATTGGCGCATACAATATTCCACTTACTCATCAAGCATTAAACGAATAAACAGAAATTGATAACAACGTGAATGAAGGAAGATGTAAATTAAAAATATATACATAATAATGTTGCATATTTAAGTCAGTAATTATGCAAATAACTATTTAAAAGCAAAAACTATAGAATAAAAAAATTATTTTATTCAGTATTTAGAATTTATGTTTAAATATTTGTAAAACTATCTTCATAAAGCAAGTTGTGTGATCTAATGCATATCTAGTTTGACATCAGTACTGTTTTCAGATGTACCGTTGTATTTGGAATAGGATATTTGATATTTAATTTTGAAAATGAATCTTCGTTAATACACCTAGTGAATGAATTTTTTCATTTCTTACTTTATAGAAAATAAGTTATGAATATCATAAGACTTTATATGTGCATGGAACTTGCAGACATTAATAAATATTTGAGTGTTTTAGAATAAGGCAGTGTTTTTCTTTTATTTTATCTATAAGTGTTTTTATATCTTGAATTGTAATATACCATTCACTAATGAAGACATTTTCTGTACAATTAAATCCCCAACTTGGGCAGCAATTTCTAAAATATCACTAACTTTTATAGGAAAAACAGAAAGGCTGTATATTTTTTAGTATCTGAATAACTGTATATTTTGTTAGTAAGAATGAGAAGGACTTCACAAATGAAGTAGCAAATTTGCATTAGAGAAAAAAAAAAATGTGTGGAATGAAATTCTTCAAATCCTAAATTTATTTGGCGAGATATTTTTCACTATTCGGCGAGATTTTAGCAATATTCGGCAAGATATCTCTAAATATTCGGCTACAGGTATTCGGCCGAAGTATTCGGTCAACAAGCCTTCAATATTCGGCCAACCGAATATTCGGCAAAAGGGCCGAATAGGCCGAATACCGAATAGTGGCCGAATATTCGTCCCATCCCTATTTTATTTATTTATTTTTTGGTTTGTTTAATTTATAAATTCATCCAAATCATCACGTTAAACATTAAAATTAAGTAAAAACAAAATTAATTCTAGTTTTGGAAGTGAAAATCGATTATATGTTGTTATCGTTTATACGATGTTTTTCGGTAGTCCCTTCGGCGTCGTATAAACGATGCTCCACTGTATATATATATATATAAATGTTTTATTCTCTTAATTGACTCTGAAAGGCTCAAAGGTGATTGGTATCGGAATACCTACGTGGGCGTGATGCCCACGTTAACTTCCATCGAACAAGAGACGATCTAAGCAGAGTTCATCATGATGATAATAAGAGTCTAATGTTCATCTCGCAGGCAGCTGCGGTGGTGATGAAATCATTTATGGATTGAATATTATTGAATTCGTCCATCGAGATTCATTATTTATGAATAGATTTCTCTATTGTGATTCATTCATTATGTTGGCGTCTGTGATTTTGTAAACATTTTAATCTGTAACAATTGTTTTTTTTTAAAAATAAGTTTACTTATCCATATTCTTTACTAAAATAAATTGATGTTAAGACATTTTTTTTTCTTTTGTTATTCTTCTAATGAAAACCTATAACTTTTGATTTGATCGTCGGATGGCACAAAGTTTTCATTTTTGCTGGCATAGTCAATTAAATTATTCGGTACACAAGTAAACCAAGCAGAAACAGTCAAGCCTCATATTTTATAATTTAAAGATGTTAAAATCTAAAATTTACATAATATTTAAAACAGATATTTTTCTTGCAATTTTTTTTTCATGTGAACATATTTTCTTATATTCTAAAACAAATATTTTAAAAATCAGATTGAAAAATTTAAGAATCAAATTTGGAAGAAAACATTTATAGTCAAACTTTTTTTTTTCTCCTTGGTTAATCACTTATAAAAAGCGCTTATTCCTTGTCGTGAACAAACAATGCTATATAATTTTCAGTTTTTGCTACTGAAAAAATTTTGTACCCAACTGTAAAACATTTGAATATTTTGATGTAATTTTAATTTTTCTGTTTGGCAACACTGGATGTATTTATAAAAAATTGTTTTGTGTGTACATTTTTAACCCTCCAAGCTTTCTATAGTGAAACAATCTGGAATAGAGCTACAAATAAAATAAGTGTTAAAATATTACCTTTATTGATGCAATACAGATAAGAAACTTCTTTTATCTGAAGATTGGGCTACCGTTGTTTTATCTAATTTGTTGTTGAAACGTTTAAAATGTTACATAAAGAGAAAATCCTATTGTCCAATTTTACCCCACTCTTCCCTATATTACTCCATAATTATATGCAGTACAACTTCTTTAATCCGGAATCGTTGTGATTACAGCGAGTCTGAATTATAGATAAATCCGGATTACAGAAGTTGTATAGCTAAGGTGCATGAAGATTAATGATAATCTCTTATTAATATGACAATACAGAATAGCAAGGAACTGGATAATTGAAAACATTGAGAAAAATCAATATCAAAATGTTCAAGAATGAATGTTTTTTTTTCTTAAATCATTATACAGTAGAGGACCTATTATCCGGAATCGTCAGGACCGAGGGCTTTCCGGATTTTGGAATTTTCCGGATTTCGGGTCCGTCCGAAACCCGACACTCCCGCCCCCCCCCCCCCCACACACCCCAAAATAAAACAAAAACACAGAAAATTTTAAAATAATAACAAAATTATAGCACTGCTATCTAGAATATGAATGAAAAGTGTGTTGTATGAGAAGTCTGTGGAAAAAACATTAAGCTACAACTTTGACTCTTGTACTATAGTACAAAGTCTCAAATCTGGATATCCAGAATTCAGAGCTCTTCAAAATCCGAACGTTTTGCTAACTGGTTATATATATATTACCGTAAAATACCGTTAATCCGCCCCCCCCCCAAAAAAACGTGACGAAAAAGCGTAAAATAATTAGAGGGGGGTGCTTACACGGGATTTTTCCGCGATCGTTTCACAAAATATGCATTTTTTGCGAGATATCTGCAGGATTTTTTCACGAGATTTGACGAGATTTGCAAGGTTTTATCGCGACATTTGACGAAATTTACAGGTTTTTATCGCGGTATTTGACGATTTTTCAGTTTTTTTAACGATACTTGAAAAAATTTGCTTTTTTTAATGGGGATGAATCATGATGAAATGAATGAATCATGAATATTTGAATGAATTATGAATTTTGATACTTGAAGCAATACTTGAAAGAATTTGCGTTTTTCTTTTAAAAAAAATGTATATATGTCGAAAAATGCAGAAAAAAGGTGAATTTTGTAAAAAAAAAAGCCAAAAAGCATGAAATCTATTAAAAAATCTCGAAAAAACGTACATTTAATCAAAGATTCATGATTCATTCATTTCATCATGATTCATCCGTTCTCAATCGCCTTCATTTCCGTATTTTGGGTCCTTCCGTATTTCGGAATTCCGGATAATAGGTCCTCTACTGTAGTATGAATTTCATAAAAATTTGTTTTTAGACCAGTTGAAGTTTGTAGAGTTCATTTATGCAGTAAGAATTAGGTACTGCTATTGAAAAAAAATCAAGTTAGGGTTCATTGCAATATGTAAATGGCCTTCTAAAGAAATTTTACATACATTATTTAAAAGTAGACATTATTCACAATCATTTTGTACTGGTAATTTTCTTCTTCAATAATTTTTTGCAGAGTTAGTAGGTATATCTACTTTTTTTGCGAACATATGTTCCAATACATTTTTCTACATCACATGTTAAAATTGGATTTAAAATTGAATGTGAAGTCACACTTTTATATTGTTTCGTATAATCTTATTGATGAAGTGTCACAAGCAATTAAGGCTTTGTGTGTGCTTTTTTTTTCTTTCTGATCCATATTTGATATAATTTCTTCAGAAAAATTAGTGGACTGACTTAAGACTTACTATTTTTTTGCATATACAGTCGGCTCTAGGTAATTCGAACTCATCAGGACCACAAGAAATGTTCGAATTATGGGCAGTATGAGAGGAAAACATATTTAAAAGGATGCTATAACAAAGAAATTAATCTTATACTAATTTTTAAACATATTTCGGTTGTTACCATAAGAGTATGACTTAATATTACCGTAAAATACCGTTAATCCGCCCCCCCGAAATGTGACGAAAAATCGTACGATAGTTAGAGGGGGGCGCTTACACGGGATTTTTCTGCGATCGTTCAATAAAATTTACAGGAATGAATCATGATGAAATAAATGAATTGTTGAATGAATCATGAATTTTGATACTTGAAAAAATTTGGGTTTTTATTAAAAAAACATAAATTCTGTCGAAAAAAAGCAGAAAAAAGGAGAAATTTGTAAAAAAAAAAGCCAAAACAAGCATGAAATCAATTAAAAAATCTCGAAAAAAAAAAGCATATTTCATCAAAGATTCATGATTCATTCATATCATAATGATTCATCTTATTCTCAATCGCCTTTGAGAATGAGGAGGGAGGGCGCTTTCTCGGGATTTTTTGAAAATTTCAAATTCTGTATAAAGTGGAAAGGGGGCGTTTGATCGGGAAGGGCGAATTAATGGGATTTTACGGTAAATTAAAAGATATAAGAGCATAAACTAATTAAGGAATTTGAAACAAGCACAAACAAATATGAGGTGGCAGTGTCATAGATTGTCAGAAGAGGCACTAAAAAAAGTTATACTCGTTCAGAACAATTTTGGAAAAAGTGAAAGAAAGAAAGCTATTTCAAAGACCTGAAGTCCGGGATAAATTAAGGAAAACTGAAAAATCGGAATCTGATTAGTTTAAATTAAACAAAATAAACAGAAAATGAGTTTTAATAAATGAAAAATTTTAACATTTTTCTGCTATTGAAAATTTTAGGACTTCATGTTTAATTTGAATTAAACGGAGAATCGATTCTTCCAGTGAAGATGATGCTTTTTTCATACAAGTTGAAATAAGTTTCTTAACAGGAATGGCATCATTATGAAGCTTATGTTTGTAAGTCTTAGTTTGATCCATAATTATCACAAGTAAGGATGCTTTCTTGGTACTGTTAGGATGAAGATCAAATAAATCATTGAATATATTGCATTTCCGATGGAATAAGTGAATTCAGATTTTGTTTCTTGTTCAAAATACAGTAGATTCCCTTAAATCCTCATCCCTAAAATCCACAAATGCCAGAAATCCACACACTTTTTCAGATGTAAACAATGAAATTAAAGATGATGTTGAAGTCAGCGCCTAACGCAATACAAATAATTCTTTAAATATATATACAGTAGACTCCCTCAAATCTGCAAACCTAAAATCTGCAACTCTATAAAATCCGCACATAATTTACTAATGTAAACAATGAAACATTCAGTTCAGATATAGGAACAAAATTTGACTTTTGAAGATTTATATCAATTCCAAACATCTTTTAATTTGTAATATTTGTTATTATTGCTGACTTCATGATTTTCTTGAAGGAAGAATAAATTTATTTCTGAAAAAATACAAGATACTGCTAATATCAATGATAATCTTCTTACTGAATATATTTATGTATTAATCACGCTTTTTGTGGTTTTTAAGCAGGGTTGGGTTTTTGCCGGCAGAAAGTGGTCATAACCGGTTTTAACCAGCACAAACTGGCATAAAGACATTCTGTGACATAATTTCTGATTTTTTTTGTAATATTTAATTTATTAAGTAGTTCATCCTTAAATAATTAGTACTTAAATAATTCAGAATAAATATATGCACACAAATAAACTATTGTGGATAATTTTAATTAAAAAAAATTTGATTTTTGAAAAATTGAGTAATGTAACAGATATATATATTTTTTTACATATGCATATGTAATTTATGTTTAAACAATTATTTTAAAATCTCAGTTTAAAAACCAAAATAGAAAACTATATGCAATGCTTATTTTAAATAAAGCACTGAAAAGAAAAAAAAATATTTACTCAAAATATTTTTCTGTAATCTAACATGATTTAATAATAACATAATAAATAAGTAATAAAAAAACTCTCTCATAGAATTGTTATAGTGATATGTGGATCTAGTAATTCTTTGGATTTTGAAAAGATTTCATTTAACTTTGTGCCATATATAATATCCTTTGAAGCAAAATCAACTCCTTTCCCAGCAACATATTTTTCTAAGGAAGTTCTAGAAAATGTCTCGCCTTCTGTGTGGTGGTCATCTTTAAGAACGAATAATGTTGAAAATGAAGATTTTGCAACTTTTGCATCCTTAATCATGACATTGCCAGCAAGTAATGCAGGCCTCGAAATTTTTTTTTCAAACTTTTCTTACATTCAGAACAAATTAAGAAATAATCTGGGGGCAGAAAGATTAGCAAAATTAGTCCTATGTTATGGAATGCTTCGTGGAAAAAATACTAATAGTATATTTGAGTGGTAATTTGTTTCTTCAATATTGTAAAATAATTGTACAAGATATTTCATTAAATTTTCTTTGTCTAGGTTATTTTTTGTGCTTCAATTATTTACTTATATATTTTCACAAGAAATTGCATTATGTTATTTATTTAAAAATAATCTGAAAAGTAATTTGTTATTAAATCAGAATTTTTTGTAAATTTATTTTTATAAGAAATAGAAATTCAACTGTAAACAATAATACAGTAGAGGACCTATTATCCGGAATCGTCGGGACCGAGGGTTTTCCGGATTTCGGGTCCGTCCGAAACTCGACACTCCCCTCCCCCCCCCCAAAAAAAACGAAAATTTAAAAATAACAACAAAATTATAGCATTGATATCTAGAATATGAATGAAAAGTGTGTTGTATGAGAAGTCTGTGGAAAAAACACTAAGATACAACTTTGACTCTTGTACTATAGTACAAAGTCAAATATACGGACATCCAAAATTCAGAGCTCTTCAAAATCCGGACGTTTTGCTAACTGACTTTACATATGTATGTATATAACCGTAAAATACCGTTAATCCGCTCCCCCAAAGGTGACGTAAATCGTAAAATAATTAGAGGGGGGCGCTTACACGGGATTTTTTCGCGATCGTTTCACAAAATTTGCATTTTTTCGCGATATTTTATGAGATTTGCCGGGTTTTATTGCAATATTTGACGAAATTTGCAGGGTTTTATCGCGATATTTGACGAATTTGCAGAGTATTTTCGTGATACCTGAAAAAATTTGCGTTTTTTTATGGGGATGAATTATGATGAAATGAATGAATCATGAATCTTTGAATGAATTATGAATTTTGATACTTGAAGCAATACTTGAAAAAATTTGCGTTTTTTTTCTTTTTAAACGTAATTTCTGTCAAAAAACGCAGAAAAAATGTGAATTTCGTAAAAAAAAAAAGCCAAAAAAGCATGAAATCTAAAAAAATCTCGATAAAACGCACATTTGATCAAAGATTCGTGATTCATTCATTTCATTATGATTCATCTCGTTCTCAATCTTCTTCATTTCCGGATTTCGGGTCCTTCCGGATTTCGGAATTCCGGATAATAGGTCCTCTACTGTATTATATGCAGTGTCGCTGTCTATCATGAATTTTAAAAATAACAAACGTACGATTTTTAAAAAAATTGCGATTTTCGATTAATGAATATTTGATAAATAATGCATATCACAGGAATAAGAGTCTCATCATAAAAAAAAAAAAAAAAAAAAATTAAAAAACTAAATTCTAAAACCAAAAAAGAAAAAAAAAATTACAGTGAGAAATTTAAGACTTACAATTATAATTTAAAAATCAATCTTATAATTACTGTACCATGTTTAAAAATGTGATATATAATACAAAAAATTACATATATAGCAACTATAAATATCAAAGTAAGTCATAAGTTAAAGACTTAAAAGAAATAACAATAAAAAAAAAATCCGATTTTGTGATATTTTAGTGATATCTTATCTTTCGAAAAATAAAAATAACTGAAATCATGAATCATGCTTCAATATCCTGATTAAATTCATGATAAATCATGAATTTTTACAACTTTGTAAGTATAAAGACATCTATATTAATTACAAATGAAATTTAGAGAGTTTTTACAGTTTTAATATTGAAAAAAAAAAAATGTTGTGTTACTATGTAATTTTTTATTTTCTTAACCATTTTCTGAAATTCCTTTACATAAGACCTAAGGCGCCATCTATTTTCTCGAATCCTAAATAAAAATGAATAAACGTACCACAGTGTCCGGATTACAGAAGTTTCTGGATTATAGATGTTCAAACTAAAGATGTTATACTGCATAATCTTGCAAGGGCTGTACTCAGTTTCAACTGTGCAATATCTCTTTTGTGCTCTTTAAATCTCTTTGAAAATTTTTGTTTAGTTTCACCAATAAATACTAATCTTTCATTACTTGAGAGGATAATTGGAATTTCATTAATTCCCGTCATTTGATGATTATGAATTTTATCAATATTGTTACTAAGAAGCTGTATTAGATATGGAGGGGGTATAGCTATTAATTTTACATTGAATTCATGAAGAAACTTTTTTAATTTTTCATACATAATGGGAACATAATGCATACGTCTGTGTGTTTTTATGTAAACTATTGACAAAACGCATATTGACAAGATTATTCGGCAGTATAATACTCCCCCTTCTTCAGCCCAGTGTTTTGTCAAAACTTTGCATATTAAACACAGAAGTATGCATTATGTTCCCATTATGTATGAAAAATTAAAAAAGGTTTATTTAACAACAATAGAGTCTTCTTGCAGTTCCCATGCATGGATGGGAAGGGAGGGGGGGGGGGGCGTAAACAAAAATTTTTATCAACAAAACAAGTGAACAACACTCTTTCTTTTTCTCTTTTACTTATTAATAAACACAAGTTTCATTTCAAATGTACTTCGCATATGGTTTCTCAAACAGCGATTATACATGCATACATGGTACACGTATGAAGAAGAATAGGAATGTAAAATTTTGGGGAATTCCATGTTTTAGAATTAATTATTTTTTTAATTTTATAATAATTTAGTAATTTCAATAACAGTTTTATATTTTCACCAAAAAATAGACAACACACTAAAAAAAAAAAAATCTATTTCGTACCAAAACAACATGTTACAAATAAAAAGAGAAAATTTTGGTTGGATCAAAAATGATATTGATATCAATAGACAACCCTCCTTCCCCTAGAAATATCTTATGATATCATCTGCCCGACCCCCCCCCCCTCTCCTCCCTAAAATGATAACATTATATATGCACAATTCCTAATCTACAGAATTTTATTAATAACTAAAAATCGCAGTTGCGGGTTATAGACCAGAATTTAAAGCATTTCTCTTCACACACTTTTATTTATTTATGCAGTAGACTATTTCAAATCTACAACTCTCTAAAATGCACATATAATTTACAGATGTAATTGATAAAAATTTCAATTCAGATATAGTGACAGAATTTGACTTTTTTACTTTTATATCAACTCTGTATGTATTTTAATTTGCAATTTTTGTTAACATAACTGAATTCTTTTTTTTTCATGAAGGAAAAGTAAATTTATTTTTGAAAATACTCAAGATATTGGTATAATCACAATCTTCTTACAAAATATATTTATGTATTAATCAAGGATTTTTGACTACTAAGTCTCACGAAACCTGAAATAAAACTTCCTTATTTTATTATTTTGATGTGAATTAGTAATGTACCTTTATGTGGCAAGTTTCATTAAATAATTTAGGAAAAATATATTGATTCTTTACGGTGAATATTTAATCATACATTATTGATAATTAACTTGACCTTTTGGTTTTGATATTTTAATAATTTTAAAAATTATATAAGTGCTTATTATTTTAATTTTTTACTTATTTCAATATTTTATTATATTATAAGCAATTTTTATAGGTTGTTTTGCATTATTAATTACATTCAAATTACTGTTCAAAAAATGTAAATGAAACAATGACAAGAAATCTGCAAAATTCTGAAATCCCCACAACCTTTGTTCTCAAGCTGTGCGGATTTGAAGGAATCTACTGTAGTAAGTCAATCAGTTTATTTATATATAATAAATCACATTTAAAAAAACTAAATAAATGAAATTTTAAATTATAAAAGAGTGTTTACTTAACCTTCTCACTGCTGCGACCTGATATATCCATTCACTAGGCTGCAGGTTTTACTGCGATTAAAACTTTATTTAAATTAATATAATTCCATAAATGCAATCCAGTTTTAAGAAATTAAGTTATGATTAATAGTTTCAAAGTTTATAAACATATATGTAACAAAAAAATATACCATGTTAGAAAATCCTTCTTTTATTAACATTTAAAATAAATTACAGAGAAAACAACATTACAATTTTTCAGGGGGTTAAGACATAAAGAATCCATTTTTTTATTAACTTTAAATCACAGGTTTAATACTGGGCAAACCAATCCAGTAGTACCAAAATTAAAATGCTTTAGTTTTTTTTTTTTTCTAATAACAGAAAAAACTTACTTTTTTACTAAACAATCTAAAAATTACTTCATTTAATACTTGCACAGCCATGAATTTTTCGCCATACATCACTATATTACATTATGCATGTGGTTTTGCATCTCCATCATTTGTACAATATTCCTCTCATTTAAAATACAAATGAAAATAATAGTACTAAGTAATATCATACAGCAAAAGAATTTAGATTTATAATTAAAGCACTATTTCCAATTTGAAAAACAAAAGATGCTATTCGCAAGATTTGTGCTGATATATGACAAAAGCACTCACTTCTCTTTTTCCATCGTTACAGTTACAGCACTTACTGACAACACATCTATTATTATGAAGAAACTGGAATATTTTTTAGTTTAAAATGGTCAAACTTACTTAAACTGTTTCAATATTTGAATAAATTTAATAAAGTTACATTAATATGAATTCTTTTTGAAAATATATTTACCTTGAAATGATTAATGCAATTAAATTGATTCTACCATATTAATAAGCAATGCTGTGAAATCATATTTTGAAATTAAACGTTTCAATATTAAAATCAAATGAATTTACTGTTTTTTAACAGAAAATATGAAAAATAATCACCAAACTGCTTACAAATAAATATATAAACAAAACTGTCAGCTGCAAGATTGTTAATGTTTTGAAAGGCAGCAAAATATTTCCCAAATTAAAAGTGGAGGTAGAAATTTCGAGCCATCATTTTAATTTAAAAGGTACAAATAAAGATATCTTACCATTAACTTAATTTAATAAAAGTGTTGAGTAGAAAAGAGAAAGTAGAGTAAATAAATTAATATTTTAAAGTTAAAATTACAATAAAACAATAGAGCGTGGAACAGACAGACAATAATTTGACTGCGTTGCTTTGAATGAATCGTAACTTCTAATGAATGAAAAATGAATTAACTGACAATTGATTCATTAGAAAATCCTTGATTCATTCAATATTCAATCAATATTTTGGCGTCTTGTTTATTCCTTAGATTATTGTATTCGATAGTCTTATAAACAGAAATTTATTAAACCTACCTTCTTTACTTAAATAAATTACTGGTAAGGTTAAGTTATTCTTCATTAAAGATTCACAATTTGATCTATTAAGTGCGATATTTTATATTCTGCCATTTTCCTATTTGCCGATGTTTTGCTATCTTTTAAAACATTAAAATGTTTTTCGTAGCTGGTAATTTCATTTTTTTTAAAATTAATTTGCAAATAGTTTAATGTTTATTATTCATATTTTAGGCTGAAAGTAACGAATTGCTTTGAATTTTTGTTAAATTGTTTAACTTTAAAACTTAGTATTGGGGTCAGAAAGGAAGTATTTGCACTGTCTTACTTTGCTTTTAAATCTTATGCAATTTTTCAACATTTAAGACTTTTAACGGATATTAATGAATTTAATTTTTTACAATTTTCTTTCTCCTTTATAATTTCCGTGTAAATGTAGTTTTTATGCTGTAATTTTCAATATTTTCCTGCACTTTATACGTAATATTCGTTAATTTTAATTTGAAAAATTTCTCCTTTTTATGATAATGACATGGCAATAAATTTTTAACTTTTCTCAAATTTTATTCCTTGTGCTGGTTTAATAGTTGGCAACTATTTAAAATATTTTTGTTTTCTAAATAATGTAAAAATATCTCATGAAATGCTGAAAATTTGAATTTAAAATGAAAAAAAAATTATAAAATTAGTTAAAAAAATAAATGCTTTCTGCACTCTGTGAACTTCTAATGTATATAATATGTAAAAATGATTAAATTTCTATGCATATTTTTACTCCTATGAAACTTGTTGAATAAAACAATTTTAACCAACTTTAACATTAAATATCTCTTTAAATTATTATACGATTTTAAAATTGTCTGCACCAGTGTGTTTACCAATCATTTCTCAATAAGACCATCAATTTTCATATTTTTGTATCCAACAGCTCGCTTAATATTAAGCAAGAAAGTCCTCCTGTCCCAAAATGTTTCATTGTCGGTAATAGCATTAATTACTCTTTTTAGAATGCAGCAATACTTGATGTTTCCTTTTCTCTCTGAAACAATCTTCAAAAGTTTTTCTTAAATATAAATTGACAAAACATTATTTCAATGTTACATAATCAAAGTTATATTCAAACTAAAAGAAGTAACAAATATTTATAATGTAAGAGGCTCTGCCCTATTTAAGCTACACTCGTCAACCCCTGTTGTGATGCTACAAATTATAAAATCATGCTTATTTGGTTGGCTTTTAAAAAGTAGCGAATAATTGATCTACATATATGTAAATTTTAAGTAATGATCTCCCTGTATATAAGCTTCCATTTATTTCCCTTTTATTAGGGGAATTTTAAGGTTTAATTAGCTGCTGTTAAGCATTTAAGGGCTATTTATATGTTTGAGTAAATAAGAACAGTTAAGGAGTAAAATATACTGAGTCGTTACCTCCTGGTATAATTTAAACCATGTTAGAAGAAAAAATTTTAAGTATTACTTAAATCTTATATAATTTTCAATAAATTTTTTTTCTCTTTTTAATATTTACAAGAAAGTAATTTAGTTGTTTGAATTGAAATGTTATTTGTGCCGTCTTAATGTGCTGTTATGTGAGAGGTTAAAGTCACTCCAAATTCCAAGCATTTTCATGTTACCCTATTGCTCCAAGGGACTCTATTCGTAAGCCAGCAACTATCTTCTGTTGGCGCATCTTTGAAGCCTGAAATAAAGCAAGTCATCAGTAACAGCTAATTAAATACTTGGAAATCTGACAATGAAAAAGCCTTTTCTGGAATTCCCAATGAACTGCGGGGAAACAGACGAGTGGTGGGCAACTTTTGTTGCTTGACTTTTTTACATTTAATAGCACTTTTATAATTCACAACAATAGTTAAAAAGATTGCACTAAAATAGGAAGTAAACGTCATCTAATTTTTAGCATTTCATTCATCTGATGAAACCCTATTTGTCTCTGTCCTCTGTCTGCCTGTCTTGTTATCCTTATAATCAACTATAATTGAAGAGAGATATTACACAAGCAGAGCTAATATGCATGAGGTGCATCTATGCTGTAAAAGTTTGCCCAAAGATTTCACAAAAATAATCAAACAGATTTATAAATAAATAATAAATTTCATTAAATGAATTTAAATAAAAACATAAAAAGGAAATTAAAATCATAAATTAAAAATGAGATTATGTAATCATTCAATATTATGGATAGTTATTAATAGTGGAATAGCTAGTGGGGTTTGGTCCGCCCTGGGTGTCTCCCTCTAAAGGAGACACCCAATCTTTATTCCAAATATATATAATCTTACAAAATTTTGGAAAATAAAAGGAAATTTCTAGTGAATCACGCAACAGATTTAATTTTCCTTTCTTGGAGAACTTTAAATTTTATAGAGAATGAGGTGTCTAAATAAACTATGCACCAGGAACAGAAACCTACCTATCCAATGAGTGGGTAGCAAAAGCAAACCTTTTAGTATTTTGTATTTAAATTATAATTTTGTATTAATTTCTTCAAATTATCTATAAAATCACATCAAGCTAGCAAAAAATGTTGAAATTTTATTTGCAATAATGTAGACTTGTGATTAAAAAAATACAGCGGATTTGGGAGGGGATGACACTATTTACATGGGTGTCACCTATCTATCTTAACTACGTCACTGCTTCTGTATCATTTCAATAACAAAATCACTGAACCATCTGACCATATTAATGTTTACTGAAAGAAATGTAACGGAGCATCAAAATACAAGCTATTACAAAATATGAAATAAAAAAAGGATTGTGTTTAAAACTTTATATTAAAAAATCCATTTAATTAACTTTCAATTATCATTCAATCTTGATTAACTTTTAATAACATTTAAGTTTAAATATAAATGTCCATTTAATATTTCTAATCCAACTTATATTATACTTTCAATTAAAAATATTAAATAGGAAAATATCTATTATATTTTGTTTCTTTCTTCACAAAAGATTTGCATACTCAGTCCAGCCAAACTTAATTATCAAAAGATATTTTTCTAAAGCACTTCTATACTGCCACTAGGAATGCTTTCCAAAACACCCCCACTGCCAGGAATGTAGTGGGGGGTATATGACGGTATATACCATATGCCTTCTGGATTTTTTAAAGGAACACCATATATCCTCTCTTTCTCAAGAAAACTATAGTATTACATATTCTAGGGTACACTCTCTGCCTTGAGCATATACCCTCTGTTTAGAGCGTATATCCTCTGTTATTTTTACGACTACACCCCTGCCCATTGCCATTAGAGATGTACTCCAAATTACCCCCTGCTGCTACTTGAAATACTATTTAAAGGGCAAAAAAAAAAAACCCTCCCATACTGTAATTCATCTTAACAGAAACACATAGAGAAAATCTGTCTATTAGGTTTCAAAGAGATTACCAGGATCACGAAGCTACTGTTCTATAACAACTCCTAGTATGGTTATATCTAGAAAGCTCAGGCCTAGGACTACTACTGCCATAGCCAAGTTGTAGCATAAAAACAGGAAAAACCTGCCCTAGATCTTTTTGATCCAGCCAGAAAGCCAGAAATCCTACTGTATGAAATCCGTTTTTAAAAACAGACAGGTTGGCTAGTTTTAATTCAGCTTCAACCAGATTAATTATCTGGGACACCGGAAAAATTCATATTTAAAAGAGGAGAGATAATCTATATACAGTAGACTCCCTTAAATCTGAAACCCTAAAATTTGTGTCTATCTAAAATCTATACATAATTTACAGATGTAAGCAATGAAACATTCAGTTCAGATAGAGGGACAAAATTTGACCCTTTTTAGTGTATATCACTTCCATACATATATTTTAATTTGTAATTTTTGTTAATGTTACTAAACTCATGATTTTTTTTTTTTTTTTTTTTTGAAGAAAGAATAACTTCTCAAAAAACTTGAGATAGTGTTGATATTATTGATAATCACAATCTTCTTACCGAATATATTTATGTATTACTCAAGCTTTTTTGGTTACTAAGACTAGCTAAACCTGAAATAAAACTTTCTCATTTTATGATTTTTATGTGGTAGTAATGTACCTTCATGAGGCAAGTTTCATTGAATAATTGGGGAAAAATACATTTAATCTTTATAATGAATATTTAATCATACATTATTGATTATTAACCAGACCTTTGTTTTTAATATTTTAATCATTTTAGAAATTATCTAAATTTTAATATTTTAGTTTATTACTAATTTTAATATTGTATTATATTCTAAGCATTCATTATAATTTGGAATTCATTATTAATTACAGTCAAATAAGAAAATGTAAACAAAGCAATGACCAGAAATCCACAAAATTCTAAAATTTGCAGAACTTCTGGTCCCAACTTGTGCAGATTTGAGGGAGTCTACTGTATTTAAAAGACCAGGCCGTTTTTTTAGTCACCAGGCTTAAGCTTTCTATTGCATCAATTTTGATAATTATTTTTTTAAATGAAAGCTGATCATTTATAGATGTGCCCATTCTAGCTATTTTTAAATTTATTTCCATTTTTAATTTTAAAGGCCTTTTTTGTGAAATTTCTTCAAAACAATCATAATTAGGTTAACCTTAGAAAAATAATCCAAGAATAACAAAAATCGAAATTAAACAGAAAGACCACGTGTGCTTTAAGCTGCAAATAGGGAGTTTTGATGTTCTGTGTTGGCTGCAGATGTGTACTAGATTACAGTAATAGTCATCGTTGTGATGTCAATGCAAGAGAATCTATAATATTTAGGATATTAAATATCGGATATCCGCAGCTTCTTTGCCTGTCAGATGCATTTATTCAGCCCTATATATGCTTTTAGTTATGGTGTATGCTCATTTATTTTTTCAGATGCAATTTCAGAACAATAAATTATAAATATATTTCAATCATCATTAAAATATTTAAATATTTGAAATGTAGTTTACAAAAACTATATTTCCTTGAATGTCAGATCTTGAAATTAAAATTTTCCCAGGAAGGGACATTCTTTCCAAACACCTTTAAGTGGGAATGAGTTGAACTGTTTACAAGGTAAAATATCTTTAAACCTGCTATTTTTTGCTCAATATCTGTCATAATGATGAGGTGAGTACAATTGAGGTTATATTAGCGAGGAATATAAGGGGAAATTTTCCTTAGTGTGTTTCTTTCAGTTACTACCAAATATCCCTGATAGATAGTGTTGCACCATGTCGTGCTATGACATTTTATCTCTGCATTATCCGGCATGCTGGAAAAACCAATGTGCACCAACATGCTGGAAAATACAAGGTTTCGCTACTGGAGGATGGGCGGCTGATTTATTTTGTTAAAATATCTCCATTATTGATAAAGTTTTGAATAATTATTCAGCTTTGACTTGTTTCACATCCAATATATATTTGATTGATTTTATTGTAATATTGAAAGAATAAATAGATTGAGATATTTGTTAAAATTTTTTTTGTCTTCATAGTATTATCCCCATCGAAAATTTGTTGCAAGATTTTAAGAAAACCCTCAATGTTTACAATATATGAAAAATGATTGCTTACTCCAGATCAAGCCATCGATGTAGGATGCTTTTTAAAAAATACTTTGTTAAATCAAAAGAAGTAGAAAATTGAATTGCCACCATTCGATTTTACTTAAGTTTCTTCATTACAAGCAGTAACAAAAGAAACTTACATTTTAATAAACGAGCATTTTACAAGTAAACATTATATTGACAAAAAATCTGTCTTGAGTTATTCAAAAAGGACAATTATGAGACTGTAAATTTTTTCTTTCTATTTTCTCATTATTTCTCTTTGATTTTTAAATATTTGTTTACATATTCGCATAGGAAATCGCGAAATTTTAAATTACATTATTCAAATAAGTCCCATAATTGTCCTTGTTAAATGATTCTAGGCAGATTTTTTTCAATATTAAGTTTACTTCCAAAAATCTCTTGTTTGTCATACTGAAAGTTTCTATTGGATATTATGTAAAGTTGTTTTATAAAATAACATTTTAATACCTTTAACACTAGAATTACCGAGGCGGGTCATCCGTGACCCAAGACGTGGTCTTTCGCTTGTATCACTGTTGCTTTTCAAAGTAAAACTTTGAAACTGATTGACTTTTCCTAAATACTTAGTATAATGCCTTAGCACGAATTTAGTTAAAATCGGATGAAAACTTTTTTATATACACATCTTTATACCTAGAATTACCATGCTGGGTCATCGCTGACCCAAACAAAATAATTGCATTTTTCATTTATTTCAACAAGGATTTCAACTCCAATTTTTTTTCAATATTTTTCAATAAGATAAGAATAGTGTAAGGATATGTTCCACACTTACTTTTCACAAAAGAGGGAAAGGAATGTGCGTATGTACAGGCGCGGGGGGGGGGGGGGGAGAGGTCATGATCACATACATGTTATGCATTTGGAAGGTGTAAGGATGATGTAAATACTTCTTTTTTATGTTATATCTGGGTCATTCCACATGAATTCAACCAATGGGTGTTACATCATAGTCACAGATTTTTTTTTATCATAAACAGACATAGTAATGAAATCCTCAAATGTAAAATTTAAAAGTAATATTCGCAATATTGGCTGAGATATAGACATTTGAAAACTGACCATTTTTACTAAATGGTGGCCATCTTGGAATTTCATCAGTGTCTAAAACTCCAATAACTTGACAACTAATGGCTCAAATTTTATATCTCTGGTACTAATTTGAAGCTATTTGTACAAAGAATGCATATTTTACATCAAAACTATAGTAAATTATCATTTATTTACTTTTTATTATGTGCAAACTGAAAATATCACCCCAAAAAAACGGCCGATTGTAATTGCCCATAAAAAAATGAATCATCATGAATTTTTTTGAAACTTGGTAAAATCATTGCTCTATGTGTGTGCTTTAAATAATAAAAAAATTGGAGAGGTAAAATCTGTTGTTTAAAATAAATGATTTTTTACACTTAAGGTGTCACTAACCAAATAATGATCATTTTAGAATCTGTAAGTATTCCTAATTTAAAAAATAATGGTTAAAATAAAATTTTCTAAAATCTAAATTAATGTAAATGTATATTCAAAAATTCTTTTGCACTAATTTTGTGAGAATTCTCCCTCAACACCACCCTCCTCCCCAAAAAATGTATACTATTGGAAAAACTTTTACACTAAAAAATATAAGGAAATAATTACGGAATATAATGTATAATTACAAAACACTTGTAAATGCAATACATATAAATGAGGATTTCTATCGTTACATATAGAGGAGAGTGAGGTGGAATGGGACAGTAGGTTTTTTTCTTTATGTATCATTCTGAAAATTTCATCAATCACACATTACATGAAGCAATAGTATCCCAATCTTCAGTTGAAAAAAAAAGCTGGTTGACGTAAGCTTGCAGTTGTATAAAGAAAAGATTATTTCAAGAATCAAAAGTAAATTTACTTCATATACTTTTTGTAATTTCTGTATATTAATGATTTGTTTATGCATAGATGTAATAGTTCTCCTATTTATAGAACATTATATTGTATATTAACTATAATTTAAATTATGCCTAAAAGCAGTATTTCTGTTTATAATAAAAGAAGTTAGAGAGAGAATAATGGGACATGCCAGGAAAGGGGAGGGGGGGGGAATGGAACATGTCTAATTCTTACTTTTTAATAAGATGAGTATAAATTGCTAATATGCAAATACTTTTAAAGAGTAGTATATTAATTATAGCATTGAAAACGCACAAGTTGCTGCCAAAGGTTGTGCGGATTATGGAATATTGTGGATTATAGAGTATTATGGATTTTATAGAGCATATGGTCATTTTATTGATCCTAGATGGAATGTTATCTTTATAGTCAATATAAAATGAAAAGATAAATATGATATCTAATAATTAGTTTAATATGCTATCTCAAAAAATGCCTTTTAAAAGTTATTTTATTAAAAAATTTATGTTTATGTTATGTGCATTTAAATAAAAATAATTACATATAGGGGGAACTGGGGTACATTGATACAGTTTTTTTCTAAGATTTTTTTTGGTGTCAAGAAAGTAGAAAATTCAAGTTTTTTTTCCATGAGGTGACAGCAAAACTTGTGTAGTATGTTATAAAAATGTACAATCATTGTTTTATGTAGTATTTTTGCATGTAATTTTTTAAAAATCAAAAAAAGTCATTTGTATCAATGTGCCCCATCCCCGGGGCAGATTGATACGTTTAAGAAAAATGACGACAAAATAATACCAATGCATATTTTTCATAAAAAATGAGTTAGAAAACCATTTTATATTTATTTATAAAAATTCAAATCACTCACAATTTATTTTTAAGCATTATTAAAGCAATCAAAATTAAATATATTATGACTTGATGTTCTGTCTGTTTCTTGTCTGATTGTTGGCTGTGGTAACTTTGTCATATCTAGCACTTCAACCCCAGCATTATCTTCTTTCTTATGAAAGATGAAAAAATTACCAGTTTTTCTGTTTATAAATAGGTTCATAAACAGAAAATAAAGGATAATTATATTAAAAATTCTGTTTATAATATAAGTATCATTTTCTGTTCTGCAGTTTGTTTCTCTTACTTAACATTTCTCATGTCGAAAATACTTTTTTCTCTGGAGAATCGATATAAATTCGAGATTTGCCAGAATGCCGTCCTTTTTTTTTATTAGTTCTACTAGCACTAGATGCTGGGTAAGTTCCTACGTCTTCTGTTTTCAAAAATACTATAAAATGCTCTAATATAAAGAAATTAGAGCTATTTCACTTCAATAAAAACTAATATTAGAAATTTTTCGTGAAAAAAAGGTTGGATTAAGGAGTGTATGGTAAAAAAAAATAATAAAAGATAATGAAAATATGAACTATTAAAGGATTTAGGCTGTATCAATGTGCCCCGTCATAAACTGTATCAATGTGCCCCATACAGCAATTTTGAATAAAATGAGTCTCAAATCCAACACTTCAGAATATATCTAACAATAAATAATGAGGAACTGATAAAGAGTAGCAGTACTTACCTGGTAGAGTATTCATTTTGGTTGAAAATACTGGAACAGTTGTATAATAGCATTTCAATTGTACAACTCAAATTTACTTTTGAACAACAAAAACAATAAATCACCCGTCCCATTTCATCAAACTGCTGAATCATTCCAAGATTTTCTGTATGTAGTTGAATACACTAGCATCACCTTTTGGAGCTGTTGTGAAACTTCCTGTAATGACCCTGTGAGCGGTAGAGGGGGTGTATCAATGTGCCCCATGTATCAATGTACCCCAGTTCCCCCTACATATTACATATGTTAAGTAGTACAGTTTGTTATTTACTGTTAATAAAATTAAAGGGTTATATATTTAAAAAAGTAAATATTTTATTATATGGTTTTTTTTTTCATTTTTTTAGTTTTTGTTTTAAAAAATTATTTTTGGATCACAAACTGTTTACATTCGTAAAGTAACGTGAATTATAGAAAATTGCGGATTATGGGTGTGCAGATTATAGAACCTTGACTGTATATTCATTTACTTCAAAATATAAATAAATTGAACGAGGGATTATAATCTCTAACAATCCTGAATTGTCCTTCCATTGATGAAGATACTGGAATTTGATGTTGTAGCACAGACTTTATCAACCTATAATCTTTGTTAGATTGTAAATATAGCCAACTCTAGAATAATTTGTTTCGTATAATATATTGTTTTATAATTGTCTCATTCCTGCCTGTTAGTGGGGAGGTATGAGACACATTTTGAAATTTACAATTTCTTTAATTATAAAATTGTTTAGCTGTATTGTTCAAAAACATTAAAAAGTGTTTTCTTTTGTATTCAAAACGAAACTTTTGTTTTTGTGTCAAACAAAAATGATTTTCAAATTTTTGTAAAAAGTATCCCACTCCTCCCAACTATCCCCTATACATAGAGCCTATTTAAGACCTTTTTTTTACTTAAAAAATGAAATTTATGTGGTCAAATTTATATATATATATATTTTATTTTATTCAAATTACACAAGTGAATGAATTCAATTGTGATTTACAGCAAGTATTTCTCCAATATTTCAGGAAAAAATATTACGTGGCCTTTTTTTTTTTTTTTTCTTTTTTCTTTTTTTTTTTTTTTTTTATGTGGTCTATTGTAGTAAGGTATTTAATATTTATGTAAATATGTTTTGAGAATTATATCCTCATATTTTAAATGAAATAAAAAGTATTGTAGAAATGAAAATTTCCTTGTATTTTAATATATGAATATTTAGCATAAATAGCTGCAAATTGATATTTCTTTATTGAATTATATAATATACTCACAATATATTAATTTAAATGTTAGAAAATTTTATTTTTACCATTATTTTTTAAATTAGGAATACTTACAGTTTTTAAAATGACCATTATTTGGTTAGTGGCACCATAAGTGTAAAAAATCATTTATTTTTAAACTTCAGATTTTACCTCTCCAATTTTTTTATTATTTAAAGCACACACATAGAGCAATGATTTTACCAAGTTTCAAAAAAATTCATGATGATTCATTTTTTTAATGGGCAGTTACAATCAGCTATTTTTTTGGGTGTTATTTTCAGTTTGCACATTATAAAAAGTAAAGAAATGAAAATTTACTATTGTTTTAATGTAAAATATGCATTCTTTATACAAATAGCTTCAAATTAATACCAGATATATAAAATTTGAGCCATTAGTTATCAAGTTATGGGCACTTTTAGACACTGATGAAATTCCAAGATGGCCGCCATTTAGTAAAAGTGGTCAGTTTTCAAATGGCTATATCTCAGCTAATATTGCGAATATTTCTTTTAAATTTCAGATTTGAGGGTTTCACTATTATGTCTGTCTATGATAAAAATTTAAAAAAAATCTGTGACTATGATGCAACAAGTTTTCTTTAAATTGGTTGATTTCACGTGGAATGACCCATCTTAGAAAGTAACTAAAAAGAACATTTTACCTCATAAACCGCATGGAGAAAAAAATTGTTTGTGGCATTTGAATTTCTCACATTTATAGTAATGGCACCACTATGGAGGTTTCTTGAATAAGAAAATTTTAAAACTGCAACGTGAATTGTCTTTAAATGACTTTAGGGAGAAAAATAGTGAGGAAGTTAATATTGTCATCATCTGATGATGCTGACAATCTTGACATAAATGACGAATCACTTTTTCTTAAAAATGACAATAAAATTTCATTGTTCAAATCCAATGCATGAAGTAGCAATCTGGATGAAAGTAGCCAAATAAATGCTGTGGGAAAAATTAAGAAACACAAATAAATTTTAAGTATTTTGCAGAAAATTGAAAATAAAAGAATTCACTTTTTCGGAATAATTCTAATAAGTGAGAAAGATACAATATGAATCACTCTTCGAAGCGATTTGGGAAATCGAACTATACGGACGGTAGAGCCGCGGTATTCAATATCTTCGGGCTTATGCGAAATCTGATTCAAGACCTAGTGGTCATAAATGTTTCGGTAGTCTTTAAAGATACAAAAGATTCTAATATAAGTAGAAAAGTATTTTTGGTAGAAAATTATAAATAAAGGTATTGCAAAAGAAGGTGAAGATATTCGTCAAAATCCGTCCAAAAATATATCCATGAAGATATCCGTCCGAAGATAAAATGTTGTCACATAAAGCAATGCTAAGACAAAGAAGCTAACGCTGTTTAAGGGAAATGCAAATAACTTGTGTGTGCTTTATGCATAGAAAAAAAGAAAAAAGACCATGGCATTTTATATGAATTGATTGGACAGTAAACTGTATAAAACGTAAAAGTATAAGTAAAAAAATCACGAATATGGATATATATTTTAATTTATTGTATTTAAATATCTAATTGATCTGTAGGAACATTATCACACAATTCATATCGATAAATCATATGTATATATATTTTTAAAAAGGTATCAAAATCTCAAAGCAATTTTTTTACTTAGAAATAAAAAAAATCCCTTTGTGGTATTTATTCTCAAAATTTTTTATTTTATGTAATAGTCTAAATGCTAGATTGTATTAATTATTAATTAAAAATCATTGTATTCATCGTCAATAAATATTTGAGTCTTTATCTTCCATATAAAATAAGAATAGCGTGTTTAAAAGCCCTGTGTCAGATGTGACCCACCCCGGTATTTCTAGGTATACAAGAAACGCGGTAATTCTAGTGTTAAACTTTGAAATATAAAAAAGAATTTGGACAGTAACTATTCGGCCGAATAGTTACTATTTGACTAGCCAAATATTCGGTATTCGGCCCAACAGTTATGATATTCAGTTGACTTTTTGGCCGAATATTTGGTATTCAACATAACTCATTATTTGGTGCATCTTTATATTAAATTTGGTATGCTAAAAGAAAGCTTTAAAAAACATTTTTATGAGAATGTATAGAACTTCAACATGGAGCACAGTGAACACAATCTTTTACTGTAATGCAGAATTTTCAAAAAATTTAATAATTGCTTATTCACTACAAATAGATAGTGTTTTAAATCAATTATTTAACTGTAAAATAAAGTAAACAAAGAAAAATTTCTATCTGTCTCAGTAAGAAATATTTTGGTTTATCTTTACTGCTTTTAAAACAATACAAGTATTCTATTGACTGTAACTGGTTATAACTAAAACAATTTTTAGCAGGTTCTGAAATTTTATTAATTATTTTAGATGTAACATAAAACAATTTTGGAATCAAAACTTTATTGTTATTAATTTGTTGCTTGTATCCCTGTTATTGTAAAGTCACCCTCAGTCCAAAATAATTTCAGAAAATTTTTGGGGTCATAGGTATTTTGGAGTTTTATTTTAAAATTTTCGTGTTGATGACTTTATTTTATTTAATAATGTGAACTTATTTTCAATTGTTCCTGTATCTGTCTGTTGCTATTTTAAAAAATACAATACTCTTTTTGATAATTTTTCTGTTTTGTTTGAACAATTTATATTATTATGATGATATTATTATTTTGGCGAAAAAGGTGGGATATAAATAGAATAGAGGATATAAATTAATAAAAAAATAAATTTATATTGTATTTCAAATAATACTTTATAGAGGACCATGTGCCAGTGGGTGGACTAGTGTACCCCGCTCCTAAGGCACACTGGTACACTTTATGAACGTATAAAAACTTTTTTTTTTTTTTTTATATATATAAAAGGTATTTGAAAGTACTATGTTCTGAAAAAACTTGAGGTATGTAAAACGGCCTAAGGAATGTTAAAAAATATTTTTAGGCAGAATGGACCTTCCATTAAAGAAAAAATAAAAATGTAAACTGCAAAAGTGGTACAATGTGTACCAGTCTCTTCTATGTAAAACCTGGCAAAATTATAATTATCTTTATCAGAAACCTGCCTTAAAACTGAAGCATTACATGGTCCTGATATGGATTGCCATACAATTAAATATGCTGAAAACTTGTCTCAAAGTGATTTTTCATCACTTACTAGCAGTTCCATCATAAAAGGTTTTTAGAGGTTCTTATAAACACAAACACAATAAAAGCTGTAAAAACGAAATCTTTCTACAACGTAATCCTGTCTCAACTGGAAGAGTTTCAGAATAAGGAAGAAACGAGCAAAATACAGTGAAACCTCCAAATAAGGGACACTCCGAATAAGGGACACCTCTATTAAGGGACAAAAGTTCCAGTCCCAGACCCTTGGTATAGGACGTCGTGTAATGTATTTACCTCTGAATAAGGGACACTTGAAAATGAGATTGGTGAGACTGGTTTCTGCATTTCAGATAATGAAATAGGGTGCGATGAAAATGAAAATACAGGTTTGTGTGAACTTATTAAACAGACAGACAGTCATGTTGATACAGAGGCATACAACTCAATTAACAACTATTTATTTACCCACCATTCTGATTTGATATAAGTGAATTTATCCATATTGAAAGTAATGCTGAAAATTGTGAGGATGATTCTAAAAATGAAAAGTAAAAAAAAAAATTGTTTAAAAAAAAAATCTTTATAGATGTTTTTACGCTGTTCTCAAATCCAAAAAAGGCAACTTCTAAGACATAAGTTTTAATTTATTTTTATTTGGATACGCCTGAAACTAGCATGAGTTATTGTTCTAAAAATATGCAATCAATCTTTTTGCAAATACAATAGATTTTTCAGAAAATATTGTCAAAATAGACGATTTAAACTGAATTTTCACGTAAAAGAAATGTAACTATTCAAGATAGGGTATAAAAAAATCTTCAAAGTTGAAAAAGTCTGTCACGTGATCAAAATCGCTTATGTCTCAATAGGTAAATTATTTATCAAAAAATTTGAAAACACAGTTCAATCCCAAATCGCTTCCATAGTCAAATGTTCCAATTTTATACTTTTCCTTTAAAAATGAATTTGTGAATTTGTCAAAACATTTTCTCATTGCTTGAGCAGAGCAGTTGAAATATTTATTGCCTTAAAATACGCAAATCAGCTAATTACTTTTTTTTTCTTTTGTAAATTGCAAATTGCAAAACAATCCCTTTTGATTGATAATTCTAAGTAAAATTCTTTCAAATGATTTTATATATTTTGCACGTATACTGTTTACATAAAAAATATAAATCAATAATTCTACAAATCATTTAATGATTTAGTAATTAATTGAAAATTTTAATTAATTCTCTTTTCTTTCTTTTGTGTGATTAACATACTGCACTTGAGATATATTTAAATTTACCCTATAATGCTTTGTTACTTTTATGCTCTACTGAACTATTAATTAAAAATAATGTAAAAAACTCCGAATAAGGGACACCTCTATTTAAGGGACAAAAGTTCCGGCCCCATAGGTGTCCCTTATTTGGAGGTTTCACTGTATCTTATTTAGACAGAGTACCTTAGAAATATAATTAATCAGTGGCGCAGCCAAGGGGGTGGTTTTGGGGTTAAAACCCCGCCCAGAGGTAAGAAAGATCGCTATAATTGCCGCATATACGAATCAAAACCAAACTTAATATTTAAATATTTTGGCGCATTTCAGAGTCCGCTGCTTTATTGGATCAGATTTAATTTAGCAAAGTGATTCAATTAAATGACGAAAATTCTACTTAAAATTGTGAAAGTGCATATTACATAGATTAGTTACGTAAAAATTGGTTATTTGGACTAAGCCACTTTTCTGAGACGCATTATGCTAAAAAATTGTGATTTCCTGCCACACAGATGCTGTTTGGGTTTAAGTGTTATACAGTGAATAATGATTTTATAAATCGGCGATTCAAATAACCAGCAATCACTTTTTTAGAAACTCACCCCCCCCCCCCCTAGAACCGAATCCTGATTGCGCCACTGTAATTGATTACACTTCTTTTAACGGAAGTCTGAAGTGGTATTTTTTCCCTTTTCCTTGAAATCACATCTTGACAAGATTGACTGTGTGTGCGTGGGTAATAGAAGTATTTCGAATAACTTTAAGAATTTAAGTATATCTATTTCACGTTTAAATTAAAAATAATAGCATGTGTAAAATTAAGTTAGATTTAACTCCATAATTGTATCTAGTAATACAATGAAGCTACATTATGATTTATCAAAAATTTTACAAACACTATGATCTAAGAAATTGAGCTCATACTCAAAAATTAAATGTATTGCAGTCAATTTTAGTACAACATAAATATTTGCTTATATTAAAATTAGGATTAAATGGTTAAGTTTAACCCTAGAACTACCGAAAAGTTATGCAAGTCTTATTTATTCTTCTTTATTTGCATAAATATGTTATGCAAGTAAGGAGAATTTCTTATTAAACACATTTGCATTCTAAAATTCCATCACCACAAAAACAATTTATCTCCCCTTTATACTTTGTAAAGTGTATCACGGTTTCTTTAAATGATATTAAGTTATGGAATTTTCTCCTTAAATTTTCTTTATATTTTATTTATAATAAGTTATTTATTTTAAAATTGTTGTTATTTATTTTATTTAAAATTTAATCTTTATGCTGTTAGGAAAGGCGTCTGACACACCTTTGATTCATCTAACTTCAGATAATTGAGAGTCTCTTATAATTTTAATACTAAGTAGAAATTTTATTACAATATCTTCGTCTTTTAATTTAAATTTTGGTGATAAGTTTTTGTTTGTTTTTTAATGAAAAGCAAAAACTGATATTAATTAATTTTATTTTATTGCAGATGCATTAAACCATTAATGTAACACATTATATCACTCAAAATATCTTCAATTTGTGAAATAAATGCATTAAAATATTTTTTATCAGAGGTTTTTGAAAAAGCAGCTTCTAGTTCACAGCCAGACAAATCTTTTATTTGTGAGCTATGCAAGAATTTCTCCCAAAACAGTCTTTTTTGTGCGAGGTATGCAATAAAGAATTCTCGCCAATGAGCCGTTTAAAAAGCCATCTGTTAAGTCATACTGGTGAGAAACCTTTTGCATGTGAGATATGCTACAAGAAATTCTCTCAGAAGAGCCATTTTAACAGCCATCTGTTAAGTCATACTGGGGAGAAGCCTTTTCTATGTGAGGTATGCAACAAGAAATTCTCTCGAAAAGGTGATTTAAGCAGACATCTGTTAATTCATACTGGTGAGAAACCTTTTGTATGTGAGATATGCAACAATAAATTCACTCGGAAGGATGATTTAACGAAGCATCTGTTAACTCATACTGGTGAAAAACCCTTTGTATGCAAGATATGCAACAAGAAATATTCTCGGAATAGTTACTTAAGGAAGCATCTATTAATTCATACTGGTGAGAAACCTGTTGTATGTGACATATGCAACAAGAAATTCTCTCAAAAGAGCCATTTAAGCAGCCATCTGTTTACTCATACTGATGAGAAACCGTTTGCGTGTGATATATGCAACAAGAAATTCTCTCAAAAGGGCAGTTTAAGCACACATCTATTGATTCATACCGGTGAAAAATCTTTTAAATGTCAGTTATGCAACAAGAAATTCTCTCAAAAGGGCCATTTAAGCAGCCATCTGTTAATCCATAGTGGTGAGAAACCTTTTGTATGTGAGATATGTAACAATAAATTCACTCGAAACGATGATTTAACGAAGCATCTGTTAACTCATACTGGTGAAAAACCTTTTGTATGCGAGATATGTAACAAGAAATTCTCTCAAAAAAGCTATTTAAGCAGACATCTGTTAACTCATAGTGGTAAGAAACCTTTTGTGTGTGAGATTTGCAACAAGAAATTTTCTCAAAAGGGCCATTTAAAGAAGCATCTGTTAATCCACACTGGTGAGAAACCTTTTGTATGTGAGAAATGCAACAAAAAATTCTCTCTTAAGTGTAATTTAAACACACACTTGTTAATTCATACTGGTGCGAAACCTTTTGTGTGTGAGGTATGCAACAAGAAATTCTCTCGAAAGAACGATTTAAGAAGACATCTGTTAATTCATACTGGTGAGAAAACTTTCGTGTGTGACATATGCAGCGAGAATTTTACTAAAAAGTGTAATTTAAGGAGGCATCTCTCAATTCACACTGGTAAGAAACCTCAGAATGTTGATATGATAGAGAGATGAAACAGTGAACTCTCTCAAAAGGATGATTTATGATAGGTTTTGATAATTCATAATGGTCAGAAACTTTTTGGGTGCGAGATATTTAAGAAGAAATTTTTTCAATGGAGTGATTTAGCCAGGAATCTCTTAATTCACACTTGTAACAATTCTTTTGAGTGTGAGTTTTTCAACAAGAAATTCTTTCAGATATATGCTTTAAGCAAAATTTTTTAATTCATACTAGAGAGAAACCTTTTGTGTGTGAGATTTATGTCAAGATATTCTTTCAAATGATTGATTCGAAAAAGCATCTGTTAATTCACAGAGGCAAGAAAACTTTTATGAGAAATTAACAAAAACTAATGCCAAAAAAAGCTATCTAAATGCTTTACTTTGCCCCTAAAATGTGTTAATTACAATAAAAAAGAAATGAAAGCCGTACAATATTCAGAAATAAAAGAATATATATATTTCTTTCCATGCATTACAGTGTCTAAAAAAGAAGAGTAGTCAACGGTAATTTTCTCATTTAAACCAGTAAATCAAGAGCTAGGCACAAATGTCATATACGCATCTCATTGGCGCGATTTTTTCTGATGCCAATTCAGCGGATGCTCCGTTTTGAAATACTAGTTACCTAATTATTTTTTGATTATTTTCTATAATTTAAAAAAATAACAATAAATAAAAAAAGTTTAGTTAAAAATTTTAGAACAAAACTATTTTTATACTTTTAAAAAATAAAATAAAAGTAAATAAACAATTTATTAATAAATAAACAACAACAGCCAGGTAGCATGTGTTTGACATAAAATCGTCATTTTGTTGGAGTCACGCAAATGTGGTGCGTATATGACATCTGTGCCAAGAGCTATACCATAAGGCTTGGCAAAATCAATTTTCTTTTAATCACGCATTATACTATCTGAAAAATATTAAAAATATATTTATTTTTTTCACTTATACACCTTAAAAATTTTATAATCATTGATACTATTTAAGTTAAAAAATTTTGTTAAACCTAATTTCGAACAATAACGTTCTTTGATGGTAAAATTGATTTGCTTATAAATATTTAAGCTGATAATCAAAATGTTAGTTTTGAAAAGGGTATGGCCTCCTTACTTACCCGTAATGTTGAAAAAAAATATGTATGTTTGCAACACTGATTATTATTTTTGAGGATACCAACAGTCTGATGGCATTTCAAATGTAAGTAAGGTTTGTAAAATTGCTTTTAAACCATCCTTTTCTCGTCAGGATTCTATTGAAAGAAAGTATCCTAATTTAACTGTCATGTCATTACTGATAGTTTAAGTAATATTTTAAGTTCCTTAATTTCAAGATCGCCTGTTCTGATTGTTATTTCACAAATAAATGACAGTCTGGTGTTGTTTTTAAATGTCAATAAATATTGGAAATTAAACAATGAAATATTTGCTTACGTCAGCCAATTCAATCTCTAACACTTTCCATGATATTGAAAAAATTATTATGATTTCGATATAGCTCATGCCTATCTGATTATGAGTTAACTCTTTCGAATTACACAGATTACGATGTAATTGCTGTAAGATATTTTTTACTATGCCACACTCGTCATTGAAAATGAATTATGTACATTCAATCAGGTTAACATTGCTATACTTTTACGAAACTTTGATCCATTCTGCCGTGGTGGAACCTTGACGAGTTATTTCCATTGAGCTGCCAAACTCATATTAGTTCATCTATCTATGTTTTGAGACCAAAATGTTACTGTTAATTCAAGTGATGTAGCAGATTTGATCTTTTTTCGCTCTTAGATCAAGGTTACCTTGATTGGCTGTAGCATTTGTAGATCGTTCAGCAGGATGTTCAGAATGATTCTATGTTATAATATGGTCTAACTATGTGAAAAATCGTTTGAGATTTTTTATTTTACATTATTTGAAAAAAAAATATTGAATGAAATGTGTATGAATTTCTGAGGTTTAATAAAAGAAGTTTTCTGAAAAACAGGGAGTGCAAATTTTATTATACTTTTATATTTCGTATATTGTCGTTTGTAAGCCTTTCTTTTTTCAAAAGAAAAGAAAATTGAAGAAAAGCTTATAATTGAGATTTAGAAAAAAATATTAAAAACCTATTCTTATCTTTAATGTAGAAAAAAAAGATGGTGAATACAGTAATCAGAATCTTCGGATCTTCAACCGATCAGTGCTTAAAAGAAGTTGGAAATTGCACATCTAACATAGCAAATGATGTGAGTTTGTACCATAATAAAGTTTTAAAAATATTCAGGTTTTTGTGTAATAGTATACAAAACATCAAATATAGTATCGACCGAAATCTTTTGTGTGTCCTTGTAAATACTATCTGCTTTCTATTATACAAAAAGTAACTTGCAGTAAACTTCAGCATCGTATATGAATCTCATAAAATGTGAAATAGTTTAATAGTAATAAGCGTGCTTCAAACAGTATTTCCCCCCTATACCATTGTGTAATAGAATACTTTTGTGTGGCATTGTAAATTAATAACAAATATTCTTGGCACAACAGATTGTCAAAATGTATTTTTTTTAGTATATACTTCTTAGATATATATGTAATCTGTTATGTTCGAAAAAGTATAACATCTTTAAAATTCCCTTGAAACTTTTTTTTCTATTTGAAATTTAATGCTTTTTATTGTCCCTCTAATTAAACTATGCATCCGATTTTCATAAAATCTGAAATGATTCAACAACATTATGCAACTATTATGTATTTTAAATTTCAATCTATTCGATAGAGTAATTTTTGCATTATTATATGCGGACAGAATGACGGACTGAACGACAGACAGACGGACTGAGCGACAACAATAGGTGCTACGTATTTACATAATTACGAACGCACCTAAAAACCGCATAAAAATATTTGCATTTTTAACGGAGTTATAAGCATTTAAGGTGCTAATTATTTTTATAATTACGAACGTACCTAAAAAAATCATATCAATTCTCCCTCTAAAATCCTCTATTCTTTAGCACGCAAAATATTAAAACTTTTTTTTAATTCTTTAAAATATATTTTAACAAATAATCTATCATCTAAATACCTCCCCTTGAAATTACTTCCAACATCTTTGTCCCGTCTGATAACAAACATGCGTTGTTTAATATTTATAATTCTTTATTTTTAAATTCATTTATTTTTTGACTTATTTAATGAATAAAACATATAGCAAACGCGGTAGCATCTAGTATAATACGTTTAAAAAGTGGAAAATGCAAAAATATTTTTGAAATTTCTGACGAACCAGTTGACTAACGACAGGGATTTTTTTATTTTTATTTATTTATTTATTTATTTATTTATTTGTTTGTTTGTTTGAAGATAGAACTTGATGAGACGAATAAAATAATAGCATTCTAAAAATTATCGTAGTTTACTGTAGTTTTTTTTTTATTAAACTTTTAACTCAAAAAATGAAGACAAAAATTCAACAAACTGTAGCTAACAATTCCATAGATGAATTAATTTCATTTTTGTCTATTTTTATCTTGATGGTAAAACTTAATTTAGCTTCTTTTTTTCATTTTTGTATGTTTGACGGTCGCTGAGAAAATCGAATTTGTCTTAAAACTCCAGTTGAACATTGTTTCTTATTGTTGCTGATATAGTTCTTTAGCTCATTGCCTCTAAGTTTAAATGAATATAAAAATTGTTATGTGTGTAGCATAATTCATTCAAATTAAATTAATCACGTGTAAATATCGTTGTTTGTTTTTATTGTGAAGCTTTCAGTTTCTGTTCTTTCAGTAAAGTTGTGAATGCAATGTAGTTTTTTCATTCGACTCCTTGGTTCATTTTCCAGAAAATATTCATTTTATTAGACAATGCAATAACTTTTTTGTTATTCTAATACAACTACAAAATCTTGAAGGCAGCAATTCTTCTGCTTTTTAAGATATCAAGATAAAATTCGTTTTCATCAAAAAAATTATAAGACTAGTATAAAAAATGCTCTGACGAGCATAAAAAACGGTTTATACGTTTTTAAAATGAAAAAGGATTATTATGAAAAAAGATTTCACAAATGCTTCTATTAATAACTGAGCATGATGGAGGACAAGGGATCCCTTCTTAGCTGCAACTCACTTCAAAGCCAACTTTGAAAAAATAATATTTGCGCTTTTCCCATAAAAACAAATCAGTTACAATTAATTAAAAAATGTACAGTGTTTAAAGACGTACCCAGTAAAGATCAAGGGCGGATCTGGAGAGTCCTCAAGGGGGGGGGCGATTTTAAAAATTGGGAGGCTCGAATCTTATGCGTGGGTCGGGGCTAATATTTTCACTGCGAGTCGGGTTTGGGTCCGGTTAACTTCTACATTTTCTGCGGGTCGGGTTTGGGTCCGGTTGACTTCTATATTTCAAGCGGGTCGGGTTTAGGTCCAGTTGATTCCTATTTTTTGCTGCTGGTCGTGTTAACTAATCAGGGACGTGCGAACAGAAAACTGCGCCTGGTCAAAGTTTCAGTTTACATTAAAAATTCGTTAAAAATTTTAAAAAAATTAAAAATTTTAATTAAAGTTAAGTTTAATTAAAGTTAAAAATTCTGCTAGAAGATTTTATGTTTTAAAACTGTTTATGGGGATGCTAGAAACAAGAATTAATGGTTTTCCAACAAAATATCTCGAGGCTAAATTTTGTAGAGCCAGAAAACCACAAAATTTTCGAACTTTTTTCAGTTTTTTGCCTATAACTCAAAAATTATAAAATTTTTGCGTACCATTCTCAATTACAAAAAGAAAAAGCATTAAATTCTCTACAAATTTCACACTAAAACTGTTTTTCTAAAGCCAATATTAGGTGCGCTACAGTTTTCTGAAAGTGACTCTATTTTTTTTCTAACATTGTGGAAAAATTGCAAAAGCAAAAATATGACACAATTTTTCATTATTTTATCTTCTTTCGAGTAACTTATTTAATTAAAGGTATTTGCATGATAACGATGATGAATTACAACGGTAACATTGTAAAAAAAACTAAGAACATTAACTTTTTTTAAAATTAGAGCTTTAGTGGAGAACATTAATATTAGGTATTTAACTGAATGTAAGTAAAAAATACTTACGGTGACATTATTACATCCTCTCATTCTGGATAAATAATGTCGTTGATATTTTCTTAGTTATTCTTATTAAATTTTTTTACAAATTGCCGAGCATTTGAGCCTTAATTTATGAAAAGAATATGCATCTCTGTACCCTTTTTTACTGCTACATGACACAACATGGAGCAAGGATTCAAGTACCGGGTCTTGGCATATTTGAACTGGCTGAAAGAGATCGTCCGACCTGTGAGCCCACCCCCATTCTTCAGGAGGGATGTTGTTTCCTAGCCTAGCTTGTACCTGATGATAAAATCGGAGAAAATGATACTGCACAGCCTCTCGTGTTGGTAGTAGTCTTGCAATATGAACTTTGCTTTTTGTGGCAGATTTAGCAAATAACTGGAACCTTAAGGTGTTCAGTTTCTGTGTGGTATCTATGCATCCACTGTATAGTACAATATGAAATTTTTCTCCAGCCTTAATGATCCTCTTTTAATGATCCTTCTTTTCATAAACTCCTATAAAGCAATCTAAGTTCTACATTTTGCTCCTAAAATTTGTCAGTTGCAGTTAACTAACTGTAGCATATTACAGAAATAAAGAAATTATTTTTTACAATTTATCGCAGTGCACAAAAGAACAGTGACACTCCAAAATTTGCCTATTAAGCTTGTAAATCAGTACATCAGGAGTCATGCCATGTGCCATGACAAACACAATTTTATTATTATCATGCTTCATATTAATTGAAAAATATTACATACGTCTGGTTTTTTTACACTTATAAGCTTGTAAGATTTTATAATGATTGTTCTTATTTAACTGAAAAATAACTTTTGTTTAACCTGATTTCTCACAATAAAGTTCTTTGATGGTTTAAGCTGATTTTCTTATAATTATTTAAGCTGAAAATAGTAGTATTGTAAAGGGAATGGCCGTCTGTCTTATCCATATTATTGAACAGTGTGTGTGTAAGTGTATTCCATACACTGGTTGTTAATTCAAAAGGTAAAAATTATCTGATGACATTTGAAATATAAGTAAAGTTTGGTAAAAATGTTTTAAACCTATGCTTTTCTCATGAGGATTTTATTAAAAGAAAGTATCCTAATTTAAATGTTTATGTCATTACTCATACCTTAAGTAATCTTTTAAGTTCCTTAATTTTAAGCTCGCTTATTATGACTGTTATTTTGTTAAGGAATAGCAGTCTGATGGAAATTTTAAATGGCAATAAATACGGTAGACTCTCTTAATTCCGCAACTCTCTAAAATCCACACATAATTTACCGATGTAAACAATGAAACTTTTAGTTCAGATGTTGGGATAGAATTTGACTTTTTTATTTTCATATCAATTCTATTTTAAACTGTAATTTCCCTTAATATTGCTGATTTCATGCTTTTTTAGAATAAATTATTTTTTGTAAAATATTCGAGATATTGCTAATATCACTTGTAATCACAATATTTTTGCCAAATGTTTGTATGCATTAATCAAACATTTTTGGTTATTAAGTCTGACTAAACCTGAAATAAAACTTCTTTATTTTATGATTTTTATATGAATTAGTAATGCACTTTTATGAGGCAAGTTTCTTTGAATAATTTAAGAAAAATTGATCTCATCTTTATAATGAATATATAACTATAAATTATTGATTATTTGCTTGACCTTTGCTTTTAATATTTTAAAACAGGCCTGTCCAACCTTTCAGTAACCAAGGGCGCATCTTGGCTCTTGGCACTCAATGAAGGGCGCCATTATTTACGTGACTGTAAACATGTGGCAATATTATCGCATAGTATTAGTATACACGCAAGTCTTAACATAATGCAAATGAATTATACAGCAGTAAAAAAAAAGAGCCCTACAATAATTCCTCTTCTGGAACTACATGTATTAAATTTCAAATTAAGAATTTTTTTTTTTTTTTTTTTTGGGGGGGGGGGGAAGTCAATATCAAAAATGTTTGTTGGGTAAAGCGCCAGAAACTTTAATCGTCTCAATAATAATAATTGCAAATAAGTAAATATGAAAATCAGAGATATTGTAAGTTTCTTTTAGGATGTGAAAGTACAGTTTGATTAATTTTGAAGACATGGATTAGTTTTATGAAAAGTACAAAAACAGACCAGCATGATAGTGATAAAACCACGTGATTGGCTTCAGAGGGGTAGTCCGTAAGTACTTTCATAGATAGAAATCATTCTGCACTGTTTATTATTTTGTCTAAGTAAAATTATAGAAAAAAAAATCCCTCTAAAATTTTAAAAGTCAAGAAAGAAAAATTAAGCTCTTTTATCCTTCCTATAAAACAGCCAATGTGACAACAGTAAATAAATAAAAAAAAATACTTGAGTTTTTATGCGCATGTATCTTCAAAGGACAGGGAAGCAGGTGAAAACGTTTATTTTTCACTTACTTCTTGAGTATTAAAAAGAGCTATTTCCAACTATTAAGAAATTTAACTATCATAATTACACTATATAAACATAACTAAACATTGCAAAAATATGCATGATTAAATTTTCGATGTATGTCCCTGGTTTTTATTGTACAACGGGTAAGCTAACAACATGCCAAACACAGGTTTTAAAAATATCTGATAAAATATTAATGGTATTAAAAAAAGCATGGTTTCAAAAATGGATTATTAAAAAAAACTAATGGTTTTTTACTTCTAAAATGTTTAATAACAAGAAATCTTTAAGAGGGCGCCAAGAAAACCTTCAAAGGGCGCCATGGCGCCCGCGGGCGCCGCGTTGGACAGCCCTGTTTTAAAATATTACCTAATTTTTTTTAGATCATTATTTTGTTTAGTGATTTTATTATATTGTAAGCATTTATTATAATCTCCATTGCATTATTTAACATTAGATATCTCTTAAAATAATTTATCGTTTTATAAGTTGTAGGCTTTAGCATGTTTATAAACATTTTTTATAAGTCTGTCAATCTTCATATTTTTGTACGCAGTTTTTTTCTTAATATTAACGAAGAAAGACCCCCGATCCCCCAAAAATAACTGCCAACGATGGTGACAGCGTTAGTTACTTTTTTTAGAAAAAAAATATTTAAAAAAAAATTCCATTTTTGTTGAATAAAATGTTGAAATTCATTACATTTTAAGTATTATGGTTTAAAAGGAGGGGGCCAACTTTAGTAACCACAGAATTTGATTATTATAATATATGTTGTAGGATAGAGATCTCTTAGTCTCATATTCAATGGATTTTATGCAATGATCCTTATTTCCTGATAAATAAGGGGAAGGTGTTGTCTAATATTTTGACACAACTTACATGCTTTATAACGGAAGAATAGTGTTGATCGTAGCTCTCTTGGTACAGTGTTGGTCTTCGTTCCGCAGTTGAAAACGAAAAGCACACGGAGTATAACAAGCAATTCGCACGAGCATAGTAAGTAGATATGAAAGCGAACCCTTCGGATCTGCTCGTAATCAGATCCGTTTCTCCGAATGACAATTCAACAACGAAATCCTAGTAGATGGCTGCAAAAGATTATTTTGGAACAATTTTTTATGGGGGGGGGAACCTTTTTTTTTTACAGTGTCTTATTTAAAGTAGGGATTCCTTTGTTCAACGCAACCTATTTCAGAAGTAGGCTCCACCTCTATGTACTACAAATATTAACTGTTTGTAGTACAATGAACATGAAGAACAATTTTTAACTAATATTAGCAACTAGATGAAAATACGGTCATGTACTTATATAATTCACTGTACTATATTTCCTTTAAGTTTACATTGAACAAAAAGTTCCTCTTTTAATTAATATTTTTAAATATTTCCATTTCATTTCAAATTAATGTTTGATTGTTAATAATTTGCTTATTTCAATTTTTATGTAAATACTAAGATAAAATAAAATGCACATGTATAGCGTTATATTTCTTCTTTTCCTTTATGAATTGAAACAGAAAATTTAATACCAGTTTTTCCTTAAATATCGATTATGGTGTATTGCATATTTTTTACACGGAATGTTTAAATTTGAGATTGATAGGCTCCCATCAACCATGAATAGTTAAATAGACTGTTTTGTTCTGTTACATTTTTAGGTAATGCATTTCGCATCAAAAGATATTTGATCATATTTCAATACTAAATTTAATATATCACTGATGTAATGCTTAGGTTTTTGTAATATTGTAGTTCAATGGGAATGCAAGTTAGTGAAAAATTGATCAAATAGTGGCTTTGGAAATAGAGAAATTTTGGTGTTACATTCATTAAAAAATATCATTAGTTTAGAAAAACGTGTCTATATTTTAAAGGAAATAACTTTGCTGTAAGTAGACACAGAGGCGTGCGAAGAGAAAACTGCGCCCTGAACAATCTCAATTTAGCGCCCCCCCCCCCTGCAACTTTTTCTTGTGACAGATCAAAAATGACGTTGGTAGTATAAATTTGATGCCCTGAAAACTTCCGCGCCCGGGGCAACTTCTCATTTCCCTCAAGCATGTCTCCCCCCCTTTCGCATGGCGTTGAGTAGACATGTAATAGAAAACAGTAACTGGGCATATTGTTTAGTGCTTGAATAAGCTTTAAAAGTTAAAAAAATTGTCCGTTTAGATAATGTTTAGATGATGTTTAGATGACGTTTAGATAATGTTTAAATGTTAATGATGAGTTAATCTCACCCGTTTAGATGATGTTTTTACAGAAAAAGTGTAAAATATGACAAAAAAAATATTTCAGCTATGTTGAAAATGATGATAAAGTTCTGAGACTAGATATAAATCTGTTATTAAAAAAAACCCCTTTTTGTGCACAGATTTAAAACATATAATTACACACACTGATAATTTATTTGGATTTGAAAACAGAAGACTGTTTACATTTAGTTTGCAAGTGATAATCTCTATATGCATTACTGAAGAACTTAAAAAAGTGTCAGATATAGCCATAAAAAAACAATTATAATAATAAATTATTACGATTCTTTTGTTTCTCTCAATTGAAGAACCTTTTTTTTCACTGATAATTATTTTCAAAAGGTACGTATTGCTTTTTCGTGTAAAATCAGATTACGTTTTTGAAGGAATCTTGAGAAAAGCATAATATTTGAAACATTTATTGATATTTTCAAATCTCATCAGACTATTACTAAAATTAAAAAAAAAGCTGTAAGGAGCTCTAAAAAATAAGTTTTTAAGTATGATAAAGGGTTCGACAAGTGCTTCAAATTTATATAGGAAAGGACAAGGTACCCTTGGCTACAGCTCATGGTCAATGTCAACTTTGAAAAAAATCGCATTTATGCTTTTCTGTAAGAATAAGTCTCAGTAATGATAAAAATTTGTAGCATATACACGTAGCCTGTAAAACGCAAATTGATTAAACAAGACTGTAAGGCAGTATATTACAGAAAAAAAAGAAAACTTAGTTCCTGCATCGTATCACGATCATGCAGTGCCCTCAAGCATGCAGCAGTGTAGAACTGCACAAAAAACAGTTTGTTTTGTAGTGCAGTTATCGTGTAAAGCATGATAGAAAATTTTAATAAAGTACCGCCATTTTTCTTACATGAAAAAAGCGCAAATATAATTTTTGTTTTTCAAAATTCGCATTGCCAGTGATCTACAACAAAGAAGGGATCCCCTGTTCTTTCTCACACTCAATTAAAATGTTGAATCTCTTTTCATACTTAATAAGTAAGAAAAATCATGCGTTAATCACAGATTATGAAACACTTTACAACACTTTCTGAAATCTTTAGGAAAATTTCGTTATCCAGGGAAATAAGATGTTATTGTCTACATTCAAATATGCATTCCAATACTTTTAAGCAGTCCTGTATTTGTTCTGTCTTTTGATATATATACTATGTGATGGGGGAAATTTAGTTAATGAAGAAAATGCTTAACTGTTTGGAATTTTTCTTTCAGCAATTTATACTAATTGACGGAAACATACTTCAATACTTTTGATCTGCCCTGTAATTTACTTAGTATCTTTATTAGACGAAAGTATTTTGCTAAAATTTAGTTCAAAAAAATATTGTTTAAACTAATTAAATCACATTTTCATAAATTATCATCCATAGGCGACTCTGTATATCTTTTTATCCGTATTCTGCAAACATTTTTTTTTTATAATGATTTAACTTATATTCTTAACAATAAATGTTTTGAGGACTTGTATATCATCCATTTGCTTTCAGGCCTTAAATTTGTGACTGTATGAGTTTAGGTTAGTAACTATTAAATAGATGTTTTAAGGAGATTTGTAATTTTAGATATCTATTTCTCAGCCCAAATGACTAGTCCCCTACAGAATCAATTTTCAAAAAAACCTTTTTTCTGTCATATATAATGCCATTTTGTATATATATATTATTATGTTGTATATATATATATATATATATATATGTATGCTTGTATATATATATTTGTATGTTTTATTTTGTATGAATGTCATTTTGTTTGATTAAAACCAACGAATGAGTATCTGTAGCATTACTTACGCTCTGGGAAACGAAATGCATCAGAATCATTTATCCTTTTTTCTTTTTCTTTCTATTCATGTGTACCTGTAATACAGGGTGGTTGAAATTAAAGTATCCCTGTTTGCGACACGCTAGCGAGAGAAGCAGTGGATGAAACGTCTTCATATTTAGAAGGTATATATATCAGACCATGGGAAATTGAACGGTGCAAAAAAAATAGTTCAAACAAAGGCCACCAAGGGATAATAAGGCGCTGCGATCAGTTTAAGATAAGAAAAAATGGTGCCAAATTGTTGATTCCCACCAATAATTTTAAATAATATTATTCGCTTAAGTTTTATTAATATATGCTGCAATTAATTTTATTAGTGTTCTTATTAGGCGAAGAATACTAAAAACTTTGCGGGGGGAATTTAAAATTTTATTTCATTTTTCTTATTTGAAACCGATTGCAGCGCTTTTTTATCCCCTGGTGGCCTTTATTTGAACTAAAATTTTTTATTGTATCAATCAGTTTCCCGTAGTCTGATATGTATATGCTCCAAATATAAAATTGTTTCATCCACTGCTTCTTTTGCTAGTGCGTCTGAAACAGGGATAATTTAATTTGAATCACCCTGTACACTAAAATATATTCATGCAATTCTTTATCATTGGACTTATCTGAAAATCAGCTAAAGAACAAAAAAAACATAAAATATTTTAATTTTATGAATAAAAATGCATGTTTTCTTATTTAAAATAATATCTCTTTCATTTGTCAAAATGATTTTGATTTTTAAGATTAGGTACTAAATTTTTCAGATTGTGGAACTCTAAGTGGATGAAAGATAACGGTCATTATGAGATCTTAAAGAAAATAGTCTAAAATATTTCATATTAATTTCATTTTCAAACACCGCTTTGCATAACACTATATTAAAAAACTTTGTACAAGTGTTGAGGCACTGAGCCACCACGACGAAGCACCTAGTTGGAACCCTTTATTTCTGTGCATTTGTAGACTGTTGCAATAAAAGAAAATGGCATAACTTCATGAACCACAATCTGTGCCGCAGTGATTTGTGAATGCAGCCTTATCGAACATATAAGAGTGAAGGGAGCCAGGCTAGATGTGTCCTGTAGATGGGCTCAGTGCAGAAACCTGGTGTGATGAACAAAACTCCCTAATTTGAAACATGGGTTGGATGCTTTTCAAATTCGCTGTTTTACGCCTTGTTAGCAATGTGAATCACGTGTCGTGTAATTCAGATTTAATGAAATAAAAGAGTTTGATGTCCTTAATAGCACAACGAACGAAACTTCTTGAAAACATGAACAGCTGTATTTTCATGTACATTTGCAGATGAAAATATGCAAAAATCCACTATGCATATCGAGGCATGAAATTCACGTGGCTCAGGGCCGTAGTTACAAGGGAACAATAGGGGGGATCAAGAGATTGTAGAGAGGGCTCATATTTTTTTTTCTTTCTCTCTCACGCAAAAAGACAAAAGAGTGCATATTCACATCGTAGATACTATGTTTCTTATTAAACTGTTAAAATAGCTTAATTTTATGCTAAAAAAGTATATGATGATGAAAATTTTAAGTATATAACTGGTGCAAAGTTAAAACATCATGGTAGCTTGATATGTACAAATAGGATGAGGGAGTGTTGAAACACTTACCTTACATACAATTTAATAATTCTGCAAAACTATAAAAGGTCCTCAAAAGTAAGTTAGATTTTTGAACAGAATTTCATATGAATTTTCGGACCTTTCATTTAGTGACGTTGGAATCTTTTCCAGGAGAGGCACAAAATATTTTTGGGGGGGCTGAGCCGCTATAGCACATATATATTCAGACCGTCCATTTGTCCACATTTAACAACATAAAAACTATCCAGCCGAAACGTTTGAAATTTAAATTACATAATTGTTACATAATTTTGTCATGTACTTTCAATTTTTTTGAAAATGCATAGTTCAATTACAGGGACAATCAAAAATATAACGTTATATTAAGATAAATATTGAAATAAAGTATCAAGTGTATTTTAATGTTGTTATACCCTTTCTAGCATAACAAAATTGATATGCATCTGTGAAGTATATATTATAAAATACATTCTATATAACCTGTCGTGCAAAGAATATTTGTTTCAGATTTACAAACTTTCAAAATTTTAGTTCTGGGTCAAACCAAAGTATTTCATTGCATAATGGTATAGAAGAATATTGTTTCGTGCGCGTTCTAATTCTATTACACTATTAATCATTTTATAGAATTTGTATACGTTTCTGAGGATTATTAAAATTTATTTCCCGTATAATATAAAGCAAATATTATTTTCAGGAATATACAAAATTATACTATTTTACCAAGATCTGAATATTAAAATGTACTTGAAACTATTTTAGTTACACATCATGCGTAGTATAGGGTAAGTCTAGCAATCGTTTTGATTTCGAAAACAATTGACGGATTCACACGTCTCAGATACTGGAGATTCCGAAAAACATGATTTTAGAAAAAAAATTGCCGTTCGTCCTTCTGTCTGTCTGTAAACGTTCCCGAACAAATTGAGATAAAGACTTGAAATTTTCTATGTACTTAATATGTAAGAATGGGACGAAGTATATTTAATATCAGAAATATCGATTATCTGAAACTATATTTTCGGGCTCTCGAAAAATTCGTTCTGATGAATGGTATCTAATATTTTTCGAAAATTTTTATTTTAAGGAATGAACGTAAAAGGCAGTAAAATAAAATAAATTTTGCATAAAGAGCAAAGTCATAACCCTGTATTTCATTCAAATTTCAATTTAAAAATATTTTTTTATTGCAAGTAAAACGTTTAATCAGACGCAGTAAACTGTTAGTTAATAATATTATTATTTTTGGAACTATAAGGATGCTTCTTTTATGCAATTCGGCACTACTAAAGTAGTTGGGCATTTTATGTAATTTGTCGAAACTGTTCATCAGCAATTCATTAGTAAAACATTACTATGTATATTAAAAATATCTAAATATACGTTTAAGTTTTGTTTTGGAATTGCAATGCATTTTATAAATAGTGTAGAGCGCATTGTAATTTTTTTTCGTTCAATTCCTTGCTTTTCTTTTCCAGACATTATGCACTTTATATGACAATGCAATAACTTTTATAGTTATTCTAATACAAAAGTAAAATTTTGGCAGCAACAAATATTTTGTTTTTCATGACATAAAAAAAATCTTCAGTTTTTACCAAAAAATTTAAATGACAAGTATGAAAAAATGCTCTGATAAGCAACGAAAAAGGTTAATAGATTTTTAAATATGAAAAAGTGTTTGACAAGAGCTTCTAACTGAGCATGAGAAAGGACAAAGAGTCCCTTCTTGGCTGCAGCTCACTGTCAACGGCAGATTTGAAAAAATCATGTACGCGGTTTTTCCATATAAAAGAAATTTGCATAAAATTTTCCATCTTCCTTTTTAGTAAATATTCCAATCCTGCTTTACATGTGAACTGCACTGTTGATTCTGCGCTGCAACTGTACGAGAAATCAGTTTTCTGTACAGGTCTACGTTACGTACAGGTTCTGTACAGGGCATGCTTCGTGGCACTGCACGAGTATGATACGCTGCAGGAACTAAGGTTTCTGGTACTATTTTATCTTGTGTTCATGTTTAATTACGCTCCGTTTTTTCTGGATAAGTCTTTGCACTATACATTTTTATCATAATTGTGTCTAATTGCTTTTATATGGGAAAAACGCAATGGATTCGACATCCATTCGGGTTTCCCCGGAAAGGTTCGAATCCTGTCGACATTAATGTATGTGACGTTTTAAGGAGAAACTCGAAATATCTTCACTGGTTCCCCTTTTTTAAACACACAGTCGTAGCAAGCGAAGGAAAAAACAAAATAAATAAATAAATGTAGAAGATTAATTAAATTATACATTGGCTGCTGCAGCTTAGTATTTTCAACTATAGTCATATAGAGAGGAAATGCTCCCTTTGCAAGCCGTCTTGAACCGAATCATCGAAACGAATATTCCATCATTACTTCCGCAAACCGTCTAACCGACTCATCGAAGAGAAAGCTTAGAATATCTATCATCACCTCCCGGCTTCATTCTTAATATAAAAACAAACTTCTAGAAAATTCTCAATTCTCTAACCATAATTTTCTCATGTAAACATATTTCATGTCCAGCGTAGAGAATTTTATTTCATTCAGACGATAATTTTATTAAAAAAAATATTTAACTAGCTTATAATCGACTCAGAATTTCGAATATTCTGCAGACGATATTTTAAGAGAAAATTGAAACAAATGAATTTATTGATATGCACAAATATCAAACGTGGAAGGGGGGAAATAAATAAATAAAAATAATGATATTTTATGAAAGGTATAGTTCCGGAATAAATTTAAGAAGACTTTCTTAAAAAGGGTTGATAAAAACAGGGAAAAAATGAGTTTTATTTGGAATATTAAGAAATAAAGTTTAATTAAGAATATTTTTCATTTAGAGCCATTTTTTAAATTTGCTCATATTGGAATAAATGTTTTTTTTAAGGCAAATTAAGAATTTATATCGTTTCCATAAAGATTAATAGATTAGATCTAGTTACAAGATTTTAATTTAATAAGTTGAACTAAGTACGGGATATTGTTATAAGGAAATTAATATAGTATAAAGGTTAATTTTGGCGAATTTATTTTCTAATTTGTAATATTTATATATATATATATGCGTAAAACAAATATACATATCACAAAAACACGAGTTTTTTAAATAATTTCCTATGCAAGGAAATCTATTAATTAGACATTCTCCGGTGTATATTATAGCCGTATTAGTTTTCTTAATAATAATAAGTACTAAAACATGCATAATACCAATTTTTAATCATTTCACGAAGCATTCGTTCATTACATCTGGACTTAATATCACGTGCACGTAATTCTCTCTCTCTCTTTTTTTTGCAATCTGAGAACTACCCGGCTAGTTTTCAACCTTTTCATGGACTAAATAGTGCAAGAAAATCGAAATAAACGCAGCTCTGTATTTCGTTAAAAATCGATTAGAAACTATGTTAATATTTTTTTAATCAGTAAAAATTACTGAGAGATATATCGAAAATCATACAAAATTCTTATCATATCACAACCAAAAAATTTCAAAAAGGCGCACTATATGCGGCTAAAATTTTTACACTTGAGTTGGTGTAAGTCTTCCACAACGTCTTTAAAAGAGTAAAATTATACATTATTTTAATCTATTAAACCACTTAAAAGGGTGTTGACACCAGAAAGAGTATATATTTAAACTTTTTTCGACATTTTGCAAAACCACTCCCTTTTTTTACAGTGTACTTATATGGAACAGATGTGTTTGTGGTTAAGACTGAGTAAGTACATTTTATTATTATTATTATCTGTGCCTGCAGACCCACAATAGTTGACTCTGACGACTTGCTACTGAAGCTACAGCCAATTGTTAGGTCAGCTTTATTTTTGGTTCGTTACTTTTAACTACGTAAATATTTTAGAAAAAGACAATATATTTCTTAAATAAGTTTTTATTAAAAATATTTAAAAGTTACATTATTATTATATAATTTTTTTTTGAAAATTTATATAATATCGTCACATGTTAAGAAGTATTAGGATTAACCGCCTGGGGATCAGCGAACAGATTACGTGCATTTTAAGGTGCACAGAATCCTTTATTATTTCCACCAATTGTTTTTTATTGTAAAGTTTAACTTATTTAATCAGAGCATTTTTGAAATTCAGCCACAAATAGCTTTCTTTTTTGAAAAACTGGTGGTGAAAGATTAAAAATTAAACAAATTGCTCTGGGCGCAAAGTGGTTAAAAGGCTATTTCATTCACGCGAATACACCCACTCACTAATGTGAAAATTTAAAAAACATCTCGTTTACATTTAAATCATTTTCAATGACTTATTAGGCACTGGGATCCTGACGTCGATCTCTAAAAGGAATTTTTTCGATTTTGTTGCAGGTTGTCAGGATCGATACTTTCACATTTAAAATCGGCTTCGAAAGTGAAAGTGTTCTCATAATAAAAACCTTTTAAACATAATAAAAAAGGTAAAAAAACGACCTTTGTAGGTATTAACTGCAGCTATCCAGTGAAAAATAATCATTTAAAATATTGAAATGCAAGCGAGATATTTAAAAAAAATACAATAGCATTAACAATCAGGCGTGAAATAGTACCTTAAAGCGAAGCTTTTTTTGGTCTCATAGTCTTAGGCATAAAGGGTTAAAGCAGAAAAAAATAGGCGACAAAAATTCGATGCTTATCAACCCATCCCTTCCTTGGAATGAACGGGGAGGGAGGGGGTAGCTCATAACAACTGTACTGTCTTCAATTCAAAAAAATAGAAGGAAGAAAAATGAAACACGCCCTCTAATACGATCAAGTACAATATGTTTTAATTGCAATATACGTTGAATCTAAGATAATTTATATTTTGTTAAATGAAAATAATGTTTCATGTAAAAAAATTAATCTGCTCAGATTTTTTTAAAAGAAGAAAAAACACAATATATGTGTAAGAAATTTTAAAAAAGAATTTATACATCAATTAAAAACAAATTTCGGTTGCTAAGGTTTGAAACTTATTTTAAAATTGAATACTATTATTATTATTAAATACGGGCAAAATTTAAGAAAGACATTTTTAACAGGAGAGAACAATTGACGCCTTTCATAACTCAATCGGGGCTTTTATTTAATGTCTGATATCATTCTTCTGAAATTTAGAAACAAATTTTACAGCCTAGTAACACTTACAATGGGGGCTAACAGAGTGGTGGATTCGAAAAATCTCTTTCCTAACAAAATTTTACATTGAAGAACATTTCCCTTAAAGAATATGCTGAAGTTTAAACAAATTACAAATGGTGCATTTTTATTGGTTTGCATGACACAGAAAATCTTTTAAAGAGATTCTTTTCTTCAATTTTTTTTTTTTGGGGGGGGGAGTAATTTTTGTTACGATTTCTTTCACTTTATTTTAAATCTGTCTTTAAAACAAGTACAGTTAATGGATGAAAACCTCTCTGAGACATTGATTTTCTGGTGGTTATAGACAAAGTCAAAATGGCAACAGACTACCTTCAAAGCAAACAGCATCAGTCACACAATCTTTTTTTAAAAATTCGATTGAGATATAATCATTATATAATTAACAAGATTATGTACTGAATTTTGTGTAAATTATTTTTTAAAACTAATCAATGCACTTTTTGTTAAATCTTTAACTCCCAAATTAGGAAATCATAAAAATTTCATCTTTTAAAGCATTTTTCGTGAATTTTGGAAATTATATTAAAAGATTTACACAATCATTTGATACTTTTTGACAGGACTTTGCCAACTAAAATTAGTTTTGAATTTAAGGGAATTTTGAAGAATACTTTTAACTCCTCAAAAATCTTTTATTTATTTATTTATTAAAATTATTTCTTCCTCAATATTTCAACGTCAAGAAAGCTGAAAAGTTGTCAAGGCAAAAGAAATCATTCTTCTAAATATATTTTTGTTATGTGCAATCAATAAATCTTTTTGAACATTATCAAGTAATGTATGCGTAACTCATTCTAAAATGTATTGCTACTAATCGATGTATTACATAAATTTTATGACTTTGATTAATGGTACTTTAAAGAACCATTGGGGAATGGTTAAACTAACACCGACATTGTACCGTACCGACATTAACACCGTATTGTATACTTCAAAAAAATAATACATAAAAACCACATGTTCCTTCTAATAATAATCGTTAAGCTGTGAATTCCTTAAAGTTTCATTTTTTCAACAGAAACACTATTGCAACAGATTCATCAACCCAAAAGAAATCAACTTTAGAAAAACAGGATAAATGCAAATATATATTAGCATTTTAACATTTGTATAAAACACCATTCACTTTTGAAAATATTTAAATTACAAAAAAAGCACAGTTACAGCATATTATGCACAGAATTAATTACTGTATTTTCGGGTGTATAGCCCGCACCCTGTGTATAGCCAGCACCCCTAAATCAAGCAGTGCAGTAAAAAAATCGTGTATAATCCGCGGAGATGCATCGGTGTATAGTCCGCGGGCTATACACCATTTACGAAAGTATATTTAGATCAGGGTTCGAAATTAGAAGCCATTAGTCATAATTTCTAACACAAATTTAGCATTTTTTTTCGTGATGCATAATACCTACAGTAATTGGGCTAAAAATTAAGATTATCAGTACCGTAATTTTCGGAAGAAACGCCGCGACGTTTACGTGTTTTAAAGTAAAATTTTAAGCGATGCGGCGTTTACGCGCATTTTTTTTCAAACAAACGTGATATTTTTTCTGAATTTTTCCGAAAATTAACAAAAAAAAAAAAAAAAAAAATAGGTGATAAATTCAAAATTTCGGACATAAAATGTATACGTATCAGGTCATTGGTTCCCAAAATGATCGAATCCTCGGAATCGGTCCGAAATGCACCAACTCCGAAAAGGAACGATTCCTCGTACTCTATCTGAAATGAAACGAATCCGGAAAAGTTCGATTCCTTGAACTCGTTTCGAAATGAAACAATTCTGTAAAGGAACGATTCCTCGGAATCGTTTCGAAAAAGACCAACTGCTCTGAATCGTTCCGAAATGACATAAATCACGCACTTTTTTTGTTCTTTGCAACAGGGTAGGGTACCAACTCCGAAAATATACGATTGCAACGGACTCTATCTGAAATGAAACGACTTCGGAAAAGTTCGATTCCTTGAACTTGTTCCAAGATGAAAATACTCTGCAAAGGAACGATTCCTCGGAGTCGTTTTGAAAAAGACCGACTGCTCTGAATCGTTCCGAAATGACATAAATCACGCACTTTTTCTTTTTTTTTTGTTCATTGAAACAGGGTAGGGTACCAACTCCGAAAAGATACGATTGCAACGGACTCTATCTGAAAAGAAACGACTCCGGAAAAGTTCGATTCCTTGAACTTGTTCTGAAATGAAACGACTCTGTAAAGGAACGATTCCTTCAAATCGTTTCGGAAAGAACGCCTGCTCTGAATCGTTTAGAAATGACATAAATCACGCACATTTTCCTTGTTCTTTGCAACTGGGGAGGGTAGATTAATTTTTTTGAAAAATAAACTAAATCTTAAATTATTTTAAATTGAGAATCAACGAAGTTGGAAGGGTTCCGGATTTCGGATTTTCTACTCTACAAACACAATGGGGTGTTGCAGCACCGATTCACTAGCAAATTATTTTCTGATATTTCATTTATAGATTTTTTTTTTTGGTCTCGCGTATAAGTCCACCCCCCACTTTGAAGTTCTTTTTTTTGTCTAAACTTTCACGACTTATACGAGAATATATACGGTAGCTATTATAGATCTATCGGTGCAATACTTGTCGATAGTTGCGACACTTCTTCCAAACCTAGAACTAACTGTATTTAGGCAGTAAAAAAAGCATGGAAGAACTCTCTAAATTTCGCGGCATAGCGAAAAAAATTTACAAATTTTGATGTTTTTTTTCAATTTTTTTGAGGTTTAAAAGTTGTTGAAAAAATATCACAATTTTCAATTAAAAAAAATCTTTGTATAACCCGCACCATGTATAAGCCGCAGCGGCTTTTTGGAAGGTTTTTTTCTTGTATAAGCCGCGGACTATACACCCGTAAATACGGTAAATATACATTAATAAAGGCATTTGAAGAGGATGAATATGTTACACTTCCTTCCTCAAACTTCTACTTTCATTTTATTAAGGCATAAAACCAAAAAGTCATTCTCTCTTCTATTCTTTTCAACATAGTATATTTACGGTTGTTCAGTACATTTTGTAATAAGTAACATTAAAAATAACATTCAACAACTTAATAACTATATCAAATTTAAATCCCAATGAGTCACAGGGACGTCTAAATGATTTAGTGATAGACTTTTCTCAAACATTTGGGTGTTCTCATAATCCAAACTGGTAAGATAGAATACAAAATTTAGTCAAGAACATTAGAGTCATTTTTTAGATGAAATTTGCTTACAAACATTTGTTCATATTATAACATAACAATGGGAAAGAATGAGTGAAGCTTGGTGAAATTTAATTTTAAGTTTAACTTGATAAAATAAAATATTTTGACCAGTTAACCACTTATAACTGTGCTAAATTCAATGAAATCAATTCATTTTGTGAAGACGCAAATGTTTTGGCATTGGTGATCTTGAAAGTTGATGTTCCTACCAAATCTTGTGAAATGTTGCCACTTTTGCGATTTCATTTACTGTCAACTTTTTAATAAATTAAGAAATGTTTGAAACCCTTCTCTCACTAAAATGTAATGACCTATATGGACACATAAATGACCCACTCATTGAATTTTCTCAAACATTTGACCTGTCTCAATGGTCTTCTCGTACCCGAAAATGGTGCGATACAAAATTTAATCAAAATAATCAAAGATGTCTTTGAAAAAAAATTCAAAACACACAAGATTTCTCCTATTATAATATACGATGATGGGAGACAAGATTTATGTGCTTTGAACATTTGTAAATTCAATGATATAGGATACAAACAAGAAGCAAGAAAAAAAATAAATCTTACAAACTTAATACAAAGGTGATAAGTCTATACTGTTATTTATGTATTGAGTAAACAGGCGAAATAATTATTAATTTCATTATTTATATGTTTTTAAGGAAAGTGCTTAGCTCATGATGAGGGCAAAAATTACATTATAATAAGAAATATTTCATTTAAATCTTTGGTAAATTTTTAAACTAAAAAGTACGTTTTTTTCCATAAAAATTATTTCAGCAAACGTGCCATGTTTTCTATAAAGTGTTACTTCTTTTATAAAGCCTTTCCTATCACATAAGGTACATTGAGGTACAATTTATCCTTTCAGATCACATTAATTTTTAATTTTAGAGTACAATTAATTTACTGTGAAATAAGAAAAATTAAACGTAATAGGTTAAAGGTTCAGGAGGTGTCTATTTGATAGAATACAAATAAGTTTTCTTAGATTACTATTCTGGAAAATATTTTTGAACGTATTTCACAAACTGTATCAGTCATGACATGTCTTTCTATAGTGCAATGTCTAGAAAATTCTTTAAAACAATTTCCACAAACAAAAGGTTTTTCACCTGTACGTGTCACCAGAATTTTTTAGAATACTCTTATTAAAAAATCCTATGAAGCACGTTTGAGAAATAAAAGTTTCTTTCACCTGTAAGTACCAAGAGATGTTGTCTTAGTTCAAAAATCAGAGAAAATTCTTTGGAACCTATTTTACAAACAAAAAATTGTTCTCACGTATGTGTCAAAAGATGTTTTCTTAGATTACTAATCTGAGAAAATTCTATAGAACACATTTCACAAACAAAGGGTTTCTCACCTGTATGAATCAAGAAATGGCGTCTTAGATGACTGTTCCTAGAAAATGCTTTGGAGCATACTTCACAAACAAAAGGTTTTTCACCTGTATGTATCAACAGATGTTTTCTTAGCGTACTCTTATCAGAAAATCCTAAGGAACATGTTTCACAAACAAAGGGTTTCTCTCCAGTATGAATCAAATGATGTTGTCTTAAAACATGATCATGCAAAAATGTTTTGGAACATATTTTGCAAACAAAAGGTTTTTCTTCGGTATGAATTAAGAGATGTGCTCTTAGAGTACTATTCCTAGAAAATGTTTTGAAGCATACATCACAAATAAACGGTTTCTCTCCAGTATGAGTTAAGAGATGTCTTCTTAGATTATGATCATGTGAAAATGATTTGGAACATGTTTCACAAACATGAGGTTTCTCCCCAGTATGAGTCAAGAGGTGTTTTTTTAGAGAACTACTTTGAGAAAATGCTTTGGAACATGTTCCACAAACATAGGGTTTTTCTCCAGTATGAGTCAAGATATGTTTTCTTAGAGTATTACTTAGAGAAAATGCTTTGGAACATGCTTCACAAACATACGGCTTCTTTCCAGTATGGGTCAAGAAATGTTTTCTTAAATTACTCATATCAGAAAATGCTTTGGAACATGTTTCACAAACACAGGGTTTCTTTCCCGTATGGGTCAAGAGATGCTTTTCTAAATTACCCTTATTAGAAAATGTCCTGGAACATACCTGACAAATTAAAGGTTTTACTCCTGTATCCATCAAAAGATGGTTTCTTAAAATACTGTTATCATTTAGTTCTTTGGAACACATTGCACAAACAATGGCTTTCACTGCAGTATAAGTCGAGAGATGGCCTCTTAGAGTACTTTTATGAGAAAATGCTTTGAAAGATTTTTCACAAACAAAAGATTTTTCATCTATATGAATCAAGATATGTCTTCTTTAAGCATTCTTAGAAAATGTTTTGGAACATACTTCACAAATAAAAGCTTTTTCTTTTGCTTCAGAGAAATACTTCTCTTTGTCATCCTTTTGAAGTACAATATTCATTAGAGGCAGAATTTTCTTCTTGAATCAATGACATTTTGTTAAACGAAAAAGTTTTGTGTTGGATGATAAACTTTTTTAAAGTATAAGAATGAAAATATTGTTTCCTTTTTCATCCAAGGAAAGGACTTATTGAAGATCAGTAAAATTTTTTTAACAATCTTTGTATCTAGAAACAGAAAGAAAAATTATAAACTCTTTAATAAATTGCACTTAATTTTGACTCTGAATTAAATATCAGATTTGTAAAATTGCATTTTTTAACAATACAAAATTAATGCATTAAAATATAACATTATATAGTCTTAGGTACAATAGAATTTGAGAATTTTTTTCTTAGATATAGATATATATGTGTATTTTCGCATGCAGTATACTTTAAATCAGGTCATAAAAATAATTGAGACAGGCGGGTTGAATTTTTGAGGTCAGTTTTAAGATATAAAACCAATGGTAATATTTTTTTAAACTATAATGATCTGGAAGCGACTTCAGTCCAGTGACATATTAAACACTGTATCTCTTCCTAATCAGCCAACTGATGTTTTAAATACATTGATTCTAGATTTAAAATGTTCATTGTTAATATTATCCATCATCGGGTATTCATATATTTTTTAGGAGAGCAACTTAAGGAGGGGTCTCAAATTCTGCTTGTGTGGCTATCACAGATTACAAGCTATAAAATTAAACAATAAAAACATGCATTCTCTCAAACCAATAAAATTTAAAATTTCAAGGGTCAAGAGGATGATGGATATTGCCATTGTTTGAATAATACACCTGTGAACATGTCAATTTAGGAAAGAATAAGGGTTACAATGAGACAAAAATCACTTATATTTTTTATGATTATTTTATTAAAGTCAAGGTTACAAAAAGCAAATAAAATAGAATATTTAATAAAATACTTCTATAATCAAGCAATTTTTAATCCTATAACAAGCACTTTATTGTAATTATACAGTAGACTCCCTCAAATCCACACTCCTAAAATCCGCAACTCTCTAAAATCCGCACATATTTTACGGATGTAAACAATAAAACATTCAGTTCAGATGTGGGTGCAAAATTTGACTTTTTTAGTTTTATATCAATTCCATATATTTTTTTAATTTGTAATTTTTGTTAAGTTTATTGAATTCATATATTTTCATGAAGAAAGAAAAATTTATTTTTGAAAAAATAAAGATATTGCTGATATCATTGGTAATCACAATCTTGCCAAATATATTTATGTATTGATCAAGCTTTTTCAGTTATTAAGTCTGGCTAAACCTGAAATAAAGCTTCATTATTTTATGATTTTGATGTGAATTAGTAATGTACCTTTATGAGGCAAGTTTCATTGAATAATTTAGGAAAAACACATTTCATCTCAATAATGAATATTTAATAGCACATTACTGATTATTAATTTGACCTTTACTTTTAGTATTTTTATCATTTTAAAAACTGTATAATTTTTTATTATTTTAGTTTATTACTTATTTCATTATACTTTTGATTTCATTATTAATTACATTCAAATTACTTTTTAAAAAATGCAAACACATCAATGACCAGAAAACTGCAAAATTCTAAAATCCACAAAACCTGTGGTCCCAAGCTGTGCAGATTTGAGGGAGTCTACTGTATAAAAATAATAATAATGTCTTAAGTTGGCTTAGGGTTGGGCAACTATGAGATAATCTGTGGGTCAAAGTAAGACATCTGAATAAGATTCAATTTTTTTGCTAAATTTATATAAAATAACTGATTTTAAATGCACTAGTAATAAGTATGAAAATTAATGCAATATCTAATGCATTCAAAAATAAGTGATTCATGTATAAATTAAAAATATATAAAACAAAGTGTCAAACTGAACAAACTTTTATCGAATGAAATAATGGTTTAGTTTTATCTCAAAGGAGAATGAACTTGGTACTCCCTGAACTAGATGGCTGAGGTAATTTGACTCTTTATACTGGAGAGATGATTCTCACTTAATACTAGAGCTCCAGGCGTCACATCTAAATCAAGAATCCAAATGCTCTGGACACTAGTATTTCATAGCAAATTTATTCACCTAGTCTAATGACAGAATTATTTGCAATTGGTGATAAAAAACAGTGTAAGAAATTAGTGGTACCCAGAGCATATGGAGTCCTGATTTACTTGGGACACATGGCAACACTCGTGGTGAGTAAGATTCACCTCTGGAATGAAAATGGGTTAAAAATACTATCTTTTACCATTATCATGTCATCATTTCGTGGAAATATAAAGGTTTACTTCGGTTTATGAGTAATTTTCTCATAATTAATTTCCATAGCCCTTTCTAATGTTGATAGCCACTGGACAGTTTGGTAATTTGACCAATTGCTTTCGTATGACATGATCCCGTTTTCTTTTTGCTCGTAGAGTAAAAGTGTCTAATAATAACTATCTTTTTCTTTATTTGTTTAAATTACTATTTTGCTATTCTATTCCCTGTATAACCTAAAGATATAAAAAGTGATCAATAATATTAACACATTTCTTCCTTTTCTTAATATAATTTTTAATAATATTATTTTATTTTATTTAATTTTTAATAATAATTTTTAATTTTATTATTAATATAATTTTACCCCCATGGGTAAAATTAGAACGGTCAGTCGACCAAATGTGCTGTTATCATACTTACTGTCCTGAAATGCGAACCAGGAAATCAACCTTAACAAGACAATTGAAATAGCATAGAGTATAGGTTCAGGCAAGGCTATATGCCCTTTTTCTCAGAGAAGTTTTCCTACATTTAACACTTTAGTTTGTTATTTTACTTAATTATTTTTATATTATACCATGCTGCAAGCATTCATTATAATTTTGAAAGCATTAAGGCATTCAAATTGTTGTTTTAAAAATGTAAACAAAACAATGACCAGAAATCTGGAAAATTCTAAAATTTGTACAACCTCTGGTACCAAGCTGTGCAGATGTGAAGGAGTCTACTGCATACATGTATGATTTTGTTGTAAAAAGTGATTATTAGTAGAATTTTTTTCATAATTTATTTTTCAATTATAATTTACTGAAATTTTTCAATGGATTTCAATTTGTCTTAAAAATACTTCTTGCGGAGAATTCCTATTTATTCCTGTGGGATTACCTTTCGTTTCAGTCACATTAAAAGATACATGTGTTTACGAAAGATAAAACTCTATCAAACTTTCAGATGTAAATATGAATGATTGAAATTTGTGGTATGTAATACTACAAGAAATATCAACATTATGTTGTGTTTTCTATTAATTTTGGATGATCAGTAAAATTGAAATTCTTCTTTAAATAAAACATGATTATATTATTTTCTTTTTCTTATCAGGCATCAAAATACACTTTGAGTGACTTATTTATGCAATTAGATGAAAATTAGAGGGGGAAAAATGGGGGTAAATCAGCCAATGAAATTGCACCTTTTTTTAATTAAAAAGATTACAAAAGGAAAATTTCTGACAGCATTTAATGTAATAAGATGAAAAAAAACTGGTTAAATGAAAGTTTACTTTATTCTAAACAAAACAAAACTAAAAAAAATTGAAAGTTTTAGCTTTAAACTAAAAGAAATTACAGACTCTTATGTTGTCACAAGTGCTATTCAAAATGGCGGCAAATCTACCATATTGGAAGACAGTTAAAAGTTCATAACTCATAAACCATTTGATCAAATTCAAAGTGATTGATACATTTGAAATAAGAATTAAAAATTATACAAATTTATTGAATTTGATCAAAATTCATGATAAAAGGTGTCATACTTGGAATGATTTGAGAATAACCCAAAAATTATGAAACTAAACAATAGTATATCTGCCAACATTGGAATAAAAAAAAAATGAGAATTAAAAAAAATGTTTTTCTAACTTTCAAGATTATTTCTGATGCATTATCTGACAGAATTTTTTAATAAATGTATGACATTTTTAATTCAAAGCAATTTTTTCCTCATGAGAACTATTTCCAAACTGTCACATTAAAAAAAAATTGTTATAAAGGCTAATTTTGGGACAAATTTTAGAAATATACTTTGCTTTATCAAGAAATGGAAAACGTTATTCAATTTCAGTTTTTAAAAAATAATGAGGTTTTTATTTATATGTATCCATGCTTAAAACTGACTTTTTGAATGCGTCAGGAAGTTGCGAGTTTAGATTTGAAATCTGTCTCAACCACAACAAGAATATATCTTAGTTATTCCTAAAATATATTTCCACATTTTCTGACCAAAGTAATTGTTCACATTTTCCAGCCATTTTGCACTAAAGAAAACAGAAGTATTCCCTCCCACACACACACATACATACCTGAAAAAATCACTTATCCCTTTTAATTTCCAGCATACAAAGTTTAATATTATGCAATAGTTCGTCATCTGAGAATAATAAGGTTCTATCTGTGCTTTTGAAAAAAAGACTTACCGATATAGAAAGGTTCTATTTGTATCTATGAAGGCATTTCTGGATTAAAATTATGTCATACTATGATTATAAGGTCATATGTGAATTATATTTAACATCATTTTGATGCAAAAATACCTTCATAGATACAAATAGAACCTATCTATAATGCCACGGTGAGCGTCCAATTTTTGTCGGCAACCCCTACTTACGACCCGGACAGACCCAGTCTCTTGCGCGACAGAGCTGTCACCAGTAGACAACCATGGATAGCATCAAAATCCTTTACTTACGACACAAATAGCCTTGGACTCTTAATAGTAAAAAAAAAATTAAGAGAAATTGAAACCGGACAAATTTAACAGAAAAATTAGACAAATTAAAGATATTGAAAGAGGATTAGTGAGTGGTGGGGCTCTGAAACAATAGATTTCTCCTGCCATCATCCCGAATATATGTCAATTTTTTTTTCTTCAAAAATACAGATAGAACTTTATTATTCTCCGGTGACGAGTTGTTGTCTCAAATTATAATAACAGTAAATAACCCTTTGCCTGACCCCAGAACCAAATGAGAGATCTCAGGATACAGTAGAGTCAGAGAATGGCAAAGGGGAAAAATTCAGGTCTTATTTTTATGTTATTTTCACTCTAGCACTTACTGGAGAGTGAGAAATTACTTTATATGGATAAAATGAGAGCTGATATATGAACATTTAATAAAGATAAATTGACTGAGGCAATTTGTTGTAAAAATGGATAATCATTCAATTCTAGACATGTCAGAATATACTGTGTCAGCAGCAAAAACTTAGTTACTTTCGATAATATCATAATATTTCATGCAAACAAAATTAGTAGATGATACAAAATTTATTAAAATATTTTCATTATTGTTAAGGTTGTGAATGACTATCCAGTTTCACATTGTAATGACACACCTTGTATTTTTAATGGAATAAGTGTATTCAGATGTTGTTTCTTGTTTAAAAGATGTTTGACAATTTTAGAAACAACTGGTAAGTTCATAACCATAGATGATGAATGCTCACTCTAGACGCTATTTTTGGTGCAGTTGAAAACTTCCTTGCTAAATCAAAAGGAACAGGAACATGTTTAATCCTACCTGAGATGCCACCATTCAAAACGATTGCCTTATATTTTTTTACTCTAGTCTCACTCTGAAAAATAAGCAATAGAGAAGTGGGGGGGGGGCACATGTGAACAATACCTATTTCACTTAGTAAACCTGAAGTACATAAATTTAAAAAATTACCAATAGATGAGAGCACTGATACAATATTTTGGCTGAATTTTCAGAGCAATTAGCCATTTTGATTTCTGGTTGTTATATTTATTTGTTTTACAAAGTGTTAAGTAAATATATCTTCCAAAATTATTGAATTAAAAATTCATTCAGGGCATTTTTAAAAGTAAAATATCAGCATTACATTCTAGTGTGGTCATTAATTAGGTAAGTCAACAAAAAGTTTTGTTTCCTCATGTCAATTATTTTTTTTTTAAGTTGGGCTTAAACTGGTAGTTGAAGCACTTCTGAACAGTTTACAACTCTATTTTTTTGGTACATTTTCTTAAAAAGTTTAAAATTTAAATAACTTTGTCAAACATTGACATACAAATTCAATGTTTTAAAGATTTCTTCACAGTTTTAATTTACTAGAAGTAAGAGAACAATTAAAAGATACGGCTTTCTGTAAAAAGCATGTTTATTTATTATTTTTTAACGATTTGCAGTTTTAAATGCACTTATAATTTTTGAGCCCACATTAAAATGTTTGTAAGATATTTTATCTTATAAAAGTAAAATTTAGTTGGTCAAAAAGACTGATGAGCAGCTCTTTCAAAAACATTAATTTTTTACATCACAAGTTTACTAATTTTTAAAATAATGATGTACAGTTTAGTTGTGCACATTTCATAAAATTTAGAAAAGGAATACAATAATAGTTTGGTTTGGTTTATTTTGTGTCGACCAATTATCTATTCAAAAGATATAGGCCCTGGGGGGGGGGTGCCCTTCGTGGGGATATTTCTGGGGGAACCTAACCGTTATTTATGCAAGGAACGAAGAAAACCACAAAAACTCCAAACAGTTAGGCTGATAGCTGCAATTGTGTTCGAACCCAGCATATGCCATCTACAAGTTGAGAGGTCTGAACCTCTTGACCACTGGTGGGGCTGAATACATAGTAGAATTATTCAATAACTCATATAAAAATAAGATAGTTTTGCTATGCTTGACTTAAAAGGAGAGGGTATATTAATGTATAATTTTTACAAATAATTTCTTGTATCTATGTTGAAGCATTTATTGATTTATTGACACAACTGGAAAGAGGGTGATAAGTTTATATCACAGTTTTTATTCGCAAAAAATTACTTTTGTCTTATTTATATATGTGTTCACATGTGCCACAAGTATGTTCACAATTACCCCCCCTCCCACCCCCAATGGGATGGCTTATGTGAACAAATTTATATATTTTTTAGAATGATGATATAAGTTCTTCACAAATGCATTCAAAAAATCCACCAAAAGAATGAACAAAGTTCAAATACTCATATAAATCAATTTTTGTTTCAATAGCTCAAAACCATTTTCAGAAATAGTCAAAAATGCAATAATTGTTTACTTGTGTCTCCTCATATCCATGTAATTTTTCTTTCAATATCTTCAAAATTTTTCTTTGATTTTAAAATATTTCTTCGATTGAATAATAAAATTTTATACATTTGTATAAATTCACAGAAGAAATCATGAAATGCAAAACTTCGCAGAGTTAAATTTTTTTTTCTTAAAATAACAGAAAGCAAGAATTCTTTGGCTTGATTGATTTGATTTGTAGAAATTTCTTATTTATCAAAAGAAGCTGGAACATTATCACACATTATCCGGGTCAGGAGATAAATCGCTAAAAGGGTTACCAAACTTGTTTATTTTTGCCAGTCACATTCAAAGCAGTAATTTAACATCATTACATCTACTTAAAATTGTTAAAAATGGTAAATAATAAAAAGTAAAGTAATAAATGAAATATAATAAATGAACATAACAAAAAAAAATACCAAAAAGCAATAAAAAAAAATGAGCAGTACTTTTCTGTTATACAGACACCAATAAAAAAAAAAGAAAAAAACATTATCAGTAGTAAAGTGAACATTTAAAAATTATAACATTTGAAAAATATATTCAAGAGACTCCCTCCAATCCGCACATAGTTTACAGATGTAAACAATGAAACATTCAGTTTTGATGTAAGGAAAAAATTTGACTTTTTTATTTTTAATATCAATTCCGTGCATATTTTAATTTGTTATTTTCATTAATATTACTGAATTCATGTGTTTTCATGAAGGAAGAATAAATTTATTTTAAAATAAATTAAGATATTGCTGATATCAGTGATAATCACAATCTCTTTACCAAATATACTTATGTATTAACCAAACTTATTTGGTTATTTAGTCTGGCTAAACTTGAAAAAAAAAACTTTCTTATTTTATGATTTTGATGTGAATTAGTAATGCATGTTAAATAAATTTCATATGAAAAATCCATCTTATCTTTATAATAAATATTTAATCGTACAGTATTGATTATTAACTTGACCTTTGCTTTTAATAATTTAATCATGATAAAAATTATTATTTTAGTTTATTACAGTCAAAGTTCTATAACCAGCACAAGTTGGGGCCAAAGGTTGTGCGGATTATGGAATATTGTGGATTATAGAGTATTATGGATTGTGCATCATTTGATTATTACTGGACAACATTCTAATTCTTAAATCAGTGCAATATGAAAAGATAAATATGAAATCTAATAATTAATTTAACACACTATCTCAAAAAATTTATTTTTGAAGTTTTTTTTGTATTAAAAAAATTGATATACAGGTACTTTTAAATAAAGTTAATTACGTATGTTCTATAATACAGTTTGATTTTTACTGTTAATAAAATAAAAGAGTTATATTAAAAGAAAATAGATGTTTTTTTATGATTTTTCTTTCAATTTTTTAATAATTTGTTTAAAAAATCCTTTTTGTGTCATTATTTATTTCACTGTTTACATCCGCAAAGTAACGCGGATTATCGATCCTTGACTGTACTTATTTTAATGTTTATTATATTATAAGCCTTCATAATAGTTTTAATTTCATTGTTAATGACATTCAAATTACTGTTTATGAAATGTAAACAAAGAAATGACCAGAAACCTGCAAAATTCTAAAATCCACAAAAAGTCTGGTCCCACACTATACAGATGTGAGGGAGTCTACTGTATATACTATAGATATATACTTAAAAATTAATCAAAAAGAACTTTGTTTAATGAAGAGTATAATATTTAATTTACCGATTTTTTACTCCTAAAAAATTATTTCATGTTCAAGAATTATAGGTTACAGTTTATATATTTTATAAAAATCATTGCAAAAATAACATTAAAAAGTAATTATAGTAATTTAAAAAAGCTACATCTCCATTTCAGATTTCCAGGACTCTTTCATAATTTAATTTCAGTTATTCTTGAACAGAAACTTTTATTGTGCAGAATTCAAAATTCCTTAAATTGTTTTATTACATTTTTCTCATCATTTGGTAATTGCCAAATGGTAAAATCATCTAAGCGTCAGCAGTAAAAGTTAATTAAAACTTTATATTAAAAAAAGTATTTTTAATTAAAACAATAGCAAATTAAAAAGTTTTTCAGATAAAGGTTAGATAATAATCAGTCATGTGATATACATTTTATAAATAGCAAATCACAAAGTTCTGCATGGTTGATGATAAAAATTCTTTTCATGATTAGCTTTGAAATAATTGAACATTAGCATAGATTTTGGCTTGGTGTCCATATAATAGAAAAGTATAACAAATGAGCTATTAAAAAACCCTTATAAACTATGAAAAATAATATATATTAAATATTATTATTATTTCATTATAGTTCTTGTTAGCTGTGCTAAGTCATATAACCAGGGCCGTAGCTACAGGGATGCTATGAGCGGCTCAGCCCCTCTTTAAATATTTTGAGCCTCCTCCTGGAAAAGATTCTAAGGTCACTAAATGAATTTCTGTTCTGAAAATTCAAATGAAATTCTGTTCAAAAATCTAATTTAGTTTTGAGACCCTTTCACAGTTTTGCAGGGTTATAAAATTGCATCTAAAATAAATGTTTCAACACTCCCTCATTCCATTTGCACATAGGAAGCTAACAAGATAATTAATTTTTCATCAGTTATACACTCAAAGCTTTCATCATTCTAAACTTTTCTTATGATAAAATGAAGTTATTACAATGGTGTAATAAGAAACATAAAACCTACAATGTGAATATGTGCTAATTTATCTTTCTGCGCCAAAGAGAGAGAGAAAAAAAATTATGAGCTTCCCCTAAACTCTCTTGAGCCCCCCTCCCCTATTTTTTATTTCTATCTACGGCCCTGCATATAACTGTCATAAATTAAAGGGTTTATGTAATAAGCATAATTGTTGTCATGCTTGGTGCAATTCTACTTGACATGACCTGAATAATATGTATAAAGTCACTGTTATACCTGGCAAGTTGCCATCATTTGAATTAAATGTATCATTTATTATTTTGGTTTTTCTCTGGTAAATATACAATATATGTCTTTAAAATTTCTCTTCAAATATAATTCTTCAAAATATCTGTTTAATTTAAAAATATCTTTTTTCCAATATAAGAAAATATGTTCACAAGTATGAAATTAAAAAAAATTTAATTAAAAAGTTTCTTAGGTAATAACTCAAATCACAGTTTTTATAGAGTACTTTACTTATAGTCTATGATAGTTACTTATTTGGAAGTTGCTATTCGAAGCCAAACATTTGGTTTATCCAGTGGCGTAGCTAAGGGGGGGGGGGGGCAAGGAAGGCGTCCGCCCCGGGCGCCGAGGCATAGGGGCGCCAAACTGAGAGAAATTGTCTATCTTTCAGGAAATCTATATTGGGGTGGGGGCGCAAAATTTCTTGCTGGCCCCGGACGCCAAAAAACATAGCTACGCCACTGGGTTTATCTGTGTACGGAATACTTTAAATGACTGTAAATGTCAGCAAATATGAAGGTTCGTGGGACACATAAAATTTTGTGTCATCGTACTATCAAATCACAAGTTGTAAAAAATTTAATAGAAGAATAACCAAAGATATATATATATATATATATATATATATATATATATATATATCTTGCCATTAATTCAATTTAGTAAAGAAGATAGATCAGTGAATTGATTTAAAAAATTGGCGATTCTTACTGAGTACACTCATTACAAAAGTACAGACGCCAATACCATGAATGAATCACGACAGTGAATTTATTCATGAACAATTAATCGGACAATATTTATTTTCAGTTTACAAAATAAAATATTTATTTATAAAAAAAAAATAGTAATTAATAGTCAAAATTCGCAAATTTAAAAATTAAGTATCTTTTGGGTTATGAAATTTGACACTGTTTGATTTTGGGTAACTCTCCAAAATTAAGCATAAATTCTTTGGCAAAGCTTGTTTCGTTTAGCGGCTGTCTGATAGCTAGTGTTACAACCAGGGATAAAAAATGTACTAGTTTTATTAATAATTTATTAACTACATTAGAAAGAATCATTCTTGATTCAGCTCATTTTCGAATGAATGAATCATTTTCGAGGCATCATGTAAAAATCAACAATTCATTCTTGCAATGGCGTCATGTCTTGTATCTCACAGTGCTTCTGATATTAACTAATTCATTTTTGACTAGATTATTAATTTTGTTGATTTTCGATCATTTAAGATAATAGTCTGCCGCTATAGCTCTCAGAGAAACCCTCATCCAAAGTAATATTAGGTAACTTTTAAAGCATCAACTTATTAATTTCCCACTCTTTACTAAAATAAGTTAAGACTAACACAGTTTCTTTGGTTAATCTTAAACTGGAATTATATAATCTGCGGTTTTTTAACTTGAGTATACGAAAATTATCTATTGCAACTTTCATTTTGTGGATTGTCATTTAAAGCATAATTAAAATATTTAACTTATTTATTTGTAATAAGTTTGTGGAAGATTATTCCTATTTAAATTTCAAAACAACAAATTGGTTAGATTTTTTTAACGTTTAAATTTAAAACATTGTAATGCTCATAGAATGAATCTAGGTTTATTATGTTATATGGAATGTAAATATTTTTATATAATTAATAATATACTGAAGTCCTATATAAATTTTATCATTATTTACATAATATACTAAAGCAATTTAAGAAACCAGTCTTGAATTGATTTTAATCTAAAATTTCTATATCTTCGTTATATTAGATCCATTGCTAATTAGTGCTATGGTCGCACTGATATAAGGAAAAAAAATGTTTGTTATAATTTTCTTACGTTTAAAAAAAAGGCACTTGTCTATTTTCATGTCAGGAAAATACATTGTACCAGCAATTTCACTACTTATAAGCAGGGCTGGGGAATTACATCATTGTACTCGCCACTGGCGAGTACATTTTCCTTCAGGGCGAGTGAAGTTTTAAGTTATTTTTTCAAACTTCAAACTGTAAAGGTGCCTGATTCTTTATTTATTTATTTATCTTTATTAGTTCCCTATATTTTGAAACTTTTGTAATATAATCATTATACTAAATTCTACGCTATAGTACTAATATTTTTTCTCTTGTATATATTTCTTATTTTTAATCGAACAAAAACATGAAAATGCATTGTAGCAATAGTACTTAACTGTTTTTTTAGTTGTTTAAATTTTGTCTTAACTATTTTCAACTGTATATTGTACTTTGCTGGCGGGTAAAATAAATCCCTGGCTGGTGAAATTTTTTGAAAATTCCCCACCCCTGCTTATAAGCTTTTATTTTCCTTGCAATTGCATGTTTAATCTTATGTGCTTGTAATTTTAAAGACAGCCAAAAAATATTGGTACTTGTGTATTAACGCCACTCCAGCAGAAGTTGCGCTAGTACACCAAGCATTTTTAGTGCTTTTTTATGCCATTATTTAGTGCTTTAAAGCTTTTTATTTGTTCATTTTTGACACCATTTTTTTTTTTTTTGTAAGCATGAGATAAACAAGATTGCTTTTTACTGGCACATTAGCGCAACTTCTGCTGCGGTGGCGTTAATATGTAAGTACCAAAAAATTTATTCCAAGTGACACAAATTATTTAATATACTGTAACATTCTGTTTTGGTTTCGTTTTCATTTGGAACAAACAAAAAATTATCTATTATGATGTATCTTGTTTCTATGTCATACTTATTTCATTGTATTTATTAAGTAAAATTTCCTGTTGAAAAAATGTTGCACCCAAAGATATGATAAACATGGATGACTGGGAGCAGTTAATAGCAATGGATTAAAAGATAAACCTACAAGTCAACTGTTAAAATTAAATTTTCCATCAAGAAAGAACTTGGCAAACAAATTCCATTTTAACATGCAAATCAAGTTTTAATTAATTCTGAAATTTCAGGATTTCAGGTGTGAACACAATGAGGTGCATGTTTGTTTTGCCACTTCCCATTTCACCATACACCATTAGACATTTTTAGATTCCTGAACCTTGCTAAGTTATACACTGTTATCAGTTCGGTACAAATTATTGATAATTTTAAAGTACAGTCAGAGATTGATAATCCATGTTCCCATAATCCACAATTTTCTATAATTCACGTTATTTTTCGAATGTAAACAATGAAATAAACAAGAAAATTCACAAATTTGTGATTCAAAAATGATTTTTAAAACAAATAATAAAAAAATTGAAAAAAAAAATCATAATAAAACATTTATTTGTTGTTAATATATTTCTTTTATTATATTAAGGGGGCTCAGGAATTGAAAACTTTTCCAAAAATCGATTTTTTTTTATGATCTAGTTTGATTATTCAATTAATTCTTAACTCAATGAAAAAAATCGCCTAAAAATATTAGCATTTTTAATGGAGTTATAAGCATTTATGTATCAATACTTACATAGCCGCATCCATGTAATTTCAACTTTAAGTCCTGTTTTCTCAAAACTGGATTTTTGATGACTAACACCAAGATTTAAAAAAAAACTATTTGATGGAATGGCTTAATTTTTTTTGCATGCATATAACATCATAATCTAGATTATGAATTAAGGATATAACTATCACATAATAAAAACAGTATTAAAAAATCTCTGAAAGTTGAAAATTTAAAAAAACCCTAAAAAATACAACTTTTTTTCCATCAAAAATACTCAAAATATTAAACTATCTAAAATATAATTCATAATCTAGATAATGATGTTATATGCATGCAAAAAAAAAAAAAAAATAAGCCATTCCGTCAAATAGTTTTTTTTAAAATCTTGGTGTTAGTCGTCAAAAATCCAGTTTTGAAAAAACACGACTTAAAGTTGAAATTATATGGATGCGGCTATGTATAACATAAATGCTTATAACTCCGTTAAAAATGCTAATATTTTTATGCGGTTTTTTCATTGAGTTAAGAATTAAATGAATAATCAAATTAGATCATAAAAAATTGATTTTTTGAAAAGTTTTCAACCCCTGAGCCCCCTTAACAGTAAAAAACAGATTACAGCATTACGAAACATATGTAATTATTTTTATTTAAATGTTTTTTTAATAAAATAACTTTAAAAAGGCATTTTTTCATTAGCATATTAAATTAACTATTAGATTTCATATTTATCTTTTTATAATATACTGATTAAAGGATTAAAAATCTGTCTAGGAATAATAAAATGATGTATAATCCATAATACTCTATAATACACAATATTCCATAATCGGCACAACCGTTGGCCACAGTGTGTGTGGATTATAGAACTTTGACTGTATTCCATTTCATATGGTAATTTTAACATTGCATAGTAAAGAAATAAATCAACATTTAAATTTTTGTATTTATTCACTGAATTAATCACTTAAGAAAAACACAGATTCAATATATTTTTATTAATCTTATAACAAGATATTCCTACTCACAAATGCTATGACTTTTTCAATTTTTTTTAATTGTATTTTTAACATCTTGTAAATTAATATGTTGCTTATCATTTATTTATTTTAAGGTATTTAAAATTTAAAAATAAATCAAAACAAAAAACTGTACTTCTATATTGTCTAATCTGTGTCATATATAACTGTGCCAGGCATACTCATTAGGGTGGGCCGAAAAAAACTTTCTTTCGATTTGCGATTATGGCGGGTGCGGAAAAGTGGCCACTGGTGGCACTCAGTTCACACAAAAAATTTGAGATTTTTTAGACTTTTCCTTACCCTGCCGCAAAGGGCTTGAAAATTTGCAAAAATGCTGATTTTTGAACTTTTTTTAGCTAAAAAGTTAAAAATGTTAAATTAAATTTATTTTGGCTGTATTTATTTGAAAAGTCAGCTTTAACGTACCAAATGCTTAAATAAGTTCTGATAATGCATTATTTAATTGCTAAGTGTATTTTAAATAAGACGATTTTCATAGCTTTTTCACATATAACAAGTAAAAATTGTATTGGTTTGAATCGTTCGTTAATTTCTTTCTTATTTATGTCTCTTGGTCTTTAAATTTTTTCTATGCGTCAAAGGTCATATATTTGGGCAGCGGACAACAGTATAACTCAAAAACAAAGCTGGAAGGTGAGAATGGGATGAAAGAGGACTCTAAGCATGTGCAATGTCTCAATGTAATGTTGAGGGAGTGAAGGAAGATATAAAAGAGAAGAGAAAATTGCGATAAGGGATTGTTATTATTTTACCCTGCTCAAAATCTGCGACATTTGTTCAGTGTGGATGTGAAACCTTTTCCTAGAGAAATTCAGTACTTTTTGAATTGTTTGACGTATCATTACAGTGTTTTGTGCGTTTTATTACGACGAGCTTAGAAATGGCTATTATGAAGGTCCATGGCAATGTAAAAGACACGCAACAGCATGAAAAGTATCTTTTTTGGGCATCATGCTTGTTGAAAGACTTGCAATTGCCAACTTATACTGATATCATACGCCACTACTACTGGTTGCGAAGCAATATGGCAGAAAATCGAAAAATCTAATCTAAGTCAATAGATGATGTTATTAAAATGGTAGATGCAAAAGTTAACGAAATCTGAATAAAAGCCAGTGCTTTCCCTACGATCAATTTACAAAAAGATTAAAAACTATTAAAAGAAGTCTAGATCATTGGAGAAATCCTGAAATCATATGGGCTTGAAAGTAAAGACAACCCACGAAGAATTCGTACGAAATGGTGAAATCTTTTAGTAGTTTTTAATCTTTTCTTAAATTGTTCGTTGGGAAAACACTGGAAGTTTTTTTCAGATTTCGGTAACTTTTTCACCTACCATTAAGCTATTATTCTAAACTATAACTATTAAAAGAAGTGCAGATCATTGAAGAAATCCTGTAACCGTATAAGTTTGAAAGTAAAGACAATCCGCTAAGAATTCATACGATATGGTGAAGCCTTTTAGTAGTTTTTCATCTTTTTTGTAAATTGATCGTTGGGAAAACACTGGTATGGAAGCTTTTTTTCAGATTTTGGTAACTTTTTCACCTACCATTTTAATAACATCATCTATTGACTAATATTGGATTTCTGGATTTTCTGCCATATTGCTTCGCAACCAGTAGTAGTGGCGTATGATATCAGTATAAGTTGGCAATTGCAAGTCTTTCAACAAGCATGATGCCCAAAAAAGATACTTTTCATACTGTCGCGTGTCTTTTACATTGCCATGGACCTTCATACTAGCCATTTCTAAGCTCATCAATTAAAATGCATAAAACACTGTAATAGTACATCAAATGATCCAAAAAGTAGCGTATCTCTCTAGGAAAAGATTTCATGTCCACAATGAGCATATGTCGCAGGCTTTGAGCATAGTAAAATAATAACAATCCCTTATTGCAATTTTCTCTTCTCTTTTATTTTCGCCTTAACTCCCTCAACATTACGATGAAACATTGCACACTCTTAGAGTCCTACTTCACCCCTTCTCACCTTCCAGACTTGTTTTTGAGTTATACTGCTGTCCGTTGCTCAAATATGCATAGAAAAAATTTAAAGATCAAGAAACATAAATAAGAGAGAAATTAACGAACGATTCACACCAATACAATTTTTACCTGTTATACGTGAAAAAGCTATGAAAATCGTCTTACTTAAAATACACTTAGCAATTAAATAATGCATTATCAGAACTTATTTAAGCATTTGGTACATTAAAGCTGCTTTTTCAAGTAAATACAGCCAAAATAAATTTAATTTAACATTTTTAACTTTTTAGCTAAAAAAGTTCAAAAATCAGCATTTTTGCAAATTTTCAAGCCATTTGCGGCAAGGTAAGGAAAAGTCCAAAAAATCTCAAATTTTTTGTGTGAACTGAGTGCCACCAGTGGCCACTTTTCCGCACCCACCATAATCGAAAGTCGAAAAGAAGTTTTTTTCGGCCCACCCTAATACTCGTACACTCAACTTTTATTTTTTCAAATACATTCTTTTATTGCACTGCTATAAGTTTTGAATGGGATGCTAAGCACTTAGTGAAAGAAACTATGTTGACGTTGACTTATTTTGATACTACTCTGTTGTCCCATTGACCGATTTCTTCAAGTTATACAAATTGCCAAACTAGTAGCCAAATTATACATATTGACATTATTTTTATTTTAAATAACAAAAAGACAAAAAATAACAAGAATATTAATAAAAATACAAATAAAAAGTCGAAATAAAAATCACTTAATGACGTTTTAAACACGTGTGTCATATTTAATGTCATTGAACTGACATTCAAGATCATCCATTATTGGCATTTAATCTTATAATTTGGTGGTAATACTTTGGTCGATGGGATAACAGAGTAGTACCAATTATGGTTTTAGAATTATATTGTTATATTTTCACAATCTCTTATATTATTTGTTATTTTTACTTCTTTGTATTACAGTAGACTCTTTCAAATCCACAACTCTCTAAAATCTGCATATAATTTATAGATGTAAAAAATGAAACATTCATTTCAGTATGAGCAAAATTTGACTTTTTTAGTTTTACATCAATTCCATATTACATTTTATTTTGTAATTTTTGTTAATATTACTGATAATGATGAATGTCAATATGAATTCATGTTCTTTTATGATGGAAGAATAAATTATTTCAGAAAAAAAAAAATCAAGATATCATTGGTAATCACAATCTTCTTACCAAATACTGTGTATTAATCAAGTTTTTTTGGATATTAAGTCTAGTTAAACCTGAAACAAAACTTCCTTATGTTGTGATTTCTATGTGAATTAGTAATGTGCCTTTATGAGACAAGTTTCATTGAATAATTTAGAATAAATAGATTTCATCTTTATAATGAATATTTAATCGCATATTATTGGTTATTAACTTAACCTTTTTGTTTAGTATTTTAATCATTTTAAAAATTATCTAAATTTTGATTAGTTTATTACTTATTTTATTATAATTTAAGCATTCACTGTAGTTCAGATTGCACTGTTAATTACATTCATTTGGCTGTTTAAAAAATGTAAACAAAGCAATGATCAGAAATTCACGACCCCTGGTTCCAAGCTTAGTGGATTTGAGACAGTCTACTGTTTCACAAATATTGTTGATGTGACAAATCATTTCAAATGCACTAAATTTATCCTTTAAAATATAAATGTATATTTCATAGACCACTGATGGCCAAAAAATATTTTGACCAGGAAGGTTAAAACAGGTATTTCCCCTGAATCTAATAAAAACCAATAAGGAACTTTTTCGGTGTGCTGGTCTGCAAGGCAACTTTTATAAAAAAGAAATTCAAAATGCATGAAATTCATTTCAGCACATTAGCTTTAAAAATATATATGTTACAGGCCAAACCCGATTTTAGGTCAAACCGGTCTATCCTAACACACATCAGATAAACTAGTTTTTCCTAGGCCAAACCGGTCTATCCTAACACCCATCGGATAAACTAGTTTTTCCTAGGCCAAACCGGTTTATCCTAACGCCCATCGGACAAACTAGTTTTTCCTAGGCCAAACTAGTCTATCCTAAGGCCCATAGGACAAACTAGATTTTCCTAGGCCAAACTAGTTTGGCCTAACTCTTATAGGATAAACTAGTTTAGACTGCTGTTTATTGGTCTGAACTAGTTTATCCTAGGCCAATTCAATTTGGCGTGATTTTATTTAATTCACTGACCGCCTCAACGCCAACATTCTTGTTTGTCCTAGGCTGATCTAGTTTATCCTAGGCCAATGTAGTTTTACGTGTTTTTAACTCATGGGCGTCAAAGCCAGAGAAATAATGGGCTCACAGATTCTGTATGTATATACGTATGTACGTAACGCGATAACTCTTGATAGAGATATCCGATTTGGTTCAAATTCTGGATGTAGGTTCATTATGATGAGGTACTTTTCTGATTAATTTTGGGAATTCATTGGATAGGAATAAAGGGGGGCAAACGGGAGGCTAATACCCCACCTTTAATTTAGAGATATAGATTTATCATACAGAATTATCAGTTTTCATTTTAAATTTTACATATAGGAACATTGTGACAAGGCGTCTCCGTGATTAGTTGTGGATGTTTATCGTTTAAGTCTAAATTTTAGACTTAAAAAATAAAAATCCACAACTCTAAAAGAAAGGGCAATGTAGGTAACACAACATAATTTAGAGGCCTGGCGGCCAGGTCAGGCGGGCCCTGGCCTGGAAATTCTGGCCCGTGCAAACCTCTGACAGTATTCTACAACACTTGGAATAAAATACATTATATGAGGGTGATAACAAAACCACTTTGCACAAGGTTAGCTATGGAGCAGTTGTCGAGATCAATATTAAAAAGAATATTGCCCAATTAAAGTGATGGCTTTCCATTCACAGGCTGTTTACACTAATTGTGTATTACAGCCTTATTTTTTAAAGAATAACACCCTCGAAAAATAAAGTAAGTTGGATTACTTTTTCCTATTTCCCCCAATTATACTGAACCATTGAACCCCCAAAACTAATCGCAGATACGCTTTATAAAATTAAACAATTATCCAAAATTGTAGCAAATTAGATAATTCTGCTCAAAAATCAATTCATCTGACTTAAGGAGGGTAATCCCCAATTCCTCTCTCTATACTTAATCATTAAACCATCAAAACAATTCAGCGATTCGCCTTAAAAAAACTATATTCAAAAATCGGATAAATTTGCATAAAAACCTATTTATCTAATTTAAGGAAGGCGATGAAACGTCCACTACCCCATTATACTTAAACAAAAGAAAAACTCAAATTAATTAAAGAAGCGCCTGATAAAATGAATTCATGTCCAAAATTTTAAGCAAATTGGATAATTCTGTATTATAACCAATTTATCTAATTTAAGGAAAGAAATAAATTGTAAGTTTATCCCTTATATTTAACCGAAGAACCATCAAAATTAGTCAGTGAAGCCCTTCATTAGAATGAACAAAAACCAAGATTTGCAGCAAATCGGTTGATTCTGCATGAAAAACCCATTTGCTAAAATTAGGCGGGACCCCTGCATTATTCTCGTTTTTTTATTTAATTAACCCCCAAAACTAATTAGGGAAGCACCTTACCAGAATGAATTTATTTCTAAAATTTGAAACAAATCAGTAAATTCTGCGTGAAAAAAGCATTTACATAAATTATGGGGCGTTACTCCTATTCCCCACTCCCTTTATACTTAAACAATGAACACTCACAACTAATCATGGAGGCCCCTCAAGAGAATGCTCTTATATCTAAAATTTTTATAAAATATGCTAATAATGCACTGAAACCCATTTCTTTGAATTAAGGGAAGGGCCGAATAAGCCTCTCGTCCCCTCCCCCCCCACACACACTTATTCATCTCCAATGACCTCCAAAAGTAATCAAAAAACTCTTAATAAAAATAAACCTATATTGAAAGTTTGATGCAAATCGATTATTTCTATCAAGAATAATTGCGTTACGTACTTACGTACATACATAGATACAGAACCTACGGGCACATTAGTTCTCAGGCTTTGGTAGCCTTATGAGTTAAAAACATGTCAAATTACATTATTTCTATCAAGAGTTATCGCGTTACGCACATGTGTACGTACATACGTACATACATGTGTACTTACATGCGTACATACATACAGAACCTTTGAGCCCATTATTTCTCTGGCTTTGACGCCCGTGAGCTAAAAACACGTAAAACTACATTGGCCTAGGATAAACTAGATCAGCCTAGGACAAACAAGAATGTTGGCGTTGAGGCGGTCATTGAATTCAATAAAATCACGCCAAATTGAATTGGCCTAGGATAAACTAGTTCAGACCAATAAACAGCAGTCTAAACTAGTTTATCCTATAAATGTTAGGCCAAACTAGTTTGGCCTAGGAAAATCTAGTTTGTCCTATGGGCCTTAGGATAGACTAGTTTGGCCTAGGAAAAACTAGTTTGTCCGATGGGCGTTAGGATAAACCGGTTTGGCCTAGGAAAAACTAGTTTATCCGACGGGTGTTAGGATAGACCGGTTTGGCCTAGGAAAAATTAGTTTATCCGATGGGCGTTAGGATAGACCGGTTTGGCCTAGGCCAATCTAGTTTGGCCTAAAATCGGGTTTGGCCTGTAACATATATATTAAAAAGGAAAAAAAATGTATAACACAAAGGCTTGACAACATAAATGGGTATAAGTAAAGGAGGTGAAATTGAGTTGGGGCTGAATGTATGGATAGCAAAGGGGTAAAAGTCTTGTTTGGATAATTTTTGGGAATATGCGGAACTAATAGACATAATTTAAATTTTATATCATGGACTAATTAAATCTGAAGTTTCATGAAAATTCATAGCAATGCCACCTGTGGAGAAATTTACTCTAAAAACTAAATAATACTAATTTATATCAGAGACTAACTGAATCTGAAGCTTCATAAAAACACATGCATTAGTTCCTGAGATAGAGCTATTGCTATAATCATAAATAATGCTGCATATCATACCACATATTGGAAGATTCTGCACCAAAACCTAATCAGAATCATATTACATCAAGAAATAACGGAATCTGAAGTTTTATGAAAATCCGACCATTAGTTCTTCACATGTAGCTATTGTGTAAATCGTGGAAAAAGCACCATGGCAGAACAGCCTGTTGAGCGACATACAGCCAAAAGCTACCGTATATACTCGCGTATAAGTCGAGAAATTTTAGACAAAAAAAAGAACTTCAAAGTGGGGGGGGGGTCGACTTATAAGGGAGACCTAAAAAAATCTATAAATAAAATATTGGAATATAGTTTGCTAGCGAATCGGTTCTGCAGCACCCCATTGTTTGTATTCCAACCTCGACGATTCTGAATTTAAGATCATTTTTAGTTTATTCTTCAAAATAATAATCTAACCTACCCTGTTGCAAAAAACAAAAAAAAGTGTGTGATTTAAGTCAAGAACACATTTCGAATACTAAAATATAGAAATGGGCAAAATCGTCCATTTATGGAATCGTTTACCAAAAAGAACGAGTTATTCGAAGTCGTTTCAAAAAAGGAACAAATCTGAGAAAAATGGAACATGTTCCAGAAAAAAGGAACGACTCTAAGAAAAAAGTAAAAAATGCGAGAAAATGGAACGAATTTGAGAAAAAGGGATAGAATCCAAGAAAAAACGGAATGAATACGACTTTTCTACGTCACTCTTCGATTCCGATTTATCATTTATGACATTAAGCATAATTTTTCGGACAGTACATTTCGGAACGATTCCGAGGATTCGTTCCATTTCGGAGTTGTTTCATTTCAGAACGATTCCGAGGAATGGTCCTTTTTGGAGTCGTTTAATTTCGGAAGGATTCAGAGAAGTCGTTCTTTTTCGGAACGATTCCGAGGAATCGTTTCTTTTCAGAGTCGTTTCATTTCGGAACGCATCTGAATAATTGGTCCTTTTCTGAACGAGTCCGACGAATCAGTCCTTTTCGGAGTCATTTCATTTCGGAATGGGTCCGAGGTATAGATTCTTTTCGGGGGAAAGTCAATCGGCCCCCCCCTTTTTGGAGGGGAGTCAGGGGGTCGACTTATACGCGGGTTTTGAATTTTTTCTTATTTTTAACAACAACTTAGGGGGTCGATTTATACGCGAGTATATACGGTAATTAGATCCAGTTTATATCAAGACATAACTAAATCCAATGTTTTGCGAAATTCTGTGCATTAGTTCTCGAGACAAAGTGCCCTTAAAATGTATGTCACATACAGACAGACATTTTGTAAAAACATGTTTTTAGAATTTCTGATCCCTAAAACGTGTAGATCCTTCGAAAACCGAATTCAAAAATTTTCATGAATCCAATACTTATTTCTTGTAAAAATGGAAAAAAATAAAATTACCAGCATTCAAAGAAATAAAATTGTAGTTTTTACCACTCAAGGTATAGGAGTTTCCCTATATGGGCTATGGCAGTGTCTACTGTATCACATGCACATCAACGCATATGTACCTGCATCTATGAAAAAAATTGTTAAGTTAGTTCATATATAAGAATATATAATTTGATAATTTCATACATAAATTTCGTACTATTTAAGGAAAAGAAAATTGTAAAATTGACTATTAAATTCAGAGTTAAAACTCAGTGCAGTTTATTTTGAAATGCCTTGTTTATTATTTTTCTTTCTGTTTTCAGATTTCGGGGTAGATAAAACTGTTTTTCCTGAAACTCAGTAAGTCATTCCCGTCGATAAAAACGGCTACAATTTCTTCATAATGGCACTTTGAAGAAGTTCCTGTTATCGCCTGTTATCATTTGAGAAAATGTCATCGATTGCAGAAGAAAATTCCTCCTCTGGGGAACAGCACATTGTTCCTCGAAATGGGGATAAAGAAAAACTTTCCTCCATTGATACAGGAGAAAATTATTTTATTTGTGAAGTATGTTCCAAAACATATTCTAAGAAAAGAAATCTGAGAAGACATATAGCAAACATTCATGCAGAAGATAATCCATTTGTATGTGAAATATGCTTTAAAGGATTTTCTAATAACAGTGCTTTGAAAAATCATCTCTTGACACATACAGGAGAGAAATCCTTTGTTTGTGAAATATGTTCCAAACAATTTTCTCAGAGTAGTAATCTAAGAAGACATCTCCTGACTCATACAGGAGAAAAACCTTTTAATTGTGAAATATGTTCCAAAGGATTTTCTAAAAATGATCATCTAAGAACACATCTCTTAACGCATACAGGTGAAAAACCTTTTGTTTGTGAAGTATGTTCCAAGAAATTTTCTCACAATGGTACCCTAAGAACCCATCTCTTGACACATACTGGAGAAAAACCTTTTGCTTGTGAAGTATGCTCCATGAGATTTTCTCGGAATGGTGATCTAAAAACCCATCTCTTAACACATACAAAAGAAAAACCTCTTACTTGTGAAATATGTTCCAAAGGATTTTCTCGTAATGGTAATCTAAGAAGGCATCTCTTGATTCATACTGGTGAAAAACCTTTTATTTGCGATATATGCTTTAAAGGATTTTCTGATAGAAGTACTTTGATAAAACATATCTTGACTCATACAGGAGAAAAACCTTTTGCTTGTGATGTATGTACCAAGAAGTTTTCTCAGAGTAGTCATCTAAGAAAGCATCTCGTGACACATACAGGATAAATTCCTTGTGCTTTTGAAATGTGTTCCAAAGAATTTTCTTGACATTTTCAACTAGAAAGACATCTTATGATTCATACTGGAGAAAATATTTTGTTTGTGCAAGATGTTTTCCAAAGGATTATCTGATAACCATTATTTAAAAAAAGATTCCTCTTGAAAATCTCTTGTATTTTTTTTTGGTTAAAATTGAATATGAACCCTGTATATGTCGTTGCATTTACTGTTATCACATCTTTTTTGGTTTAGCATTTAGTCATAAAATAAAAAAATGTAAAATTTTTGCACAGTTGTCATTTTGATAAAAAAGCAAATAACTCTAGACCTGTTCATTAATTTTCAATAAAACTTTTTGATAGTTTAATTTTTTTTTATGTTAGTGTAAATTAACTTTACTCTAAACTTAAAATTTAATCAGATCTGAAATGAATAAATTGTATCGGAATATGTTACGTGATTGGAAATGCTCTTTTGAAATAACACTTTTAAAAATAGAAGAGAGATATGCTAAAAATATTTTGTGTGAAAAAAAATCTTATTTGTTAATTTTTTTTTCTTAAAAGACTTTTAAAAATGATTTAGATGAAGCATCTCTCATTATCATGTATTCTTTGCATCCAGCACGAGCTGAGTATTTTTCTCAAATTATATGAATAATTAATTGAATATTGATTGGCTTGTTTACACAATTCATACATCATGGTTTTATAAGCTATTCAGAATATGAACTTTCTTTCTAAGGTCTTGTTTCTTTTCCTTCTTGTTTGTGTCCTACATCATAAAATACAATTTTTTTATGACACATACATTACATTTAATTAATGTAAGTACATTTTATTTTATTTGAAATTTTATGAATTAAATGCTATTAACATAAAATCTGGCTAATTCCTCTCACTCCCAAAAAACTTTATTTTATATGTAGGATAACACCCCCAGTAATTGGCATGCAACAGTGATTGGCACATTCTACAAACATGTCCTAAAGTAAGATTTATATCCAGTCTTTAAAATATGCAAGACCATATACCAGTTATATGCTCATTTATGTTAAAGATTATGACTTTGATTTTTGCTGCTAGATGACAATAGTACCTAGGAAAGAGAAACAATTATGGCTTGTAATAAATTAGCCATTTTTGTTGCAAATGCTTCTACTTTCGTTTAAGAAAGGCATGCTTTTCAATTCATTATTATAGGATTTATAATATATTTTAAATTTTAATTGACAACGGTTTTGTTTAGTTAAAAAGGTTACTTTAATTGTGTAAAAGTATTTTCGACACAAATATTTCGATTTCTGAATTAATGATAGATGCCAATTAATAGTGCTTCAATTTTGTTAGTTCCAAGTAATTGGCACCTATTCTAATTACAAGGAATTCGCATGGAATTTGAGATTAAACCATTTATTTTGGAAGTAATTTTAAAGTTATAGACTAATTTTGTTTATCATTTGTTTTTATTTAAAAATATGAAATATTATCAGTAATTGAAATCCATTAAAGTTTCATATGACAATTACTGGGGACAGCATGACAATTACTGGGTATTAATGTAAGTATATTGTATTGTTTTAAAGTGTTCACATTTCAGACTAATATGCTGATTTCTTACTCTCAAAAACCTGAAATATGGCATCTTCATCTACAGTAAATTCATTTAAAGCGATTAAACCCAATGCAAAATGTAAAGTTTTTTTAAAATATAAACTTGTGCCAATTACTGGATCACAAGGTGTCATACATTGGTGCTCTAGGTGCCAATTACTGGTGATTTCAGCAACTTTTTATAAATATATTTTTATAAAAAAAACTTTTTCAAATTTTTTTGCTTTTAGTGGGCAAAATAGATGCACAGATATGCATTCTTTGATTTAAAAATATTTTCAAGTATATATCGTATTTCTTTGTAATGAAAATTGAAGTAAGTTTAAAGACAAATTCTTAAAGTGCCAATTACTGGGGATGTCACCCTATTTAAAATGAAATCTCTCTGTAGCATGTATTTTTACATGTGATAATTTTGCTTTACATTTAGAAAATTGACAATCAGGAACATTAAAATTTTTTTATACATGTTAAAAAATTTCAAATTTAATTTTTTAAATTGAATGTTATTTATTAAATCGGAATTATAACTTCGTTAAATTCGAAGAAATAGTCGCTAAATAAAAAAATTTAATAAATTGAGATTTGTTATATCAAAGTTCAATTACATTTTGAAATCACAGTTAGATCCAGATTATATAATATAGATGCAAGCGGTGCACAAATTTTAAGGAAAGAAACAATTTTTTTTGTAACTTTTTTTAAGTACCAGAAAATTAAAAATATTCCCTCAATTTTATGTACAAATTATTTACTGTTAGCATACAATTAAAAGCAAGGCTGATTTAAAAATTTTTGACTATCATGTAGTATTCGCCCGGAGATGGTGGCCATTTTTTTGCCAATTTAAATTTTTTGTATTTGTATTTGTATTTATTTATTTATTTATTGCTGTTGTTGTCTTTTTAAGCGTCTAATCTCTGAAACATTTTTTACTGTAATTTAGGAATATGTATTTTTTTAAATGGATATTTGCTTTATTTGGCTGTTTTAAAATTTATGTATTTACCGTTTACTGATTAAGAATTCCTCCTCTCCCTTCCCTATTTTTTTTTCTTTTTTACACATAATATTTGGATTGCTGATTTTCTTTCAAATTTGTTCTTGCATAAGTTTATTTTTTAATTGTTCAAAAATTAAATATAAAGTGGCCATAAGTGACCAACAAAGAAACAAAATGGGGGACTCCGGGCAAATACTACATCAGGTTCCAAATTTTCCAAAAATTTAAGACATTTTATGCCAAAAACTTTAAAAATTCATCAGTCTGAAATTTCAGATTCTAAAAATTGCAAATGTTGACAGACGGTTGTCATAAAAAAATCAATTTTGTTATTTGTTCGCAGAAAAAATCTCCAATTTCATCAAATTATCACAGAAAAAATACAAAATTAGTCAATGAAAGTTCTGCAGAAAAAGCAAAAAATATCGTAGAAGGTCAAGAAAAAAAAATTAAATTTTGTCAAAAAGTTATGAAAAAAATCAGGAATTTCATCAAACGATCTTGAGAAAAATGGGAATTTCATCAAAATACTTTAAAAAATCCTGAATTTCAATTAAGTATAGCATAAAGTAAAAAGTATAAAGTATAAAAAATCGCATAAAGTATGAAAAAGTGGTTTTCAACAAAGAATCGCATAAAAATGGGAATATTGACCAAAGACTGCACAAAAAGCATGAATTTTGACCATGAGACATGCAAAAAAACTGAATTTCGTCTATGAATTGTGTAAAAAAAAAAAGTTAATTTCGTCAATGAATTGCATAAAAAATGCGAATTTCGTTGTCCGATTGTTTTAAAAATGCAAATTTCGTCCATGAATCACATTTCACCCATATCAAAATCATGTAACTCGTAATTTTATTAAACATTAAATTAATTTGCAGAAAGTTTTAACCCAATAGATGTCCTCTTTATTTCCCTTTATAATGACTATTTGATCATGTATTATTGATTATTAACTTGACGTTTGCTTTTAATATTTTAATCATTCTTAAAAATCATCTAAATTTTTATTATTTTAGTTTATTATTTATTTTAATATTTTATTATATTTTAAGCACTCATTATAGTTTTGATTGCATTATTTACAGTGTTCTTGTTGCCATTTGACCAACGTTAGTAATTTGGCTAATTAAAAATAAAAAACATTCGCCAAATGAAAAAAGTATTAGCAAAATAGATTCACTGTGTAACACAAAAAATGTATCTTTAATACTTTAAAGGGGGGTACTCTTTTTTTTCAATATTTGCTAAAATAACCTAAGTTTTTATAACTGTGACAACGATTGTTAGTCTAATTTTAACTATCCACTACAAATATATTAAAAATATGCATGAAAAAGAAAAGAAAGAAAAAGCAAAAATTTTGAGCACTAGCAATTTGGCGAATCCAATCGTTTGTTTACTCACCAAATGAAAATTTTAGTCGGAATTTGGCACAAAGGCGAGCGACAGCGAGAACACTGATTATTTATTATGTTGAAATTACTGTTTAAAAAATGTAAAAAAAAAGCAACGACCATAAATCAGCAAAATTCTAAAATCCGCACAACCTCTGGTTCCAAGCTGTGTGGATTTGAGGGAGTCTACTGTACTACTTATATGTTAAATTGCAATGGACTCTTCTCTCCGTATCAACACTCTCATATTTTTATCCATGACCTATAGCATCCTTTTTTAAACATTTACTTAATTATTTTGTACATTTCTTTAAAATATTATTCAAAGGATAATATTATACTAGGACTTCCCTCAGAGGGATTAGTCTGAGCGATATTGCTCAGAATACACATTTAATAACTTGCGATAAGTAAAGAAAATGAGATGTTACCTTTAATTGGTCATTCATTGTGATAAAATATGATGAAAATAAGCATATTGAATCATAGAATTACAAAATCATGTTGCATATACTATTTTTATAAAAGAAAAACAAACCATGCATGGATATAAAGTTGGAAATATGCAAAATGTTAAAAGTAATACAGAAAATAAAACACCAAATTTTCCTATATTGGAAATATAACTCTTTGAAATGATGTCATGAGCATAAGCAGAAACTTCGTACCGATTTGAGAAACTATAAATAACATAAACTATTATGTTTGAAGAGAATGGAGTGTATTTTATATGGTGTGAAATCCGTCCGAATAGTTTATAATGTTTAATATCTGTTTTCCATGGATGCAATGAGGTTGTCGATAAGAGTTAAGGAATCCTTTTTTAAAAATTTGTCCTAAACGAGCACTTACATCTTATAAGCTACTGTGATGCCAAAGCTATAGTTTCTGACCCTAACAGTATCCTAGAAATTGCAATATTCTCAATAAATTGGGTTTAAAACTTTTTCTAGAAAAAAAAATGTTTAATTTGTGAAATTAAATTGTCGAATGTTTTAGAAATCGTTCATAACGAGAATATTATATCTTAAAAGTTGCCACACAAAAAAAAAAAAAAAATTAAATTTTTAGTCACATCAACATCAAAGAATTCTCAATTTTGAACTTTTTTTACTCGTGCATTGATGGTGATTATTGTTCCTACGCAAAATACAGTATATTTTGCAGCAAAGATGGTTACCTACATTTTTTGCCCAAATTACTTTTTAAATCGGCTAGGTACTCCCAATGATAACGAAAAACACACAAACGTTAATGCTTTATAGCATAGAAATACAGAATCAACAGCTATTTATCTCCTATTATATACACATAAATGTCTAATTAGTGCTAGCAGATGCATTTTTAAATATACATAGATCAATATAATGCTTCATTTTTCTTTTCTTAGTATTTCTTAATATTCATTTTTCATTTATTTGTATTATTCAGTAAAACACTCACTTTCTTAAGCCCGAATTACGTCAAACTTTTTATAAAAGTGCCTAAGTTCATATAACAGCGAAGTATTATGAAGAGTATTAAATACAAGGTAGTAAGACACTTAGCCAAACGCAGGTAATAAATCGCCAAATATTGTTCTTTTCGCCCTTTCTCGAAATGCATTTTTTCCGTACATTTAAAAAACACGATTTTGAGTCATCTTATTTAAAATTCAAATAAATAAATAAGTGGAAGCAATAATAGCATAAGTCAAAACATTTTATATCAGCATCAAGGAATTGTATCGTAGTTACACATGTGGAAAAAAGCTGCTTTTGGCCAAAAAACGTTGTCTTCACTAAATTTGAATCCGATTAAAAAAGGTACCGTGATTAATTAAAATGCTAGAGGCAGAGTTGCCAAGTCTCCGGCATTTTGGATACCGGTATTTTAATACAGAAAATGTCTTATTAAATTGGAACATTCTGCGGATTTAAAAAATAACTTTTCCTATAAGAAAATTCTGCTATGCAATAAGCGGGGGCTTGGCATCTCTGTATAGGAATATTTCGTAATCTACTTTTTAACCTTAAAAAAAGCAACGACCATTTTTCGGGTACAAAAAGTATTGTACCCGAAGCTAATTGTTCCATTTTGCATACAAGGTAACTGATTGTAATATTGATACATCTATGGTGACAAATTTCCAATAATTTTTCAAATCCCATTTATTTCATTAAAAATATAAATCTTTTATTCAATTAGTTTAAAATAAATGGTTTTTAACTAATTTCATAATACTTTTGAAATATCACTTTTCATTGGCCATTTTTTTAAAGCATTTAGAAAATGGTTGTTGTTTTCAGTCAAATTTGGATTTTGTTCTGTCCGCATTTTATTTTATTATTATTACTATTTATAAATGGTGGAGAAATATTCATACTTAATCCATAACGTACATAATATATGACTCTGTTATTACATAAGTCACCTTTCTATTATCATAAAAATTATGTTTTTACTGATTTTTATTAACTCAATAGGAAAAATTCTGTGCTTTGAGCAATAGATGCCCGCATTTCATTTATTTATTTATTTTAACAAAATTCTTTGTATTTAGAAGAATTCTTATTTAAATAGGAAATCTAAATGTCGCTATTAATAAAGAAGAAAGTTACAAAAAAAGTTACAAAACGAGTAGACGCATACTATCAAATATGGAAAAACGACGAATCCAAAAAAGACGTATGAAATATCATCTTTTAAAGCAAGAAAAACGAGGTCTGATTATCGAGCATACAAAATGTGCATTACATTAAAAAAAAAATACTGCAAATATTGATTTTTTTTTCCTTTGTGTAGTTTTGGCTTCGAAAGGTGCGCTATGTTGCAAAAAGTTATAAGCGACTATGAAAACACACTTGGTAAACGTTCATGCTCAGTTTTACAAATAATTATGGCACATATATGCCCTATACACACCGAGGTACCTAATTGGTGCCAAAATGGCGTTCAGTTGCCTAACATACTGGTTATCATATAAATGTGGGTCGGCATTGGTGTCTAGGGATAATGAATAATTACTCACAGTCCTTTGTTAAGACGAACACATTTAATTAAAAAAAACTCGCACGCACAATAAAAAAGAAGATACAGTAACTACAAGATTACATACTCATAACAAGCGGCTTCTGCATGTCGTTCGGAACAGAAAAAAATTTTTAAGAACATAAAAAGGGTTACATCCTCACATTAACACAGCTCTCCCGTCAGAGCCGAAAAACCAACTACCCGCTTTTTTCGTTACGTCACGTGACGTTCTTCTCTCCCCGACCGTTGCCAGATACATAAGAGTATAAATTGAAACAATGAAAAATATGTTACAGTTATATAGTTAAATTACGTACAACAATGATAAAGAAATGAATGATAATAAAGAAATAATAATGACATTTCCCACATAAATGTTGTAATAAATTGTTTGTTCTAAAAATATTATCATTAAATGATTGTAATTTCTTTTTCTTTTCTTTTTTTTTTTTTTTTTTTTTTTTTTTTTTTAATAACAGAAAATGTTTCGTTTATTCCCTTTTTTTTTCATTTTGAAAAATAAATAAATAACGTGTTATTATAGCATGCTATATGTATCTGGTAATCAAAACGATGTTTTCGCCTAATTGGCATAAAAAATCTCGCCAAACCCGGTGATTATAGCTTTAGTATATTATCTCAAGTATTTTATTTATGTATAATATAATTGTTTATATAATATACTAAAATTGTTTTTAGATACCACTTGCTTCTTCTTGTATATAAAAATAGGTAAGTGGCTCCTTTATGCAATATAAATTGTATAAATCTTTAAAAAATAGTCCCCGTTGCCCTTTTTTGAATCGAATTAAAAAAAAATGAATGTCTAATTCCAGTATTGCTCCCAGGTATGCATACATATTCCAAATTTCAAAGTTGTATGCCAACAGGAAATGGATGAAAAATGGTAAAAGATGTCACATATGCACCAGTTTACATAATTGGCGTCAAAATGGCATTATTTTACCTGAGATCGTAACCCGGCTTTATTTATTAATTATTTGTTTACTTACTCATAAAATGTTTATTTACTTTCATTTCCTTTTTTTAATTATATAAAATATTTCTTTTTATAGTTATTAATTATTATTGTTATTTTATTTACTGTAAGTTCTTTTTGAAAATAGAAAAAAATGTAAAAATGTGTATGTAAGAGTTATTTGAAAACGGAGTTTTCGCCAAATGGGCTTTGAAAAAAATTGCGCCAAATCTGATGCGCTTGTGGTATCCGTGCCGAAAAATTAGTGACCAGAATTGACTTCCACCCACAAACAAGATATAAGTTAAAAGAAAACATGCAATAAAAATAAATATAAAGGGAAAATGATGTCATAAGAGAAACTTTCTATTTAAAAACATAATTGTTTCTAATTTTCACACGCGAAATGTATAAAACATTCTTTTAGCGATCCAAAAATGCTAAGAGATTATCACAAAATCTCAAAATCAAAGTTTTTATGACTTTTTTCAATATAAAAAAATAACAGTTTTATTTTCCCGCATGATTAAATTTTAAAATGTTTCATTGCATTCAATATTTCTGAGTGCGTAAATGATTTCTATTTACTCCATGTACTGATTCGGTTATCTACGAAAAAAAATCAGCCGGTGAAATTCACGCACACCAAATTTCTGTGACGTATGCAAATAAATTGTGCTTTTTTATCAGTTTTTTTAATATAACTTTTAAACTATTTGGAATTAATTTTTAAAAGTAGGTGCATTCACCAGATTACCTTTATAGGTACCTTCTGGTACAAACAGAATCGAAATCCGACAAGTACTTTTTGAGATTTGCTTGACGAAAATTTTTTTTTACTTTTACATAATATCGTTACGTACTCTAAGTATAAGATTTCGCTACGCTCAGACAATTAGATTTTTTATGTTTATTTTATTAATGTTTTACTAATTTAATTTTTCTTTCGTTATTTAAAAAAATTACTTGAGTTTGTACAATTTGTCAAATAATTTGAGATTTCTATTATTTGGCGAAAATGGTCGACGGGATAATTAAGTAGTATCGTAGTTACATACTATCCGGGTCATGTCAGATACAACTGCGCCAAACATGGTGCCAAATACATTAATTCTGCTAACCATTATTTTTTAACAACATTATTGCATATCATACGCAATAAGAGCATAAGAAAATAATACATGATGTAATTTATTTACTTATTACAGTTTTTTATTTATAATGTTTTACAGTTTTTTTAATTTATTTATTATGGTACTTCTAGGTTATACCGTCGACCAATTTCGCCAAATTATAAAAATCGCCAAACTAATAGCGAAGTTATACACGTTGACATAATTTTTATTTTAAATAACCAAAAAACAAATAATTAGTAGAATATTAATAAAAATATTAATAAAAAGTCGAAATAAAAATCACTTAATAACATTTTAAACACGTGAATCGCATTTAATGTCATTGAATGTGACATTCACGATCATCCATTATTAGCATTTAATCTTATAGTTTGGCGCTAATTTTTTGGTCGACGGGATAACCTAGAAGTACCTTTATTATATTTATTTATTTGACATTGTTTACTTTTTTAAAAAGTTATATTAGTTAAATTACTATTTTAAATATCACTGGGAACGATAAACAAAATGCACAACAGACAACCACTTTTGGCGATCTGTCTCATGGCCCGGTAAAGCGTATGTAACCACATATTTTGAAATTTTGTTTTATTTATATTATGACTATGGAACTTATTTGACAGTTCCGAAACATGTCAATGTATTTTATTTTTGCTATAACACCTTTCTTAAGAAAAATTTAAATTGTTATTAAAATGTTTATATAAAAGGTGAATATTTTAAAATCTGATGATTTAAAAAATCAATTGGATTTAATTAACTTTTTATCACATATTTTGTTATTTCTATGTTAGCCGGTCGCTAATAGCATCTTTTTTTTTTTTTTTTTTTTTTTTTTTTTTTTTTTTTTTTTTTCAAATAGTAGCAGTTTTTTTAATATGTGTAGATTTAAAACTGTGCAATTAGAAAAGAAAAAGAAATCAAATAAAGAAAATCACAAACTTACTATTAAATTATGTCAGAAGTTAAAAATTTAGTGCTTAAATAGCTTTTCATAAAAAAAAAAGTTTTTTTTTTTCCAATAGAAAAAAGAGATTTTCTTTTGAATAAAGTTAACGTGCACAATATTTTTGCTGCATGTGCTCTAAACTTTATGAATATCTTCTACTGATAGAAATGACGTACTTTAAATTTCCGCGACGTAACAAATAGCTTTTTATCAGTTTTTTTTAAATATAATTTTAAAACTATTTGGAATTAATTTTACGTAGTAGGTGCATTCATCAGGTTATCTTCATAGGTACCTTCTGGTACAAACAAAATCGAAATCCGACAAGTATTTTTTGAGATTTGCTTCACAAAAGAATTTTGTTTGACTTTTAATATAGTTTCGTAGCTGTATATGTCCAGAAAGTAACACTGCGCTGTGTATTAGCCTTCGCTTGTGTTTTGGTTCGGTTGTCTATGAAAATATCAAGCTGGTGAAAAATGACGCACACCAAGTTTCTGTGACGTATGCAAATAAATTGTGCTTTTTTATCAGTTTTTTTTACTATAACTTTTAAACTATTTGGAACTAATTTTTCGTAGGTGGTGCATTCACCAGATTACCTCCATAGGTACCTATTGGTACAAACAGAATCAAAATCCAACAAGTACTTTTTGAGATTTGCTTGACGAAAGAATTTTTTTGAATTTTAATATCGTTACGTATCTCTGAGTATAAAGACTTCGCTTCACTCAGACAACTATGTACACTATTTTTAATTTTGATAATTTGAAAATCTAAATTGATAAATAGTAAAACATTTTAGCATGTTTTCATGCTATTGTTCTGCTATTAGTTGGCCTCTTTTAGACCCCCTACCATAACTTTCTCAAAAATGATCCAATTCACAAGCTTTTTTTAAATAATTTCTTAGGTCCCCCAGGTATTATAAGAACAAAAAATATTTTTCCAGATTTCAGCTACTGCTAAGTTTGAATTTTAATTTCCTTCTTCATTCCTTTATTGAAATTTCTTTAACAATGCTCTAATTGTATTTACAATTTTCTTTGACAGTTTTAGCACCCTTCAACTACTTTTAAACTACTAAGAAATTTTCTTATACCCAGCTACATTCCCATTAATACACCTTTGTCCCTTATACCTGGTCCTTCTTTATACTTCAGCTGTCACCTTTTTTGCATACATTTTGAGTACTGCCAGCATTTTCGAAAAGTTATGTTTACTCACTGAAGCTGTAAATTAAAAATTACATAACTTTAGATAAGAAATTTTATCCGTTTATTAAACATCATGTTAATATTTATCGTAATTCATTAAATTTACAGGGGGGGGGGGGTGCACTTTCCACCACTGGAGGACACATTCTTTCTCACATTTCTAAGGACCCAATCTTAACAGATTTGGTTCATTCAACTTAGATTACAATTCAGCTGCTTTCTGTATTATAAAAGTTTATCTTAGACTTCAAAAACCAACATTTTTTAAACTTTAATGGGGCAGTAGTTTTTCGCATTCTATGGACTACTACAAGGTTTGGTTCACTCAACGTTGTTTGCGATAATCTTTGGTAATACAGAGCATTTTCGGTACATATGCTGCATTAGATACAGGGATTCATGTCATAGGTTAGTTCAGACAAAAGGTTTATTGCGAATGCATTAGACTCCTAAGAAGGTCCCCAAAACTAGGTTTTTTTTTTATTTTTTTTTTAATCATACAAAGTTTTAAGTTTTATTTAAGGAACTGACATCAAACAATATCAAACGAATCAGCTCATTCATTTTTAACTCATTAAATATGCAAATCTTCATAGCAATTGATCTATAAATGAAAAAAAATCATTCATTGTCTCATTAATTTTTAAAATAAACTGTGAAATTAAAGTGAAAATAATAAACAAAAAATTTTAAATCTAGTTCAAAACTATTACTTTTAACTATTTAGGTACATTATATTTTTCTGTAATAAAATCCCATGGTAGGCAAATAAGAACACTCTTAAGTCGCAAGTTAAAATTATGTATCTGGGAACATTCTTTTTCATATATTTATATATATTTTTTTCTTTGCAGATAGATATCAGATCTTTTTCCTGGGGTACCTTTTTATTTTTTCAATTTTGATTGCACTTTAAATTTTTTTTTTTTTTTGTAGTCACTTTAAAAATACAAATTGAAGCTTAAAAAAAAATTTTTTTTTTGAAGAACCTTGTACAAATATTGAAATGTAAATGAGAAATTTGGAAAGAATGCTGCCATAGGTTTAATATTAACTTGAGTGTGGTTGTGTTACTTGCTCCAACGCAATTTCACATTTGAAAAAAAAGCTGGAATAGCAAAAAAAAAAAAAAAAAAAAAAAAAAAAAAAAAAAAAAAAAAAAAGATTTTATTTCTGGTGAATTTATTGGTTTTTAATTTATCAGTTTTTCAAATGAAGCTTTTTCCTTGCAAAACTAAATTAAATGGATAGTGTTACTGTTATAATTAACTGTTTCTGTTGTGTGAAATGTAATTTAAAAAAATTATATTTCTTCATTTTTAGATAAAATTACGTGTGCACAAACAATTTTATATCTTAAAAATTTAATCCTTACATTTTAAAAATAGGTGGTGACATTAACCAGATGCTTGGAGCAATTCAATTGTACCTGACATGGAATCTTGATTCAAATTTATACGAAGCTGAAGAATCCTGCATTGATGATCCTGGATGTAAAGTTATGCATTTGAAGAGGGAAAAGAATGTTTGTTTATTCTTCATGAACTTTCTTCTGCAATGATACATGTTGTTTTTAAATATTCAAATAACTATATCCATTGACTTTCTCCTAGAAGTAAAGAAGAGCAGAGTGCTTGCTCATAGGATTTTAGATTCTTATACGAATTTTTCTCCTTTTATAGAGGCTCGAAGCATGCATTTTTCTAAATGAAACTACAGAGAGGGTGCAACATCCATCTAAAACTGTATGAAAAATAGAACTATGTTACAAGATAACTATTCTGATATAGTCTATAGAAATACATATATATGAATATATAAATTATATTTTCAATAAATGGAGTAACATACCATAAACCAAGTGAATTGTGTTGCTATTTTATTTAGTCTGTTACATTTTCATTTCAAATTTACATGACTGTCATTGGTAATTATATTCTCTCTGACACAATTTCAACAAATTAATCTTCAAAGTAAATTATTATTTAGAAATATTGAATAATAATAATGATAAATCATCAGTGAGAATCCTGTCATTGGTAAATTAAGGTTAGCAAACTAAGTATAGTATGGAAAAGCAATATTTTTATATTAGCTGCATGCCAAAGATATTACTGTGCTCTTATTTTCTAAAGTGCTTATTTATGGAATATCAGTCAGAGGTGCTGAATTGTTTATATTGTTGTAAGTACATGTAAATTAATCTTCTGGGAATTGAATTATATGCATTAAATGTTTTTTATTATGCTTAAGGGTGTTCTTAACTGATCCGCTCAACAAGCGAAAAACGCTTTGACACATTTACAAATTCATTTTTTAACAGAAAGTTATCAAATTTTAATGCCTGACTATGGAAGCGATTTGTACTTGTTTTTCCATTTTATGATAATTAAATTACTTATCGAGTTATAAACTATTTCGATGATGCAATCACCTGTTTTTCTCCTCCTTTTCGACCGGTTTTTCTGCTTTCGTCCGGAAATATGCTCAAAAGTGTCAACTTTGAAGGCTTGTTATGAAAAATCTATTGTGGCTTTTAAAAAAACAAAAGAATGAGTGCAGTTAGACAGTTTCTGAATAACAACACTTGCGATTTTCATGCATTTCCGAACAAAAATAAATTAATGCATGTGTCACAAAGTTGCCCTTTTTGATTTAAGAACACCCTTAAATTATTTTAACTTAAATAAAAAGTAAATTGGAATATGGGTTTTAAACAAATTAAATTTGATAGTATTTTTTTATTTTTAATTTGATGATAGAAAAATTATGTACTGTTTAGAAACAATCATATTTGTGAAAAAATATAAATGAATTTATTGCAAACATATATTGTTTAAAATTGTGAGACATTTCATATGTAACAATGTACTTACATTAACCATAAAATCACAAGATGCTTTTGACCCCCAGAAGAGAAATTTTGTGCATGGAGGTTGATAGCCATGATTACTTGCCCCAAGTTGTCAGCAGTGGTGTAGTCGTTTAAAAAAAACAAAAATAAACAGGGCATATACTTTAAGCAGAGGGTATATGCTCAAGGCAGAGGGTATACCCTAGAGTGTATTTACTATGGCTTTCTTGAGAAAGAGAGGGTATACGGTGTTCCTTAAAAAAATCCAGAGGGTATATTACATACACCCTCCACTACATTCCTGGTTGTCAGTCTCTTTCATTACAGTATTTGTGAAGCTTTCAAGATCACTAGGATGTTGAGCGTCTCTTTTTTGGTTTTCACAAAACAGGTAAGAGAAATAAAGATAATGGGTCATTGGTGACCTACCTTGGTTGATTTATTAATTTATTTTAGTGAAAAAGTAACATTTTAAATTTGTCTGAAGTGTGTATGGCATGTACACTGTATGATCCAGTAGACAAAATTCTCAGGCTGTACAGTGCATACATGATTTGCATTTATTAAATTTATTGAGCTACATAAAATAGATAAAGAAAATTTTATTATTTTTCAGCTAATTCCATAATACTTTGATAATACCTTCATTTTCAAAAACAGTTTTGAAAATGAAAATACCATAAGATCTGTAACCAAAATTTAAAAAAAAAAATACAAAATTGTCCTATTAGAAAACAAGTTCAGCTATCCTATATGTAGAAAAAAAATCTCTAAAAATATTTAAATTTAAGTGAAATTCAAAAATAGCTTGTCCATAAATTTAACATTACGAACCAGATGTTTTCAAATGAGTGACGAATCCCCTTCATTTACTTGAAAACATGGGCTTTGTAATGTTATGGATAGGTTTTTTTTGAATTTCTCGTTTAAATTTAAATATTTTCAAAATGACTTTTTCTGCATAGGAAACTGACGTCGTTATCATATCACTAGTTTTACTTCTTGGATTTTGGTACCAAATTTTTTTTAGTAAAGGTATTTACACTTTCGGAACCGATTTCGAAGATGAAAGTATCTTTAAAAAATTACAAACAAAATTGAAAAAATACAAAATGGTCCCTTTAGAGATTGAGTTTAGCTATACAATGCAGAAAGAAAATATTTAAAAATATTCAAATTTAAATGAGAAATTCAAGAACTAGGTTTAACATTGAGTTCAACTATACAATGCAGAAAGAAAACATTAAAAAATATTCAAATTTAAATGAGAAATTCAAAAACTTAGGTTCAACATTACGGAACAGATGTTTTCAAATAAGTAAAGTGTCTTCTTAAATCAGTGACCTATAAATTTATAAAGATCACATTATAAATCCTTAATGATCCATGTAAACAGCTTAAATGGGCCTATATGGGAAAAAAGTGGACATTCTATGCGGGCCCATATAGATATCATTATAGATCTACATGTGCATCCAAATAAACCCATATAGATACCTTTATAGATCGACATATGCACCCATGTAGATACATAAAAATAACCCATATGGGCCCATATGGAAAAAAGTGGACATTCTATGCGGGCCCATATAGATGTCATTATAGATCTACATGTGCATCCACATAGATCTATATAGATATATCTTTATAGATAGTCATAGACATCCATATAGATATATAAAGATAACCCTTATGGGCCCATATGGGAAAAAAAGTGGACATTCTATGCGGGTCCATATAGATATCATTATAGATCTACATAGGCAACCACATAGATCCTTATAGATACCTTTATATATCGACATAGGCATCCATATAGATATATATAAATAGCCCATATGGGCCCATATAGAAAAAAAGTGGACATTCTATGCGAGCCCATATGGATAGCCCTTATAGATCTATATCCCTGACCCACTTTTGCCCTTATGGGCCCATATGGATGTGCTGCCTGGGAAACTGTTGGTTTTCTGCCACATTATCAACTGCCATCCTCGGTTAAAAGCCATTCCCTCTTTCTTAATTTCTTTTAACATCAAAAGCGACAACGAAAATTCAAATGCATATAAACCTGAGAGAGATGACACCATTTTGAGTTAAGTGCTTGTATAATATCAGGAACAGCAGCTATAAAATATTCATGCAATTGAATTCATAGACTGGCTGAGTTCTGACAAGAATAATATTGGTTTTGAAAGCTTTTTAAATCATGAGAAATCTGTAGTGGATAAATTCATTCGTGAATCATCTCACACATGCAGTCTATGCTCTCAAAATGCATTAATTAGTTTACAGATACAAGAGGATTAAAAAACAACCCAATTTTTTTTTATTATGTATAATAAGAAAGCTTGCACTAGCGCAAACAAAATATTATAATGAATTACATTGTATAAAAACATGTACTACATATTTATACAGTAAAATTGGGAATTTTGTCGATAAATAACTTTTTTAAATCAGATTTTTTTAAAACAAAGCAGACAAAGAATAGAAAAAACTTTTTTATTGTTCTCATTCATAAATTCACACATAAAAGTCTAATTTTAGTAACGGTCTCATACTCTCTCACACACAGAATATCTGTCTTTTTCGATTATCTGCATACCATAGGTGCCAAGAGTGTCAGATATAATCTGAAGTTTAGTGTGTTTTCAATCATAAGAAAATCTAATTCGTTTAAAATTATATGTTTAAAAAAATGAATAAATATTTACAATATTTTTCGGACAATACACAGCATGTTCAAAATAAAATATTTTTGTCAAAGCTGATGATGAATCTGCTGATTAGCTGATTTACTGGTTTAAATTGACACAATTTTAATTGGTCACTGTTCCATTTTGGCCACTGTAAAATATGACATTTTCTTTTAAATATTAAAATATGTATACCAAGGTACCAACAAGAAAGAAGTATAAAAACCAGCTACCTGCAATTGACAAATTTTTGGAGCACTAGATTGAGAATGAATTTTGTATGTCTCATGCAAAAGTTATTTTCAGAAGCAAAATTAACAGAATTAAGACAAACTTCTTACTTTTCTTAGCATATCTCCCATAAAACGTTTTCCCTAGTGTGATTCAAGATGTTGGTTTAAAGCATACTTATGAGAGAATTTTTTGCAGCATACCTCACATTCAAAGGGTTTCTCACCAGTATGAACTAGCAAATGTTTTCTTAGCTTACCGCTTTCAGAGAACCTCTTGTTGCATATCTCACATACATAAGGCTTCTCACCAGTATGAGTTAACAGATGCCTGTTTAAACTACCTTTTCGAGAGAATTTCTTGTTGCATTGCTCACATACAAAAGATTCCTCACCAGAATGACTTAACAGATGTTTCCTTAAATCATTCTTTCGAGCGAATTTTTTGTTGCATATCTCACATGCTAAATTTTTCTCTCCAGTATGAACTAAAAGATGCTTGGTTAAATCACCGTTTGTAGAAAATTTCTTGCTGCATATCTCACACACAAAAGATTTCTCACCAGTATGAATTAAGAGATGGATGCTTAAATGGTCCTTTCTAGAGAATTTCTTGTTGCATATCTCACATACGAAAGGTTTCTCACCAGAATGACTTAATAGATGATTGCTTAAAATAAACTTTCGAGAGAATTTTTTGTTGCATATCTCACACACAAACGGTTTCTCTCCAGTATGAATTAACAAATGACGACTTAAAGTAGTCTTATCAGAAAATTTCTTGTTGCATACTTCACACATAGGTTTCTCACCAGTATGAATTAAGAGATGCCTGATTAAATTACACTTTTGAGAGAATATCTTGCTGCAGACCTCACACAAAAAAGATTTTCTTTGTTGTGAGCTAGAATCTGTTTTTCCAAAAAGATCTGGTAAAGAAATATTTTGCTGCATATTTCAGACTTTAATGATAGTTTTGATTCGTTCGATGTAAATCTAATTTTATACCTTTATGCATCTGCAATAAATAGAAATAAGTTAATCACTTTTATGTTTCATTAAAAGACAATATAAGAAAACATAAATATATCATAAATAATTTAAATGAATGTAGATACTCAATTCAAAAATAATTTCTATCATGGTATTAAAAACTACAATAGAAACCCAATTATTTGATGCTTTAAGGTCTAAATGTGTATTAGATGCATTTTTTAATTGTAAAATGATTAAACTATATGTAAAATTATAGCAAGTAAACTAAATACCTACCATCATAAAAACTACTTTATCATAGAGAAAAAATTAAACATTAAAATTAAAAGAAAGTATTATAAATAAAATTATTATAAAAGTAAATATTATAAATAACAAGTGAAAAAAATCATGCGTTAATCATAGATTATGAAACACTTTCCAACACTTTCTGAAATCTTTAACAAAACTTCGTTATTAGATAAATAAAGTATTAGTGTTCGTAGCCAAATATGTATTTCGATACTTTTGAACAGACATGAATTTGATATGCTGGTTGATGTATATACTATATAATGTGGAAGTTTAGTTTAGCAAGAAAACGCCTAACAGGTTGAAATTTCTCCAGTATTCTATACTAATATGTATAAATATACTTCCATATTTTTGTTAAGCCATGTAGATTACCTAGTACCTTTATTACAAACCAGTATTTTGTTAAAATTTAATTCAAACAAAAACATTTTTAAAACTACTTAAGTCAAATTTCCAGAAATTATCATCCATGTAGATAATTCTTTGTGTGACCCTGTATTTTTTTTATATTTTACTTTTTACTACTTTCTTTACTATTGTACAAACATTTCTTAGTAAACTGAAAGCAGTTCAACGTAAAAATGCATCACTTATTTATAAACCACCTTTAAGTAAATTATCCTCATATTCAGTAAGGTTTGCGAGCTCTTTTGTATAACACTGTATATCATGTATAGCATTTATTCACACCATATAGTATGCAGACATTTAGTAAAGTTTTAAAGCTAATATCACAATTGAAAATGCATTTCATCTATCCATCAGCTATCATCGATAATGTACAGTTCTTCGGATAAAATATACGATTTGGAGTATTTTATGTGTCCCTGTAAATGCTATGCACATCATATTATGCATAAAATATTGAATTTCAACGGTGTATATAAATTTTATAATACTTGAAATTGTTTAACATACTTTAAATATCTCACAAACAATTCCCCTCTTTATTATTGTGTGATGGGATTTTTTTGAGTGGCCCTGTAAATGAATAATAACTGTTATTTTCATTGCAGATTTTACACAATGCATATTTTAGTGCATTTTGAGAATCCATATACATTTGAATATGTTTGACCGGGTGTAACACCTTTAAAATTCATTTGAAAGGATTTTTTCCCATAGGCCGTAATGTATCGGAAAACTTTGATTATCACTGTAAATAAATTAATCATGGTAGAAACTTCATTTTCAATGGGGTTCGTGCTAGGGTAAATACAAGTAAATTATAATAATTTCATAGCAATCCAAGTATATTTACGGGAGGTAGAGTGCAGCCTGACGGCCAGACAAATCGAATGCATTAACACTTTTCAACTTTATTGGAAAGTGTTAAAAATAAAAACAAACTTAAGGATAAAATTCTATGATTTCATATCATCAATGGAAACAATGATACATTTTATAAGCAAAGAGGCCAAAAAAATTATTTTTGGGGCAAGAGAAATGGCAATACAGTAGAACCTGCTAAAGTGACTACCTTAGTAAAGTGGTCACCAGACTAACGTGACTCCTTTTGAAAAATTTTATTTGTGCTTATATAAAATAATATGACACTTGTCCGGTAATGTGACCTCCTGTGTAATGTGTCCACCTGTGTAACAATCAAACAAGCAGATGAAACAAAGAAAAAGAAAGATTATATTGCTTATAGATAACTAACAAGTTAATTGATGTTTTGAAATATGAAAGAACAATTTCTACCACCTTATATCATTTCTCACTTACAGTCTGTAAATCGATAATAATAAAGAGAGAAGTTAGTATGTGTGTCAGCACTGTTCTGAAGAGACTACTACACGTACAGTTACCAAATGTGGAGAGAATGTACCTCTGTATATGAAGTTTTGCACCTCGAAGCCCGATTTTCGATTTTTTGATTAAATTATTTTATTTTATTTTTAGTCGATTTTTTGCGTTTTTTTAAGGTTTCGAGCCGCTTTTCCCACATTAGTAAAAGGAATGCAGTTTCATTCTTTTACCCCAACATAACACATTTAGTTCTCTTTTCAGTAAAGCTTATTTGGAATTCGTGCAGCGATTTTCGAATTTTTAACGAATTTTTTTATACGATAATTAGTATTTTTCGCATTTTGTGGCTATTTAATGACAGTGATAAAAAGAAAATTGTTTCAAACTTTTAGCCTAATTTACTAAATTTTGTCTGCTACGAGTTTTGAATTTCATCGATTTTTAATGCGATTTCCAGAGGGATTTTTAAAAGTATTTTTTAACGATTTTTCGAGTTTTTTTGTTTTAAAAATCGATTTTTTTTCATTTTTGTCAATAATATGGGTTTTTTATGCTTCATGCTCTTATCTATTTTTAAATTGCAGGTAAAAAAGGCGAAAAACATCAAATTAATAAAACAGCAAAAAAGGAAACATTTAGAATATTCACAGTAATCCATAATATTAAAAAGTAAAGTTTGTGAGTGTGTCACCGCTGTTCTGAAGAGACCGCTGCACGTAGAGTTACAAAATTTGGAGGGAAGGGGCTTCTGTATATAAAGTTTTGAACCTCGAAGCCCAATTTTCACTTTTCTTATTAGATATTTTAATTTAATTTTTTATGCGATTTTTAGCGTTCTTTTTATGCTTTGATTCCATTTTTCCTCATTAGTGAAAGGAATACGATTTTATTCTTTTATCCCAACATAATAAATTTAGTTCTTTTTTCAATAAAGCTTATTCGGATTTCGAGCAGCGATTTTTGAATTTTTAAAGAATTTTGTAATACACTTTTTAGTACTTTTTCGCATTTTGAGGCCATTTTTGACAAAAAAAGGGGAATTGTTTCGAACTTTTAGCCTAATTTACTAAATTTTGTCTGATACGATTTTTGAAATTCATCGATTTTTAATGCGATTTTCTAAATAATTTTTAACGAATTTTTGTGCTTTTAGAATCGATTTTTTTTATTTTTGTCAATAGGTTTTTTTATGGATCATGGTTATCACGGACCTGGACAACACCGGGCGAGTCAGCTAATCAAGGAATAATTGAAGCTTTCAAGCTGTATAAAAGAAAGTTCTTGTTCCATATTAGAATTCTCAGAGCATAAGAATGCAAAACAGCAAATGGAATTTTTTCACGTATAAATGTCCTGAATGTCATAAAGTGGACTAATGATTCATAAAATTTGGTACATCAAAGTACAATTTTAAAATCCTTTGAAAAATCTGGCTTTTCGCAACAAATTTTTGAAGATATTAATGATTTACAGTTTGCAAATGACAGTAGCATTTTGAATACAGTATAGAACCTATTATCCCATATCCTTGGGACCGAGGGCTTTCTGAATTTTTGAATTTTCTTGATTTCGGGTCCTTCTAAAATTCGGAACCCCTCTCCTCCCCCCGAAATCTGGAATTTTAATTAAAACATAAAAATTACAAATTTAAAACATTCCCACGTAGAATATGAATGTTTTTAAATTATGCAAACAAAAATTCAATAAAAAAATGAAATAGGTATAACTAATATTCTATCTACAAGCTCCATCTTTATTCTTTTTTTACAGCTACGCAATTTACACAAAAAAATTTAGATTATCGTTTTAAATAAATCTTATTTCATAAATAATTTCGCTTGTTGAGCATGCTGGAAAACTTTTTAAATGACCATTTTTACGCAATCCATCAGAAAAAAAATTAGAAATTATTTTGGAATGCCTGAGAAGGAAAGATACAAGAAAATAAACATAACTCTTTAGTTATATGTGTATTCAAATAATACAGTAGTGTAGCCATAAATTTTTTTCTGGGAAAAGGCAAAATATCTGATGATTTTTTAAAAAATGAATCGTAATATAAATTAATTTTAAACTAAAATTGAACAATAAAATGATTTTTTCCTAATTTTGGGAGTAATAGGGGTCCGTTTCTCGCCTTCCACTGCAATAACTAATTTTAATGGTTGTACATTAAAACAATGGACTAAAAATTAGAAATCCGGTAAAATTTATGAAAAATTTCAGAAATTACAAAATTTTAATAAAAAGTTTCGAATATTTTTTTTAATTCCATATTTCAGAATTCCAGATAATAGGTCCTCTACTGTATTCAAAATCTTATAAGTCAATTGCCTTTTAAAGATAAATCAGTGAATGCTGATTTATTCACAAATTTTGACAGTGATACCCCAATCAGCAATGCTTCCCTTGATCAAGAAAGTTTGAAACAAGACATTAGCGATATTTTTCAAAAAGAAAATGAAGATTGTGTTAGTGAAGACAAAGTTGGGAAAAATTAAAATGATGAAATTTCAGATGCAGAAATGTTAAAAATGGGCAAAAAAAGAAAATGTAAGTCCTAAATAACTGTCCACCAATGCTAGATTTATTGAAGAAACTTGAGTGCATGATTGAAAACATACTTGTTGAAAAAATGTGTTTTAAGCAACAAAAAAAATTGACTTTTTTGATGTAGATGAAACGTCATAAATATTTCTATATTTTTTTAATGAAAAGTTTATTATTGCCAGTTATAGAAATGCTATCATTATGCAAATTACAATAAAAATAAAAATGCTTATAAATTACAGTGTACCTTGTAGTTATGTGTCATTTAAATGAATCACAATGGAAAATTTTCAACTGAATTTTTTTTTTTTTTAAAGTGAGTTTTAAGCAAATTTTCTTCTATGTGGTGTATTTTAAACTAGTCTTTCAGTAATTACATTTGTTAATTCATCAATTCATTGTTGAATATAGTGGAATTTTCTGTATTTATATTTTGTTTTGTTTTTTGAGATCACAAAAATTTTAATGTGCTATTTTGAAAGACATTTCATAAAGTAACCATTTTAGCTGTCCTGAAGGTAGCCACTTTAGGCAGGTTCCAGTGTAGTTACAATTATAGACATTCTTCAAATTTTGTACTAATATTCTATATATTTATTCAATGAATAAGCAATTGTAGAACATGAAACTAAACAACACTATAGAACTAAGAATGAGAAACTAAGCAACAACATATCTGCCAACTCAAAAAAAAAAAAAAACAATAATAATAATAATAAGAGAGATTTTTCTAATGATATTTTTGGGCACTTTAAAGATAGACAAACATGAAAGTTAAAAGAAAAATATAAACGGATTTATATGAACCTTTCAAACAAAAAACAGGAAAAATATTTTATAGAAAAGTTTTAGAATAAAAAGTGTTAATCACTTATGTCAAGTTACTAAATTAATTAAAAGGTAATTACTAACTGATGTTGTTTAGAAAAATAAATTTACATATGAATATCAACTGTAAAAACAGTTTTAGTTTTCAATAAAGACTCGTGCAGAAATTCTGATCAAATTTATTGTTTCGTTTAAAAAAAAAAAAAATTATAAAATAATATTTAATTTTTTTAAATACTAAAAAAATGGAAGATTTATTTTTTGTAATTCCAAATTTAAAAAAAAAATTCTAAGTTTTAAGATTATTTCTCCTCCATTAGCTACAAGGATTTTTTAATAAATGTACGAATTTTTTAGTTATAAACAATTTTTGACTCATGATAACTATTTCTGAACAGTCAAATTTCAAAAATGAATTATTAACGCCGACTTTGGCAACCTTCTCAGACAGATTCTTTGCTTTATGAAGAAACAGAAAACATAATTTGATTTAACAGTTTTTAAGAAATAATGAGAATTTTACTTCTATTTGTTTAGTCTTAAAACTGACTTTTTGAATGTGTCAGGAAGATACGAATTTAGATTTGAAATCAATCTTAACAACAATGACAAGAAGAAATGTATGTTATGTATTTTAATAATTATTTCTCATTTTTCAGGCCCAAATATTTTTTTTCAAATTTTAATCATTTTCAACTAATGAAAAAAAGATATCCCTTTCCCTAAAGAATAATTAAAAAAAAAAAAGGCTTTGATCTTTTAATTTCCAGGACACACAGTTTATATTTGTTGCTAGTATTGTCATTTTCATTTGTTGTGAAAATAAATAACCTTTTACCCCATCCCAAAAAGAAAAGATCTCAAAATACAGTAGAGGTAGGAGATGGCAAAGGGTAAAAAATTAGCCTTTTTTTTTCTCTTTGTCCTTATTGTAGAATTGATTAAAGATTAAGAAAGTGCAAAGTGCATTGAATGGATATAATAAGAACCCATATATTGAAATTTAACAAAGATTAAAAGTGATTGAGGCAATGCGGTGTAAAAATTAACATTTGATATATTATCTAGCCCTAAACATGACAAGAAGTATTAAAAATTTCCACTATTTATATCTAAATAACATTGAGACAGGCATTCCTTTATTCAGAACGCAGCTGAATATATATTTATAATGTGTCAGTGCAAAATCTCACTTACTTTCAATAATATCATTGTATTTCACACAAGCTAAATTAGTTTGATGCAAATCTCACTAAAATATTTTCAGTATTGTTAAATTTGGACGAAAACCCAATTTTATATTGTCATGACACACCTTGTATTTTTGATTAAATGTTTCTGATAGAATAAGTAAAAATAAATTTTACCCCTTCTTGAACTAACTCTAAATAACAAATTTTAGCATAAAGTTTATTTGTGAAAACGTCTTATATATCAAAGAGAACAAAAACATTATTTGTGGTACTTAAGTTTAACGAGTCAGGAGCTTTATTACAAATACAGGTTACCAATCTTATTTGTTGCTGCTAATCATATTCAAAACTTTTATTTAATATTAATAAATCTGCATAAAAATATTTAAAAAATGTAAATAATAAAAAAATAATAAATAAAATATAATAAGTGAGAAATATAAATAAGAAAAGATATCCCATAAAATATTATAAATAAAAAAACTATAGTATGTATTATTATCATTACATTAGAGCTCTGATTAGCTATATTACTTATAGTTTTAAGAAATTAAGCATTTATTTAATCAGTATAACTGACATACTGCTTGGTGCAATTGTTATTTGATCTGGCTTAAAGAATACATAAGTACCCATTATTCTTGTAAGAGTTACTTTAGTGCTTTTCTGAAGAATAAATAATAATGTGACTTTAAAATTTTTCGGTGCGAATGCAGTTTACTCTCCTTCTTGGCGCGATTTTCAAAAATAGCCAAATTGGCGCGATTTTCAAAAATAGCCAAATTGGCACGTTTTTGCGTATTGTCTCCCGAAGCATGCTTTGCAGGGTTGCCATATTGAAACATTTATCGCTAAAAAAAAGTCGCTTGGCGAAGGAGAGTAAACTGCATTTCACCCAATTTTCCTCCAAAATTCTCTTTGATTTTAAAATATTTGTTTAATAATATCAGAAAATTATGATCACAACCATGAAATAATATATATATATATATATTTTTTTTTTTACCAATCAATAGAAGTTCTTTAAATAATAACACAAAGTTTATTTTTTATTTTATTTATTATTTTTTTTTTTAGTGTACTTTACTTACAGTATTTGTTTGTTACTTACAGTTGCTATTCTACAATCCAAACATTCAGTTTACCTGTGTGTCAACAAAAATGAAAGTTCCAAAGCATGAAATTTTGTGTCATCTTACGACCAAATCTCTAGTTCTATATTTACATATATTACCATTAATTTATGTTAACAAATTAGATGGATTAGTATACTGATTTTAAAAATGAGAAATTGTTATCTTACGGGAAATACAGACGCCAGCACAATGAATGAATCACTATGGATGAATTCATGAATAATGAATCAATCCATGAATTATTTTAATTAACAAAATAAAACATTTATTTATAAAATAAAGAAACAGAAAGCATCAGTCAAAATTCACGAATCTAATACTTTAATATTTTTTGGGATATAAAATTTGACACTATTTGACTTTGTATAACTCACAAAAATAAATTTTTAATTCCTTGGTAAAGCTTGTTTCGGTTGATGACCAATATTACAAAAAGGAGAAAAAAAAAAGTAATATTCATATTGTCATTTTAACAGTCTTATTAATAAATAATATATCTAATTAATTAATTACACTGAATTCTTTTCCCAATGAATGAATGATTCCTTTTCTAGGAAGTATGATATAAAAATCGACGAATCATTCTTGCTCTGGCGACTTCGAGCTCGTTTTATTTTTTTGTAATATCTGGTAACTTTTAAAACATCAATTTATTGGCCTCACATTCTTTACTAAAATAAGTTAATACTAACATAGTTTCTTAGTTGGCTAATCTTCAAATAAATTTTACAGTTTCTGGTTATATATCGTGAGTACACGGAATTTCATCTGTCGCAATTTTCATTTTGATGGTAGTCATTTAAAATATTATTAAAATACTTTACTTAGATCAGATAATTTTATTTATCTATAATTTTATTTATCTATTTATTTTGTAATTAATTTGGAGAATGTTATTCGACTTTAAATTTCAAAACATCATTTTTTTTCGTTTACATTTAATTTAAAACATTTTATTGCTCATAGACTGAATTTAATTGTATTCTATCCTGTTGAATGTAAATATATTTCATATGTATGATAGCATACAAAAGTTCCTACATACATTTTATTAAAACGTACATGAAGTATTAAAACAATTTAAGAAACCTAGCAGTGCTAAAATTTGTCTCTTTGACATTCGAGCAAACATGGATTTTGGCGACCACCCTTCCCTTCTGGGCAAAATAAATTTACAAAGATAATTTTTATAAGGGGCCATCCATAAATGATGTCATGCTTGAGGGGAAGGAGGAGGAAGATTTGTAAAATTGTGACAAGGGGGTGGGAGAGAATAAGAAGCTGTTCATTCATTTTTTTTTTTTTCCAAACTATTTTAACCGATAAGTTTTAGATTACAAATTTTATATGAAAGCATTTCTATTTCTATTGCATGCAAGATCAGAAAATTTCATGAACCTGAACAGTATTTAAAATTTTTTGTTGATATATATTTTTGAATGTATAGACAATTATATTTCTAATTATGTGAAAGAAATGCATTCTAAATTCTAAACAACAATTTTTAAAAAAGTTTCAGAAAATGCAATTAGCTATATATTGTCTCTGGCACGGCCTAAATTCTGACTGCTTCCATCTTTCATATATCAGAAGATTAAATTTTAAAAGCCTATCGTATTTATTTAGTCTCTAAAATTTAATACTCATTTGTCTTGTGGATCGTTCATTTGGGGAAAAACTATCACATTAGCTTCATAACCATGGTGCGAGAGGTTGTTTATGACAAAGATGTTAAGTGTATGACCCATGTTCTATTTTTTTTTCTTATGATGAATTTTAACAAGCAAAATTATTAATCATGAACTGGAACAATGTTTGTCATAATATCATAAACCTGAATATCATTCTGATTTGCTTTGGTACATTTTGAGCCCTGGCTGCTTGCTGCAACTTATGTTTTCTTAGCCCAAACCTTAAAAAAACTGAGAAATGTTGTCTGTTATTGCCTTAAATTTGTCCTTCAATCCTCTCACATTGTGCTTTTTATATAATTAAAAAAATTTCAATTTTCAAATTTTTTTGGCGCTTACTGGCCTTTTTAATTCATAGGATTTCACAGAAACACTCCGTAATTCACGATCTAGCTAGAGGGTGCCATGTAACCTCCTCAAAAGCGAGTAGAAAACTCAATTCAGAACTAGGGCTATGCTAGATTTAATTGTGTTCAATCGTGCTAATAACAAGAATCGCTAACATAGCCTATAGTGTGATACAATTGCAGACTTAAAAAGAAATCAATATAAAACAGTACATTCCATAGTAAAACATCGACGCAAAATATTTTTTATTTACATACAAATAATGTTGTACAACATAAACAGAGGCTTGTAATGACCATACAATATGTTTACGGTAAAGGGATTGTTACTAAATTAATCATTTTAATGTTGAATATGTAGAGTTTTATTTATTTTATTTCTGTGGAGAAACATGAATAACTATGTAGATTTAGAATAAATACTATTCACTCACTGTTATTACAGCTCATAAACATAAACAAAACATACTTGAATTAACACATATATTTATCTACTAAATACATAAATACTACATTAATGCATATAGGCAGTAGATATTAAATATTTTCTTTATATATTATGGTTATTAAGAAAAATGCAAAAAATATAAACAGCATGTATGGACCATACCGGTACATCATACCTACAAGTACAAAATTGAAACTGAAACATAAATTTGTTATTCTTCCTATTTTCGGACGAAAATGATTATGAAAATGGCTCAAATCATCTTTTTGAAATAATTAATGCAAACATAAATATACATAATTTTTAATTAGACGTGTTTAGAAACACATTTTTGACAAATAAATATTCATTTATAAGGAAGAGTGGGATATTTTTTACAAAATTAGGAAAAACAACTTTGTTTGACACAAAAACAAAACTTTCAATTTATAGAATACAAAATGAAACACTTTCTAATATTCTTGAGCAATATAGAAGCATAATTTGCAGAAAAAAATATAATTTAAAAAAATGTAAGTTTCTTTTATGTTGTAATATATGAAGTTATTGATAATATTCATATAATGTTCCATAACTAGCCAGGATGGGTGACACCGGGGCGGGTGTAAATGGTGTCACCCCCTCCCCCCAAATCTTTTTTTTTCGATCACAATTCTACGTTATTACAAATAAAATTTTAACATTTTTTGCATGTCTGTTGTAATTTTATAGATAATTCGAAAAAATAGATAAAAAATTGTAATTTAAATACAAAATTCTAAAAAAGTCCATACATTTATGTAAAAGCCGACTTTGATTTTTTAACAAAATTTCTGAAAACTTATATACTGTTTTTCTTTATCGTAATAAACTTAGTATTTTTTTCTGTGATTATTGCTTAATTTTTGAACTATTATTCCATAAAATCATCTGTCCATGTACTTTTGAGATGCAATACAGTTTACAATCTAAATTTAATGCTTTCCTGGAATTCAGGGGTGCAGACACCGAATAAAGTATAAATTATATTATCTAATAATATAGATTGTACTGTATGCCAATACCATCGCTTAAAAAAGAGGGGGGGGGGGGGGGGGCAAAGAAATGCACAACATCTACAACACTGGAAAAGACCTAACTTTTCCTTATTTACCTTCAGACTTCCCATATAAGAAACCACAGTGGTGATTCATAACTCATTCAATAGTTCGCATAAGTCAATGCTATATGTAGATTTTTTTTTTCTTTAAGTTTGCTTTTGCTCTCACTCGTTGGAAAGGTAAGTTTCTGTTCCTGGTGCATATCTTATTTAGACACCCCATTCTGTGTAAAATTTCAGATTCTTCAAGAAAAGAAAATTAACTCTGTTATGTGATGCGCTAAAAATTTCATTCCATTTCAGAATTTTTTAAAAATTTTTATAAGATTATACATATATATATATATATATATATAATTCCAAATAAGGATTGGGTGTCATCCCTTGGAGGGTGACACCCAGGGCGGAACGCTTCTCCACCCTCCCCCCCCACTAGCTAAGCCACTGACGTTCTATAAATACAGCAGTGTGCAAAGAGAAAATTATGCCTGGGGCGAGATTTTAAATTGGCGCCCCCCCCCCCCTCCTCCAATCATCATTTCTCTTTGTGACAGGTATCACAACATTGAAAAGTGTAAAAATGCAATTAAAGTCAATACATATTTGTCATTTATTTCAAACTTAAAAAGATTTTATTTAAAAAACTAAATAATATAAAAGAACATTGCACTTATATGTTGGCAAAGGAGACACTTTGGATGCCAAGAAAGAAGCAACATGTTATTTTGAGAATGCATGTTTTTTTCACACAAATATCCCAATATATTTGTATATATAATTTTTCAAAAAAAAGAAGAAGAAGAAACAAATGACGATGTTAATATAAATTTGGTGCCCCCTCAATTTCCACGCATGGGGAGACCACCCCCTTTGCACGCCTCTATATAAATAGGATAATTATTACATCTATACATAAAAAGTCATTACTATACAGAATAGAGGTCTGCACGGGCCGGGCCTCGGCCCGAAGCCCGAGCCCGGCCCGATTTTCAATAATGGCATTCGGGCCGGGCCGGGCTCGGGCCTTACTTCTGAAGACTCGGGCCGGGCCGGGCCGGGCCTAGTCACTAATCTTTTCGGGCCGGGCTGGGCTCGGGCCTTAATTTTTTTGCTGAAGTATCAGGCCGGGCCTAACTTTTTTTTTCCGTATGAAGCGGAGACTGACTCCATTCTTCCTAGTTTTCATGGACCAAAATAATCAGTTCCTATTGAATCTTCCTATGTGAAAATCCTTTTCTCGACTTTTTATAAATCAGCAATATTTGGCTTTGTCCAAAAATTTCTGCAAAAAAAGCATATACTTTTAAGTCGTCATTATTCTACAATTAAACATTAGAATTTATTCCTTTTAAAGAATCGTAGATTACTAGGCGTTTTAAAACAGAAATAAACACACACACACACAAAAAAAAAAAACATGATTATGACGGAATTTTTTTTTTTTTACTGAAAACTGAAAGTTTCTTTTAAAATGTTCATATATGCAAAATGAATACAACAATACGGGAGAAAAAAATATATTAAACATTTACATCTGTTAAGAAAGGAATGCATTTTTTTTCGTTCCAAAGCAATTTCGTCTTTGGAAATTTTACCATATACCGCTTTTTCGATTTTTTGTCTCCATTACAGGGAATATGGATTAATAATACTAGTGATAACTAATACATTTACACACAACAAACAAAGATTCATTTAAAAGCATAAATATCGCAGCCTACAGCACTTCTGCATAAATGGAGATTATAAACATGGAAAAAAAAAGACTAATATAATTTTTTTTGGTCAGAACTCTTCCATAAGATTAAAGATCAATGTTCTCTAGAAATTCACTCGGGCCGGGCCGGGTTCGGGCCGAATTTTAAACTTTTTTCCGGACCGGGCCGAGCTCGGGCCGAAATTTTAACTTTCGGGCCGGGCCGGGTCGGGCCATTATTTTTTTCGTTCGGGCCGGGCCGGGCTCGGGCCGAATTTTTAACTTTCGGGCCGGGCCAATATTTCTTTCGTTCGGGCCGGGCCGGGCCCGGGCCGAAATTTTAACTTTCGGGCCGGGCCCGGGCCTGGAAATTTCGGCCCGTGCAGACCTCTAATACAGAACCCAAGAAAGTATATGAAGGAAATTTCCTTTTAATTCTTGAAAAAAATCTTTATTTCAAGAATCTTTATTTACAATTAATGGTTATATATATATACACGCATATTAACTTAAAATGTACAAAAGCAAAAATAACTAGTTAAATTTGATGAAGCAGAAACATTAGCATTTAAATAGCATTTTTAGCCTAGAAATATTAATTGCCAATTTTATTTTCCACTTAAACATTCCCAAAGTTAAATACATTTAATATGATTGAATATTAAATGAATTCAATCATAATTAAATCATAATTATACAGTAGACTCTTTCAAATCCGCACAGCTTGGGACTATCAAGAATGAGGTTAACTGCAAACCACATTCACTTTAAACGACTTAACACGTTAGCAGAGTCATTTAAACAAACGCTTGTGGAAACAAATGCAAATTTATGCTTATGAGAAGCCACTTATTAAAACTGCAGTATGAAAGATGTAGGTATGCAAAAGTGTGATTAAACTAAGTTAAGCAATGAAGAAACAGTTCTTAAAACATAACAATCCATAGTTTATTCATTCGTTGGAGACAGACATAAAAATAGATGATAACTTTTAGACAGCCAGGTAATTAAACTTTCACAGATTCAAAGCATAACTTTAAAAAAAGTGTCCAGCACTATGGGAAAATTACTTTATGAAATATGTCTTGAAAAACAAACTATTATAATTTAATTTAAGACAGAAGACCATATTTACCAACGCCGTATTATCATGAGATGAGATGACTGTAAAAGGGTCTTATTTTAAAAGCAAGGAAAGCTGAAGAGCTTCCCATTTTTCAAGAGAGGTTAAAAACCTTTTTAAAAACAAGCGAAGTTGAAAAGGATTTCACCGGTATTTATACTCTGAAGGAACAGGCACGTGCCGAAACAACGCCCTCTTACTAGAACAATCTAGGATCAGTCCACTATACGGATAGGGATGACGGGAGTGACGCGATCGACGTAACGAGATCGCGACGCCATCTATGGACGTATCGGCATACTACGCCATAAGGAAAAGTTTACTTACGATGATAGGTCGTTTATCGGAAGTTTATTAAAACCGGCAGTTGATAATTAAATTTAAACAGATGAAAACTTTAAATAGATTAGAGGAATGGGACCTGGCTAATAAAAGGTAAGTTTTATTTTAAAATATTGATAAAAAAAACCCGAATAATTAATAAAAATAACATCTTTTATTTATATATTGAAAAGACTTTAATGAGGCAATGAGACCAAAAGGGTTAAAGCTTGTTTAACACTAGACAACAGGGACTAGAGGTTTTGCGGATTTTAGAATTTTGTGAATTTCTGGTCATTGCTTTGTTTACATTTCTTAAAAAGTAATTTGAATATAATTAATAATGAAATCAAAAGTATAATGAATGCTTACACTATGCTAAAATATTAAAATATGTAATAAACTAAAATAATAAAAATTTAGATATTTTTCTTAAATGATAGAAATACTAAAAGCAAAGGTCAAATTAATAATCAATAATGTACTACAATTAAATATTCATTATAAAGATGAAATGTGTTTTTCCTAAATTATTCAATGACCCTTACCTCATAAAGGTACATTATTAATTTACATCAAGATCATAAAATAATGAAGCTTTATTTCAGGTTTAGCCAAACTTAATAACTAAAAAAGCTTGATTAATACATAAATATATTTGTTAAGATTATTATTACCAATGATATCAGCAATATCTTTATTTTTTCAGAAATAAATTATTCTTTCTTCATGAAAAAACATGAATTGAATAACCTTAACAAAAAATTACAAATTGAAAAATATATAGAATTGATAAAAAACTAAAAAAGTCAAATTTTGCACCTACATCTGAACTGAATGTTTCATTGTTTACATCTGTAAAATATGTGCGGATTTTAGAGAGTTGCGGATTTTAGGAGTGCGGATTTGAGGGGGTCTACTGTATTAATAATAATTCAATCAGTAATATTATATTAATAATAATTCAATCAGTAATATTATATTAATAATAATTCAATCTAATCAATTAATTAATTCAATCATAATTAATGATTAAACAAGTTAGAATATTAGAAATGAGTTGCTATTTGAAAGTCAATGTTAAACCTCCTCACCCAAAAATAGGATTTATTGCCACTTCCCTGATGTAACATTTTTAGGTACATGTGTCATATACTCACCACTTTGGCGTGACTGCATCAAAATAGTGATTTTATGCTTGACATGGAAACCCATTTATTGTTGTTTATTTATTAATAAACTGATTATTTACTTTTTTTTATTGCTATAAATTGTTTTATTCTATAGTTATTAATGAAAATTATTTATTTATTATTATTTCTTTTTTAAAATAATAAAAAATAATTAGAAAGTAACATGTAATTGGTTTTTGAAAATAGTGTTTTCACTACATTGGTGATAGAAAAAAAATTGTGCCAACATGGTGTATATATGACATCTGTGCCCATTTTTTACATGAATTTTGTCTTTTCTCACGATGACAGAATGTATTTCTTTTTCTTAATTAAAATCTTATTTTTTCATTTTCAAATATAGTAGTTAAAAAATATTTATAAATTCAGTTTATCCATCTGTCTGGTCTTAGCTCCCTCCAATAGTATAAGATTGCTGTGAAATTGATATAATGCTGTGGCAAAAGTGGCATGGAATTGAAGTGTGTAGCATTTATGATTTGTTTACTGGAACAATCAAAATAAATCCATTACATGACAGTCTATGAAGGAAAATTATTTGTGATGTATTTTGATGATATTTCACTATTTTAAATCTATTAAAATTTATATTTTATTGCAAGATAGTCATTATACAATTGGGTGTCATTATAATGGATCAGTCAGTGACATGTAAAAGAATGTGACTATATTACTGCCTATAAATTATGATGGCTAGAAGTATGTTTTCAATTTGAGAATGTGATTGAAAATTTTATTTTTTTCCCAATTACATGGTGTGTATAAATTCCATAGTTCTTATGCAGGGTTGCACAAGAAATCTTAAGTAGGGGAGACTGGAGTATAATGGAGCACCGATATAGAAGAGGATACAGCATTTATTTCCTGCCGGTAATGCTAGAATAGAACATCAAAACTTCACAAGCCTCATTTGCATATACGAAATTGATTGTCTCTGATTGCTGGAATTCATTAACTCACTTTGGAAACTTTAAACTATAAATTGTGTGTCTTACTGCAAAATTTAGAACTTTTTGAAGAAAGGTAAATCCATTGAATTAATCATGTTTTTAGAAATATTTTTCCATGATATAATGATTGAAATATCAATGGCTAAGGGTTGTCAGATGAATTTTTTCAAATTTTAACGCATGGGGCAGAGGGGGTACATACACTGTTCCGCCACAGAGTTTCATCCTGTTTATATTGGTTTGGGGAAAAAGTAATTTCGTTTTTTGCCAATAGATAGCTTTAAAGTTGTATACCTCGAGTACTACTTACTCAATTAAGCCATACTATACAGCATTTGAAAGTTAACAGTCTCTAGCACATTTTAAATGTAAAGTTATCATCATCTGTTTAATCAGTCAAAAGTTATTACGTTTTAAAAAGAGAGATTCCAGAAGATCATTTTCGTCACATTTTAGTTTTTTATTTCTAAAAGAGAAAAATGCGGCTCAGGTTCATCGAAAATTGTGTGGCGTTTATGGTGATCGATGCGTAAGTAAACGCCAAAGTCAGAATTGGTTGGCTCGTTTTCGTTCCGAAAATTTTGATGTTAAACATGAACATTTCCCTGGCAGGCCTATCGTTGAAAAAGTCGATGCAATTTTTAAAAAAATCGAAGTAGACTGACGTATTTTTTTCCTGCGACATTGCTACGGAACTAAACATCGAGCAAAAAACACTTTTGAACCATTTACAAAAAATTTAATATCAAAAGAAACTCAATACCTGGGTTTCCCATGAGCTTTCAGTGAAAAAATTTAATGGACAGTTTCCATTGTGAATTGCTACTGATACGGAACAAAATCAAGCCGTTTTTGAAACAAATGATTATGAGTGATGAAAAGTGAATCACGTACGACAACAATGTGCGAAAATGATCATGGTCGAAGTTTCACAAACGATGTCAAAGCCCTGATTGGACGCCAAGGAAGGTGATGCTGATTGTTTGGTGCGAATGAAAAGGAATTGTCCATCATGAGCTGCTCTAACCTGGCAAAACCATTAATTCAACTATCTACTGTGAACAAATAATGCAATTGAAGCAGGTGATTAAAAAACCTGTCCGAAATTGGTCAATAGGAAAAGCGTTGTCTTCCATCACGACACCGCTAAACGACACACATCTTTAGTCACTCGGCAAAAACTGAGAAAGCTTGGTTGGGAGGTTTTGATGCACCCACCGTATAGTCTGGACCTAGATCCAACCAATTACCATTTGTTCCACCCTCTGCGGAACTCTCTTAACAGTGTTAAGCTTGCTTCAAAAAAAGCTTGTGAAAATCACCTTGTTCAGTTTTTTGCCCAGAACTCGCAGAAATTCTACAATGACGGAATTATGGTTTTAGCAGAAAAAGGACAAAAGGTCATCGAACAAAACAGCATATATATTACTGATCAACTTTTTAAATTTATATAAATAAATCCAGTTTGAAAAATACGAAAAAAAGCGAAATTACTTTTTCCCCAACCCAATATAACAAACATATAATGTAAAAAAATATGCATTAAAATATAAACACATAATTGCAATTTGATTCTGTAAAGTTGCAGTTTTGCAGTTTTTTTTTATTTATTGATTAAAGTTATCGATGAAAACAAGCTAACTGCATAAAAAATTTACAACACGGATAAAAATGTTGTAACTGTTGTATGCGAAAAAAAAAAAAATCAAAAGTATTTTCAATGAAAAGACAGCATCAAGTTTGGGTTTTTACTTGCTAAATACAAAAAAAATCTATAATATTCTCCCCCCCCCCCAAAAAAAAACACTCTATCCCATTCTGACCTATGCATAAAGCAAAAAGGGTTTGAGTTACTTTTATTATATTCATTTTTTTAAATTATATCTTGACTTTTTACAACTTTGTATTCTAAAATTTATTTTAAAATGTATTAAGAAACTACTTCTTAATATAGCATAAGGTTTTTTTTAAATATCTTAGACCTAAAAACTTGCTTGAAACCTTAAGTACCCCATTTTGCCCCTACATTTCCTTTTACAGTAGAACCTCGTAGAGTAAAGCCCCGTTTCCAATGTAGTTTTTCAAGCCATCTCAGAGCGGTTATTTTACCCCCTACTCCATTTCCAGTGCACAAACCGGTTAGAAGAAGGACCAAGCCTAGGTCATATTCCCCCAAAAGTCAGACCTGCAAACGACTAGGTCAGTAATTCGCCTTTTACCCATGATTCAGTTCAGGTAATCTTGCGCTACCGTGCTCTCGCACTCGGCAAAGGCTAGTTCTGGTGCTTTTGTATGAATTTTACACAAGCAACATATGCTGATCATTCGAAAGTTTGAAAAGAATATAATTAAATTTTTCAATGTTCAAGTTACAAAAAATATTTTTCAAAGTTTAATTATTAATAATTAATTATAAATTATTATATAATATATATCACATAATTAATTACATAGAATATTTATGAAAATAATAATAATTATCATATTTATTTTTTTAATTATCATTTCTAATTAAAACTATATACATTTTGTTTTTTAAGCTACAATTAATTATTGTTTAATGTAATCAACATTATTATTAATTAATTATTACATAACATGTAAATATTATTAATAAAATTATCTATTAATTAATTATTCTATATTAATATAATTATGTATAATTCATATTGAAAAATCAATTATAGCTTTCTGTAAATAAGTACTTTATTTTAGTTTAATATGATATAATTATTATATTATTTATATTTTTTAGAATGCTATCTGTGATAAAACTATATATTTTTTGTTTTTCAAGCTGTAGTTCCAGCGAGAATTGTCATTTCTAATTCATATAAAACAGAAAATAATAAAATCAGAAGTCTGTGTGGAGGGGGGGAGGGGAGACCCCACTAACGATCCCATGGAATTATACCTGTATGCTCATTTACTTTCATGTAATATAATTTATATTCCATGGGAGGAAGGAATGAAAAATTATTATTTATGACTTTTTTATTTAAATATTTTTGTCTTTGCCACTTTAATATCATTTTAGCTGAAATTTTACAATTTAATTAGTACTGTTAGTTTTGCATTTAATATTAAATCATCACACTGAAACATGGAAAAAAAAAAAACTGAATACAAGTGAAATTTGCAGAATGAAAGCATACTATTCAGTATATATATTATAAAATTATATATTATACGATTAAAAATTATTTTCTTTATTAGAAAAAAGGTTGATATATTGTGTTCATTTCCTTTTAGAAGGATGCTATTTAATGTATTTTGTATACGTATAAATAGAAATTATCAATATTTGCCTTCAGTTTTTTTTTTAAATTAATTTTCTTAAACGGTATATTTTTTGTAAATCATTTTACTTATATTTTGTTTTCTATTATTAAATAATTTCTTTAAATCTAAATAATCTGATATAAATTTATATTATGCGAATTTGTTATTATATTTTTAAATGCAGAAAATTTATAGCTAATTGCACTAAATATTTGTTTTTAGTTTCATATTAGTAATATTACATTCATTATATCTTAATTATATTAATCAGCAACAATTTATTATTATATATTTATAATATTGATTTAGTAAATATTGTTAAATATTTATAATTATAAAATGTTCATATAATTTTCATTTATACTATGCAATTAGTTTTATTTTTTTAAATAAAAAATAATAAATATTTAGACTATATACTAATTATAACTATATTCATATTATACTTATAGCTTATTTTAAACAAATAATAATAAATGTTTATACTCAATGCTAAATTAATCTTAAACATTTAGGATTTTCTTTAAATTGGTTTTTAAATTTGAAGTATTAATTACAAAATATATATCACATATCCAACATTTTTTTTTCACTTTTTATCAATAATGATTATTCCAGAAAAAATATACTAATTGTATCGCGGTTATTAATTATACTATATAATTAATAACACATAGTTATTAATTAATACTAAACCAATATAAAGTATTTTTACAGAAAGCTATAGTAGATTTTTCAGTATAAATTATACATAATTAAATTAATATTACTATATAATAATTATAATAATTATTATAATTAATAAATTTAATTATAATTATTAATTATAATTAATAAATAATATTATTAATAATATTTACATGTCATGTAAGAATTTATTAATAATGTTAATTACATTATGTAATTAGTTGAAGCTTGAAAAAAATGTATGCATTTTTAATTACAAATGACAATTTTTTATTTTTTAGAAATATAAATAACATAATTATGTAGAATATTATATAACAATTAATTATGTAATGTATTTATATAATTATATAATAACTGATGATTAATTATTAGTAATTAAACTTTAAAAAAATATTTTTTGTCACTTAAATATCCAAAAATCTAATTTTATTCTTTTCAAACTTTCCAATGATCCGCAGCTTAGTGGTTCAGACAAGACCAACGTCTTGTATTTGTGTTTTCTCCAGAAGTTCTAGCAATCAGCCAATCATAGATCAGAACAAAGAATTGCGTAGCTTCCGTATTTTTTAAGGGGGTTGTTTTTGTGCTTCTGTATGGAAACGGGTGCAAAATGAAAGCAGGTAGGACAACCGTATACACCCCCTCCCGAAAAAGCCAGTTTGATTTCAAAAGCCTTTGGAAACGGGGCTTTCAAGGGACTATTCATCTTTCAGAAAATAAAAATTTCGGATAATCAAAAATCCTTTTCTTTTAAGATCAAAGAAACATATATGCACTATTTCTTACTATGGTAAAAAGTGCTTAATAAAGATAAAGCAACAGAAAAAGAGAAACAAAAATAAATTACCTTAATTTTAATTTTTAAATTAGGTACCTTTTACATATTTCATGAGGGTTTGAAACCACATTTTGCTTGTCGTAGTTTCAATTGCCTTTGGTTTAAAGCTCTATCATAGAGTTTTTTAATATTATTAGTTCCCGAGTGTCTCAATTCCCCAGTGTCCTGCTTCTGCAATCATCCCATATCTTTTGCAAGACATCCAAAAGCTAATAAAGATTGCTAATTTGTTCATTCCACTTCATAACTTATGGGAGCTCACGTTAAATGCAAAGGAACTCTAATAAAGCTCATCAAAAATACTTACTTGTTGTTCAAAAAGGACCTCTTGAATACAAAGTAAATGATATTTAAAAAAACAACAACAGAAAAGCTATCAAAATTAATTTTGCACACAAGAAATGTGATTAAAAAAAACTTAAAAATGGATTTTAGATAAAAGAGGTTTTACTGCGTTAAAATGGCTCGATGTGAATTTTCATCTGTTTTTTGCATTTAATGGAACTTAGTTTTGTATATCATTTAGTATACATACAAGAATATGTGTCCCCTACAAGGCTGCATAAAAAACTTAAAATTTTTCTGACTATGGATGTTCATTGCAGAAGTCTGGTATTCAAAAGCATTATGTACTTTCTGAATTGTTTATTGAGATACTCTCTTTTGCTTTTTGTTACAGTATTTGAAATAAATTGTAAAATGTTTCATAATTGTACAATGGGTGCATGATTTTTTGTTCTTGTTTAAAGTATGATTTTTATGAATGATTCAAAATAGTTGCATAATGAAATAAAATTGAAATATTATATTTATATCACATATTTTATTTCTCTCTTAAAAATTTTGAGATTATTTATCCAAATATTTTTTAAGTAATTTTAAATAACAGCAAACACTTCTATAGCAAAATATATTGTTCTGTTTTGTTATCATTTACTTTTTTTTGCATTTTTCAGCATGCAAAATTGCATTGTTAAAAATGCACTTATGAGGTAGACATACACAGATAAAGTAATGCATTTATTATTTGTATATTTTACTAGTTTAAGTGAAGAAAAAAGTTAATAAAATATCTTTATTTTATGTGATATAACTTTGTATTAAATAATACTAAGACATACTTACAACTTAAAAGTATTTATTAAGAGCTTTTTGTTACATACTGGATTTAATAGTAGTATGGTCTTCTTGAATTAGACACTTACACAGAGGTAAGATTATCAGAGTGCTTCTCTACTTCAGAGTACAGTAGTAAGCAGAGTACTTCTTATAAACAAAATAGCTGGGCAATGTTATTCCCCATTTTTGGGGGGGTAAAAATACATGTGTCATTTTGAACCTCGTTTCTCAAACATAAAATTATATGTGTGGCAGAACATTAGAAAAGACAAAAATGGGGATATTTCATATTTTGAAATGAAATGATTCTATAATCATTTACTAATTTTAATAATAGCTTGTATAAAAATGATATAAATATAATAGCTAATATAAAAATAAATAAAAGTTTAAATAATAATAATAATTACAGACCATTGATGTAAGGGAAAAATACCATAAAGAAAATTTTGATTAGATCTAAAATGATAATGATATAAAAAATCTCCTTACCCTATAGAGAATACTTACACTATTATGTACCAGACCCCCCACACCTCCTCCCCTTATGTGATAACATTATAAATCTACAGTTCCTAATCACATAAATTGTAGAGAAAAATGTAAGCGGAACCAATGGCAAATCTAAGGGGGGAGGGGCGATGGGACGATCGCCCCCCCCTCCTTGAGCCCAATTAAGGATCTGCAGAATGACATTAGATGCTCGCACGGAAAAGTTGTTCGTCCTAAACTCGAGACTGGTGCGACCCGGGTCGAGTCGCGTCAATTCTAATTTATAACACTGGGACTGGGTCAGGTCTTTACACTTTCAGAACCGAGTCGGGTCGGGTCTTATTTTTTAACCGACTTCAAGGAGTAGGTTATGATTTCGACCTGTATGTATTTCTTGTTCACTCATAAATTCTTTAAATATAGATAGATTTTGATAATTCTTTTTTTGTTTGAAAGTGTAAGATGCCCGTGTGGTCCCATTTTAATTTCATTAAATTCTGATGATTAGATTTTTTTTAAATAAAAAAATGTGGATTTAATAAAAAAAAAATAATGATTTGTCGCAAATCATCTTTCATTGTTGCAACCGTTTTCAAATCATAAGCATATTAAAACTATGCATTCATATGCGTTAGCGCCATATTGTCGCCAAGCTTGATTCTTTTTAAAAGTCTGTTAGTATATTTATTTAAAGCATAATTATTTTCTGCAGAGCTGGATAGAACCACAATGTTTTTTTCCAGGTCGGATCTGGCGTAGATTTCCTTTTTACTAGAGGTGTACATTAGAGATGAGACGGGCTAAGCCCGATCTCGGGCCACGGCAGGCCAGAGCTAATTTTTTCTGAAGCTGGAAAATTGTATTTATTTATGTGTAGGTTGAAAGAACTTTTTCCTCTTAAAATTGCCTACTTATTCCTTTTGAACTCATTTTAATTCGTTTTTTTTTTTATCAAAATGACAGGGGAATTGATTGCTTGATTATTTAAGTATGTTATTGCTGTTTCAAATGAAAATTTGTGATAACTACAGATTTATGTCTACGTAATTTCCGAGACGATGTATTTATATGGCGTCAATCAAAACCACGGCCGAACTTAATGTCCTCCTCTCCCTCTCTTTATACGGCCGTAACAAACACTCGAAAAAGCTTTGTTTTCGCGGAATCCTTTACCGTCCCGGAGAATTGTAGGGGACGCCTGTTAACGATTGAGTCAAAAGGGGGAATTTCCTTATCGCCTTGGACTGGACTATTGTATTTCGTTAGGCAAAACTTGAATGAAAATGCGATTTCGGATTTCGGAAAAAAAATCTAAAAATCATTTGCAATGTAAATATATATATTTCAAATAATTAAAAATCGTGTAAATAACCGAGTTATATATATATATATATCGCCCAATCCAAAGTTGCGTGTGTGACATTTACACAACTTAATTTAGTCACCAGCAAAAATATTTTTGAGCATTGGTTTCAATTTGTATGAATTTCAATGTAGACCACTTACACATACATTTATCCAAATCTGAAAATTGTCCAATGTATCATTTATTTATAAGAAAAAAATAATTTCCACCTGTTGCGGGTGTGACATAAAAAGGACATGCATTTTCATCTTTCAGTGCAAAAATGCAAAACTCTGTGAATTATGACAACTGTGTGAATTGATATTTTTATATATTAGACAGTAATACTTAAATAATTATTCTATGAAAAAATTAAATTACTTACTCAATTCTTGCTTTTGTGAAAAATATTCAAAATTTTCGTTGCGGGTGTGACGCCCTGTTGCGGGTGTGACTTGTATAGCCAATAAAATAATGACATACACAAATATTTTCAAGGCAGATTTTTTAAATTAAAGAATTAATCAATATTACAATTATAATATCTAGAGAGGAAAATATCAAACAAATTTCATTTCCAATCTTGAATTCATAATTTCTGGTGGTGGTAGCTTTTTTTACAAAAATGCTCTTTTTTCTCCTAGAATACATCTGACTGACTGGGCCAAATATGTACTTTTTCTTACATTTTTTTTCAAACATTCTAATTCTATATCATCACCATCCATTTGTCTTATTTGTCCATCAAAGTTTTCACTTTTTTAATGTCGAGAACAAAACAACTTCTACAAAATCTCCAACTGCAGATTCATCGTTGGATATTATATCCTTGTCAAAGTATGGATACATCTTACTGACTGAGCCAAATATACACATTTCCTTGATTTTTATTCAGATACTCTTATTCTATAACATCCCCATTCATTTGTCTTATTTGTCCATCAATGTTTTCACTTTTTTTAAATGTGGAGAACAAAACAACTTCTACAAAATCTCCAACTGCACTCTTATCATGGATATTATATTTTTGACAAAATATGGTAACAAACAAATTCTCTTGTGATCACTTTTTGGAGTTATTGCTACATTAATTGTTCCTACGTCAATAAAAACAACATGATGTATTGATTGGATGTTGAGCTCCGATTGTGCTTGGTGCCAGCATTCATGAAACATTTTCACAATATCTTCTGAAATGTCACATTCAGCAAAGTTCTTTTATATTTTTGAGGACTTTTTCTACACACATGGCAAAATCTGAGGCTGAATTTATAGTTGCAGAGTGTTGCTAATGTTACCATTTTCTTGGCAACTGCACCAACCCCCTCAACAACTCCTTTACCATGAAATGAAATGCAAAAGGATTGCCATCCTTTACCATGATTTTTTAAAAATAGTCTCTACTTTTCTCTCCTTGCTTTGTCTCTTTCTTTCTCTTGTTGTAGATATCCTTCATATTTAAAAGGGGTTTCCTTAATCTTTTTTCAATAATATCGTGATCTTTCTGTACTCTTCATTCTCTGCAAAAGAGAAGAAATTAATGTGTAAACTGAATAAATATAGCATTTCCAGTCCAAAAATATAAGCTTAAAAAATTTTTAATATTTATCCCTTGAAATTTCTAATCTTACATAAAGTTAATTATGTTAAATTATGGTTAATTTCAAACTGACTATATACATTTTATGCTAACTTAATAAACATTTTAAACGTTTCTATTATTCTTACTTCTATTTTTTATTTAATTTAAATTAAAAGAGAAAAAAAAATCTTCCCCTAATATTGATTTACTTATTTAAAAAAACTAAATATATATATATTAGATAAATACTATCAAATAAAAAAATTTAAAAAAATGTATATAAAAACAAAACAAAATTAACAAATTTAAAGGAAATTGCTAAAATATTGTTTCGTAAATTTCTTTTTTTAATTTCTATAAAATCTTACCTTTTAAATTAATTTCTTAATCATATATCACTAATAAATTTTTTTTTGTAGTAAAGCAACAATTTTATCAATCCAAACTGAATAAATCAACTGCACACAGTGTCACATGCTCAGATGATGCAAATTTTTATTTATTAACTGGAATTCCCTCTATTAAATCAAAGGGTATAGTTAAAGCTGCCAAGTACATGTTTTCTAGTATATTATTCTTTTATAAATTTACATATAATTTGTTCAAATATGCATTTGTAATCAATTTTAAAAGACGTTGCGGGTGTGACTTTAATTAAATATCACACCCGCAACAGGGACATGTCACGCCCGCAACGCTCAATAATTATTGTAAAAATATTAATTAATTTATTTTGTGTCTGTAATTCAAAGTATCTTAATAAACTATTTTTGAATATAAAGTTTCATAACTTTAAATCAAAAATATTTTTCTGTAGAGATATAAATGTAACTTTTTGTTGCGGGTGTGACACAATAATTAAGAGTAATTAAATATGCTTACCTTTTGTAATGAAGATTAGTGAACACTTCTCTGTAGACAAAAACTCTCAATAATAGCTGTCAGATCATATATATCCAAGTTTGGAGATTTTCAGAATGTTTGTTCAGCTGTACGAGACCATGAAATGTAAAGATTTTTGTCGCAGTCTATTTGACAAAGTCATAGTGTCACTTTATTAATTATTATAAGTATGTTAATGACAAAAATTTAATTATTTTTTGATAAAATATGAAATAGTACACTCTTAACAGTTCATATGCAAAATTTCAACCATATTTAAAGAAATTTAAATTTTCATCCTCATGTCCATTTTTTTGTGAATTGGGCGATATATATATATATATATATATATATATATATATATATATATATATATATATATATATATATATATATATATGATTTTGATTGCCGAACAAGGACGAAAAAAACTTTTATTTTATACCATAATTATAAAATACATTTTTATTTCCATCATACATTTTTATACAATGACTTTCCAGAGTTAAAATAGTTAATTTTGCATCTTTTTTTTAAATTTTTATTTATTTATTTATTTATTTTTTTAAGATCAGCACCTATAATGGTTAAGATATTTAAAAAATTGTTTGCAATGTACAGATAATTAATATTTTCTAAATAATTAAGATACATATAAATACCCATGTTTTGGAAAAAAAATCGATATGATTTCATTGTCCAATATTGGCGAAAGAGTTTGCTTCATTTGTTTATATTATGAAGCATGTAAATATATTTTTATTTTCACCGTATGCTTTATTGTCATGTCTGTCCGAAGTTGAAATATTTCATTTAATATGTAAGTGTGTTGCTTTTCTATACGGTTGTAACTTCAGAACAGCACATATAATGGCTCAAATTTATTGAAAATTGTTTGCAATGTAGGGTAACATCCCCAGTAATTGGCACTTTAAGAATTTGTCTTTAAACTTACTTCAATTTTCATTACAAAGAAATAAGATATTTACTTGGAAATATTTTTAAATCAAAGAATGCATATCTGTGCATCTATTTTGCCCACAAAAAGCAAAAAAAATTGAAAAAGTCTTTTTATAAAAATATATTTATAAAAAGTTGCTGAAATCACCAGTAATTGGCACCTAGAGCACCAATGTATGATACCTTGTGATCCAGTAATTGGCACATATTTATATTAAAAAAAACTTTACATTTTGCATTGGATTCAATCTCTTTAAATGAATTTACTGTAGATGAAGATGCCATATTTCAGGCTTTTGAGAGTAAGAAATCAGCAAATAAGTCTGAAATATGAACACTTTAAAACAATACAATATACTTATATTAATATACAGTAATTGTCATGCTGTCCCCAGTAATTGTCATATGAAGCTTTAATGGATTCCAAATATTCATAATATTTCATATTTTCAAATAAAAACAAATGATAAACAAAATTAGTCTATAACTTTAAAAGTACTTCAAAAATAAGTGGTTTAATCTCAAATTACTTGTGAATTCCTTGTAATTGGAATAAGTGCCAATTACTTGGAACTTGCAAAATTGAAGCACCATTAATTGGCATCTATCATTAATTCAGAAATCCAAGTATTTGTGTCAAAAATACTTTTATACAATTAAAGTAACCCTTTTTAACTAAACAAAACTGTTGTCAATTAAAATTTAAAATATATTATAAATCAGATAATAATGAATTGAAAAGCATTCCTTCCTTAAGCCAAAAAAGAAGCATTTGCAACAAAAATGGCTAATTTGATACAAGCCATAATTGTTTCTCTTTCCAAGGCACTACTGTCATCTAGTAGCATAAATCAAAGTTATAATCTTTAACGTAAATGAGCATATAACTGGTATATAGTCTTACATTTTTAAAAGACTGGATATAAATCTTATTTTAGGACATGTTTGTAGGATGTGCCAATCTCTGGTGCATGCCAATTACTGGGGGTGTTACCCTATATATATGTATGTATCCATATTTTGAAAAATAATTAAGAGTAGTGTAAATTTCCATGTATTGAAAAAAAGTCAGTATTATTTTCTTGCCGGATAGTGGCAAAAAAATTTGCTTATATTATGAAACCAAGTAGTTACATTTTTATTTTTATCATATACTTTAATCCCTTGACTGTACAAAGTTAAAATATTTAATTTTACATGCAAGTTTGTGAATTTTTCTATATGCCTGTTATATTTCAGATCAACACATAGTTTTTTTTTTCTTAAATGTATTATATTCTTTCTAATATGACTGTCCAGAATTCGAATATTTGATTTTATAATTTCCCATAAAATAAAATATTTTTTTTTTTTTTTAAACATAATAGAAATATATAATTATATATAAATATACATATATATTAATATTTCCCAGTACTCTTCATCTTCTGTACCTCAAATGTTTAAAATTATAGTGTGAATTATCTGAAATCAACTTTATAAATCTATATTTTTCGTCCGAAGTACGGTATTAAATGTTTTAAAAAGTTATTCTTATTTCAAAGAGGTTTTTTTTCTTTTTTTCATAAAGTTTTGTTTAATTTTCTTGATATTTTGAAACGGTAAATATTATTTTAAAAAAAATGTTTTATTGTTTATTTTACCGTCAGAATTCTCAGTGTTTTAAGTAATCAAGAATTTAAATATAAAAAAAAAATAAAAATTTAAATATAATTTTTGTTTTCGATGTTATCGTAGAGTATTATGAAAAATATTTTTAAATGCATAAAGCATAGTATTTATTTATCCCTAAATCTTTTAGTTTTTTCTGTCTATAGAAAAATAACGGCCATACAAAATATACATATATAATATATGTCTTTTATAATACATATACAGCGAGGTTTTTCGTATTTTTGTGTGTAAAAGTAACGTTCAGTAAGCATTATTTACAGTCAGTATCAATCCCCCTAGCGGTGAATGATGATTCCGAAACTAAGGGGTGGTTGTGAAAGCCGTAAAGGAACGGAAGCGCTCATGTAGTTTAGCCGTGTCAAAACAAACACAAAAATGAACTTGCTTTTAGTTAGCTTTTCGTTAGTAGAAGATATGGGATCATTTATTTATTTATTATTTAGTTAAACAACGCCAATATTAGTATTACCGTATATACTCGCGTATAAGTCGACTTCGCGTATAAGTCGACCCCCTAATTTATGTTGTTAAAAATAAGAAAATATTCAAAACCCGCGTATAAATCGACCCTACTTCAAAAGGGGAGATTGATTGACTCTCCCCCGAAAAGGAGCGATTCATCGGACTCATTCATACTCCGAAAAGGGACGATTCCTCAGACTCGTTCCTTTTCGGAATGAAATGAAACGAATCTGAAAAGAATTGATTCTGAAACGAATCTGAAAAGAATTGATTCTTCGGAATCGTCCGAAAAATATCGGCTCGTCTGAAGAATTATGCTTAATGTCATATATTGGAATCGGAGAATGACAAAGAAAAATCGGATTCATTCCATTTTTTCTTTCACTCGTTCCTTTTTTCTCAAATTCGTTCCATTTTCTCAGATTTGTTGTTTTTTTCTTGACTCGTTCCTTTTTTCTAGAATATGTTTCATTTCTCTCGGATTCGTTCCTTTTATTGGAACTTCATTGAATGACTCATTCCTTTCGGTGACCGATTCTTTCAAATGACCGATTTTGCCCATCTCCATTTTATAGTATTGGAAATGAGTTCTTGACATAAATCATGCACTTTTTTTTGTTCTTTGCGACAGGATAGGGTAGAATATTTTTTCGAAAAATAAAATAAAAATGATCTTAAATTCAGAATTGTATAGGTTGGAAGGGTTCCGGATTTTGTACTCTACAAACAACGGGGTGCTGCAGCATTGATTCGCTAGCAAACTATTTTCCGATATTTTATTTATAGATTTTTTTTAGGTCTCGCGTATAAGTCGACCCCCCTACTTTGACGTTCTTTTTTTGTCTAAAATTTCTCGACTTATACGCGAGTATATACGGTATTTAATAATGTTGATACTGATAATATTTTCTTCTGTTTTTGCTAGAAGAGAATTAGCTGAAGGTTTGCAAATTATGTAATCTTCGACTCTGCACGAATTATAGTCGTTTTTCACATGAAAATAATTGGTAATTATTGTTTATTATATGTATTTGTCATCATGATCTCCGCTCGTGCTGGAGACGCTGTTTCTTTTCGAAGTCACTTCCCTCAGTAAGTAAATATGATTACCATGTTATTCCAATAGAAAGCAATCGATCAGTATTTTCTCTTTTTCTATAAAAGAATCGGACATTTAAAATAACAATGTCGATTTTTTAAATTTACGTTGATATACAGGTACCTGTCCATTACAGAAGATTGTTAAGAGAAAAGAATCGATTATAAAGAAAGATGTACACTTTTTACATAAAACTGAAGTACGTTGTTCGATTCGCCAGCTTACAAATAATAATTTCTGCAAATTTCATGCATTTATTCGTTAAACATAAACTTGTCCATCAAATTTGTTTGTTAAAGGAGGAAAAATATGAAAATCCTTTTATGTATAAAGTATATTTTAATTTTATACGGATTTTGTTAAGGTTGAATTTAATTTTTCATTTAAAACTATATCTATGTATGAAGTTTTTAAAAATGAGATAGCATTTTCGAAACAATTTTTAAATACCATACAATTTTGTTTTGTATATTTTTGGTATCGGGCTCGGGCTCTGGTGACAAAAAATCTTTCAGGCTCGGGCCTCAAAAAACGAGCCCGAACTCATCTCTAGAGTACATGGGCCAAAATTTTCAAGCCCTGGCTCCGTCCGGTATAAAGGTTAAACGCTCGATCTGGGATCGATACAGCCCGTATGCTGTGGCGGTTCTAAGGGGCGGGAGGAGCTGGCGAAGTCCCTCCCTTGGGCTAATAAAGGGCTTACAAAGTGACATTATGCATTCTCATAAGAAATACCTTGGGGCAAAGTTCGAGCCCGTCACGACTTGGCACGGGTCGCGCCAGTGTACGCTGGGTAAGGTTTTCTCTCATTTTGAATCGGGTCGTGTCCTGATCTTGCTTTTTTTGGAGATTTGGGTGGGGACAGGCTTTTTTTCTTTCAGACGAGCCTGCTCTCGATTTCACTTTTCCTAGAAGTTTGCATTGGACAAAATTTCCATGTCTTTTTCCGGAATAAAAGCTAAATATTCTGTGCACCTCTGATCTAGATAACATGATAAACATTATTGGCCCGATCACGACCCGTGCAGCTAAACGTTCGATACGTCTCTGATCTGAATTTCTTCGAAGGATAACGTTCACAGATAAAAGTGAATTTTGTTAAAGGATAAAAAATGCAAATTTCGCCAAAGGATCGCGATTAAAAGGTAAACCATTTTCGCAAGAGTGAAAGCCGAATCAGTAACTGACTCAAATACGAAAGGTATGACAATCTGTCCCGAGCACTAAGACAGCTAAAATGTAAAAGTCAACCCGAACAATAGCAAAATATAGTTGTTAACCGGCCCAAACCCGACCCGAAGCAAAAAAATCGGAAATTAACTTGAATCGCAGAAAACAGTATAAGTTAAACAGATCCAAACACGACCCACGCGGTCAAAACACGAATTTCTTCAAAGGATCGTGAAACAGACGTTCATTTCATCCAAAAATTGCGCAAAAGAACGAAAGCTTTATCAAAGTATTATCTCCAATCAATTCGGGTCAACCCGAACCCTTCTCGCAAAAGTAAAACCCAAATCAAAATTGTATGTCAAACTGCATCAGACTGGAGTTTCAAAATTTCTAAAATCGACCCCCCCCCCCTTGAGGACTCTTCATATCCGCCCTTGAGTGGAACAGGATCTATATTTCTATTTATTACATATACATGTATGTATTTATATCTAAATACAAGTTAAGTCACACCTTAGACTAAATATATGTGAAAAATTAATGGATGAATTTTGTACTCTTTAAGGAAATATAAATTGAGAAATCAGCTACTTAATTGACAGCTAAATTTTAAATCAGTTTTTAAAAAATATATTGTTTACTATTTTTTTCTGTTTTTAGATTCGAATTTTGATAAACTTCTTTGTGAAGTCATTACCTTGGATGAAAATGACAACAATCTCTTCATACTGACATTTTCAAGAAGTTTCTGCTGTCATCCAAAATAAGAAATTTTCACTTGAGAAAATGTCATTGATTGCAGAAGAAAATTCTTCCGTTAGTGAACTGCAGGTGGTTCTACAAAATTCTGACAAAGAAAAGCATATCTCCTCTGATATAAAAGAAAAACGTTTTTCTTGTGAAGTATGTCTCAAAATATTTTCTAAGAGCAGTCATCTAAAAAGACATCTCTTTACTCATACAGGTGAAAAACCCTATGTTTGCAAATTATGTTCGAAAGGGTTTTCTGACAATAGTAATCTAAGAAAACATCTTTTGAGTCATACGGGACAGAAACCTTTTGTTTGTGAATTATGCTGTAAAGGATTTTCTGCTATGAGTAGTCTAAAACAACATCTTTTGGTGCATACAGGGGAAAAGCCCTTAGTTTGTGGAGTATGTTCCAAAATATTTTCTGATAACGGTAACCTAAGAAGACATCTTTTAATTCATACAGGTGAAAAACCTTTTGTTTGTGAAATATGTTCCAAAAGGTTCTCTCAGAATAGTCACCTAAAAAGCCATCTGTTGACACATACTGGTGAAAAACCCTTTGTTTGTAAAATATGCTCCAAAGTATTTTCTGATAACAGCAACCTAAGAAGACATCTTTTAATTCATGCACGTGAAAAAACTTTTGTTTGTGAAACATGTTCCGAAATATTTTCTGATAACTGTAACCTAAAAAAGCATTATTTGTCCCATACCTAATAGACATGGCCAGAAAATCTCTTATATTTCTACTGTCAGAATTGAATATGGGCCCTTTATATATCATTGTATTTATTATTATCACAAAGGTTGTGTTTACTATTTAGTAATAAAATTAATGTAAAATTTTCTTCTGCATTTGTCATTTTGATAACAAGCAAATAACTATGGACTTTTTTATTAGATTTCAAATATATCTGTTTTGTAAAACTTGAAAATCCTGTTCGGTAGTTACTTCAAACTTTTTCATTTCACTATAAACTAATTTCCATCTAAAATAAAAGCATAGTCTGATCTGAAAGGATAAATTGTTTTTCACTGTCTTATGATTTAATTGAAGTAACACTTTTAAAAATATGAGAAACGTACCAAAAAATATCTTTGTAAAAAAATATATATTTGTTAATTATCCTTTAAAATATTTTTTTCTGGGATTTAAATGAAAGATATATCATTATCATGTATTCGATGCGCACATCATGAGTAAAGTAGTTTTCTAAAAATATATAAATAACTCTTATAGCATGCCGAATAAATATTCGGCATCCTAACTTGATTCATTATTAATGGTTGTATAGACAAATCAGCTATGGGCAATTTGTTTCTCAGACCCTGTTTCTGTTCTTTCTTATTTGTGTTCTATATAATCGAATACAGAAATTTTTGCAACACGGCATTATTATCTGCTATCATCATCTAATATAATACGGCCAAGTCTTGTGTGTTTGCAAATTTTATCTGAAAACTGTCTCTGGTAATCTTGACTAAATTTTGTATTCTACCATTCTGAGGTAAAAGAAATTCATTGGGATAGGTCACGTGATTGGGAAAATTCGATTAGTGGGTCGTTTTTGTGTGACTAGGGTCACTGTATGTTAATGGGAATGGAGATTCAAACAGTTAAGTTGAAGAGTTGGCGGTAAACAAAATTGCAAAATCTGACGCGATTTTGGCAGGAAAATATATTTTAAAAATTGCCATTGCCAATAAATGTGTTTGGCATCAAATGATATAATGTCATCAAATTCGGTACCGATACATGATTGTTAATTTACTGTGAATGTATGGTTTTTTCGAGTTGAACTTAAGACTAATTTTAAGCCGCTCTACATCCAGTTTTCCTTGCTGTTATATTATAATATGCGAAAATGTTTGTTTGTATATCCAAATTTTATTTAAAAATTGTTCCATTGATTTTGACCGAATTTTGTATTCTACCGTTTTAGAGTATGAGAAAACACAAAAGTTCGAGAAAATTTGATGAGTACGTCATTTAGTCTTCACTGGAGATTAATGATAATTGTTACGCATCTATACATTTTTAACCTTAAATAAATGTTTAAAATAGAGTTAAATTTTTCGGTTTTCTGGTCATTGCTTTGTTTACATTTTCTAAACAGGAATTTGAATATAATCAACCCTTAACTGCTGCTACACTCAGTGGTCTCACAGACCACTGAGTTTTTCAAGTTTCAGAGTTTAACTCACAATTTTTAATGTAACTATAGATACTAATCAAATTCTGTTTCGTTTGGAGTCTTATTACTATCTCTAGAGACATTTGAATAGCTGAATTTTATTTATAATAGTTTTGTATATGAAGTTTAATACAAAAATAGTATTCTGAGTGTTAATTTAACATTTTATTCATCAAATTCATTCAATTTTATTCATCTTTAGATTAAGCGGTCTGACAGACCGTTCACAGTAGTTATGCGACAATTTTTGTCACAGTCATTAATGATTAATAATGCAATCGAAACTATAATAAATTCTTAAAATGTAATAAAATAATGAAATATGTAATAAACTAAAGTAATAAAAATTTAGATAATTTTTAAGGGGATTGAAATATTAAAAAGAAAGGTAACTTAGTAATCAATAGCGTTTAATTAAATACTCATTATAAAGATGAAATTTATTTTCTTTAAATTATTCAATAAAACGTGCCTCATAAAGGTTTATTATTAATCCACATTAAAATCATGAAATGAGGAAGTTTTATTTCAGGTTTAGCAAAATATGCTTTATTAATACATAAATATATTTGGTAAGAATGTAATGATTACGAATAATATCAGCAATATCTTGAATTTTTTCACAAATAAATTTATTCTTCCTTCTTGTAAAAAACATGAATTCAGTAATATTTAAAAAAATACTAATAAAAAAATATATGGAAATGATATAAAACAAGAAAAGTCAAATTTTCTTCCTATAGCTGAACTGAATGTTCCATTGTTTTCATCCATAAATTATGTGCAGGTTTTAGAGAGTTGTGGATTTAAGCGAGTTTACTGTACTAATAAAAGGATTAATAGAAAACTCTCAGGAAATAAGATAGTAAATTTTTTCTTAACCTCTTCACGCTTTTAGCCACATATGTGGATTGTTAGTTTTTTATCATTGTAATTACTGTCAATAATTTAAAAAAAAAATGATGACTCATTAACATCAGAATTCCTCAAAAAGAAATGTAAAAATTTTATGGTTTGGCTGCTCTTATATACAATTAGCGCTATATTAAAAAGATGATGTAAATATTTGCCAGTGAGTGTTGTTGATTATTTTAAGGAATCGTTAATATTTAATAAAAAACGATATCAGACACAAATGTAGATGTTGTTGGTTTTCATGAATTTTTATGCACTCCATGCAGGTTTTTATTCTTAAAATGTGATGTTTTACCACACTTGTCAAGTATTTTATGTCTCCAACACTTAAGATTTTTTTTTATTGGATACAAAGTTTTTAATAAATGAATTTTTAAGGCATTCATTTGCAGAAAAATGAGCTTGTTAAATTTTTATACGATTTTATTTAAATAATTTTTCTTTATATCCAGTTTAATTTAATAATAATTGTGCATTAAAATAACGAATTATCTATAGAAATTTCAATTATTGTTAACATGGAAAAATGAAGAAATTTCAAAATATCATATTTGAAATTAACCTGTCTTTTGTAATGTTCCTATGACAGTATAACTAAATTATTTATTTCAAAACATTTCTACATTTTAATAGTAAATGCTACAATATTGCTCTTAAGCCGTGGTTTTTTAGAGGTGGCTTGTAGATGACGCATTAGATAACTGCATTGTATAACATTAAGTTAAACGTTTTAGTGCCAAATATAGCTCTCAGACATCTACTAAAATGCCGAAAGAAAAGGAGGCTATTTTTACAGATAATTTATATTACATTTTGAAATTAGAATTAGGAATGGCAATAAAAAAGTATAATATTTTTTTAATAGTATGATCCAAGACAGACAGACAGAATAAGATTATATATATATATAAACGTATGCACACGATTTTTACCAATGCACGCCAAAATTAAACTGACTAAAGAAGCGCTATTGCGCCGCCGACATTTTTTACATACCTACCTATAGCGCAGTGTAGCTTTTTGGCAATAAAACGCAGAGCCGTCCGAAGCGATCGTTCGCCCCGGTCGCGGATAGTTAGGTGCACAAAATTTATACTACCAACTTGATTTGTTTTTTTTTTCTTGAAAAAAAAACAAAAAAAAAAACTTTTTTGACAAAAACATACATTTTCAAAATAGCATATGACTTCTTTCTTTGAATCCAAAAGGGATTACAGAACTGTTGTACTATTGTGTAGATACATTTATTCCACATCTGTTTGTTAGACACACTTTGCCAAAATATAGTTTAAATTTTATCTTGTATTATTTAGTTGTTAAAATTAAACATTTTAAAGTTGTAAATAAATGCAAAATAGGTATTCAATAGAATTTTTTTTTGTTTCTTCACTTTTCAATTTTGTTACACCCATCCAAAAAGAAGAGGGAAAGGGGTGCCAAATTGAAGCTCTGTCCCGGGCGCAGTTTCCTTTTCACAGGCCGCTGCTAAAACTGTTAAATTTTGCTGTTTTACTTACTTTTGTTTAATTTATTATTGTTTGTGTGTTTTTATTATCCCATCTGATGTTCTCTTGTGACTGTTATACCCTGTATAGACTATTTTATAACATATTCTATTATAACTTTGTTCAATAAGACTCTTCAAATATTTCATCATCCAATTTGCATGGTCAGATCTAAGAATGTAATCCAAAGTTACACTACAAAATCGCATAAACAATGAATTCTGTTTTACCTTTAATTAGTTAATAGAGGTTTAAGCATTGTAAAAATGTTCTAGTGAATAATTAAAAGGGTGTAAAATTTATTCTATTATAATGTAAATTACAAGAATTTTGTCCCAAAAATTTTCTTTATTAGATAAAGAATTTTAGAAATATGCAAGGAATTATAATAAACGCATGTGTACATTAGAATCACTTTTACCCAAAAAGATTTTTTTCATTGTCAGTATTTACAAAATTATAATTATACAATTTTACGTCATTTTAATCCCGGAATTATCTCCCTAAAATTACTTTATTTCCTATTTTCTTTATGACTATACTATGTATTATATTTATTATGATTTTATTTTTATGCAGTTAGGGAATAGTCTGATATATCATTGATTTCCTGATTATAAGGATGTTACTATAGTTTTTATACACTATATTAAACATTTTATTTGAATTTTTTTCTACATTGATTATAAATGTTCATGAAATTATTTTAATTTAAATTGCATTTCAATAAACATAAAAGTTGATAGATTACCTTTATTCTATCTATTGCAGATACTTAAATCGTAAATACAAATTCACATTACATCATTTAAAACAATCTTCAAGGTGTGAAATATGCAGCAAAATACTTCTTTACACAAGCATTTTGAAGACACTATTTCTGATTTAGAAAAAGAAAAATACAACAAAAATCTCTCTCTTAAGTTTAACTTAACCAGCCACCCATTAATTCACATTAATGAGAAACTTTTCGAGTGTAAAATATGCAACAAGGAATTCTCGCATAAAAGTGGTTTAACTAAACATTTGTTAATACATACTGACGAGAAACCATTTGTATGTGAGATGTGCAACAAGATATTCTCCCAGAAGAGCAGTTTAAGCAAACATGTGTTAATTCATACTGGCGAAAAACTATTTGTATGTGAGATATGCAACAAGAGATTCTCTCAATTCATTAGTTTAAGCCAGAATCTGTTAATTCATACTGGTGAGAAACCATTTGTATGTGAGATATGTAATAAAAAATTCTCACAGACGAGCAATTTAAACCAACATTTGTTAATACATACTGGCAAGAATCTTTTTTGTATGTGAGATTTGCAACAATAAATTCTCACGGAAGATCCATTTAAGCCAGCATCTGTTAATCCATACTGGTGAGAAACCTTTTTTGTGTGATATATGCAACAGGAAATTCTCTCGAATCAGTAGTTTAAACAGGCATCGATTGATCCATACTGGTGAAAAATCTTAGGTGTGTGAAATATGAAACGAGAAATTTTTTGAAAATGGTGATTTAAACTGGCATCTATTAATAAATATTAATAAGAAATCTCTGTGGGGTACACAAAATCTTTATTTTTTTAATAGTATGATTTAGTTTTTGGTATTATCTGATTTTTATACTTCTTGTGTATCAGGTTTTTTTTCCAATATTCAGGAAACGAAATTTATTGCTGTTATAAAGTTTAACATCAACTAAAAATTAATTTCTGATTTCAGTTAGTAAATAAGCAGATTATAGAAGCCTCAAACGCTAGCTGCGAGATACATATTTGTATTTTGATTTGGGTTTGAATTATCTAAAAAATCTTAAATTTTTCAATTTGTTTCTTTATTACATTATATAGATTTATTATGATGTAAGATATTCTGTTGATTCAGAATATTTAAACTAAAAAACATACGTTTAATATAATTTTACATTAACTTTTTTACTTTAAAACTGATTTTCTTATGAACATTAATGAGGAAAAATAGTTTTCCTTAAAATGTTTGTGTCCCAAAAACCTTTGCATTAATAAAAATAAAAGAATAATTAAATATTGAAATCATTGCTTGCGTGTTTATACATTGATTTTTTCTTCATAAAAGAATAATTACCTGACGATGTTTGAAATTTTTACTTTCCCATGCATTAAATCTCTTCTTAAAACTTTCCATCATATTTGAAAAATTTTACGAGTTCGGTTTAATCGTCTTGGATGCTCAAATACCTGTGACTTACTGCTTTGCTATTGACATGTAAATTGAGTTGTATTATGTTGCTTTCGCGATTCCATTTCAGTTGTGAAGTGTTTATAATTCATTCACGGGCATGCGTAAAATAATTACATTCTATTACATTTTTTGGCAGTAGTTCCAAAAATTTTACTGGCCAGGATCAACCAAATCCATTGTAAAATGACTACGTTTTCTTCCCTCTGTAAATTATATCCCTGATTATTTAAAAATGTGAACTCTAACAACAGGATGATAGCAAACAACAGCTGTTCATTTCTCATTTTTTAGTTTATCAAAGTGGTCAATTTTCTCTGTAAATTGATTGTTTAACATAATTTTATAAATGCAATGAGATTGTACATCTTTGCCTTCGTGATTAAAATAGTTTAGTTGTACTTTTTGAACATACTTCATCGTTAAAGACAAGTGGCATAAAGTTCGCACTTTTATCTTCACAAAATATCGGGAGGAGAGACTTACATTTAACGTGAAAATTGATAGCGTTTACATATATTATCAATCATTTTTCTTACTTATTTAGAGTTGGTCAAAAAGGTTTGGACTCTACATTTTTTTCATATGGATAACACCATACACAAGAAGCATTTCAAGATTCTCAGTTGACTTGACCATGTATTATCTGAATTTAAAGTTTAACCCTTTATCTACCGATGGTACTTATAAATACCATTAAAATTACTTATTTTAAAATTCTTTTGATACTTCAATTAGTTGTAATACTGTTTAGAATAAGTTACAGATACATTATTTTATTTTGTTCTAAAAGCATTATTGGTTACACAAAACAAAAATATATTTAAAAGGTTGATTTCTTTTGCCTTTGTATCTTTTCAGCTTTCTTAACGCTGAGAAAGGGGGATAGGGATTTTTCAGTTCAGAATTATTTCTATATTTATATTGTAAGAACATCATATTTGTACATTTCTTAATTCTACAAAATACTGAGACAACAATTTTAAATAAAAGATTTGAGTGGGGTTATAAATATTGCTCATAACCCCTGGGAATTCAAATTTAATTAATTCTTCAAAAGTTTATTAAATGATTATGTAAATCTTTTAATTTAGTTTAAACAATTTACATAAAATGCTTTAGAATATAAAATTTTCATGAATTCATTATTTGGTAGATAAAGGATTACAATGTATAGCCATCAACTAAATTTATTGCTGTGCAGGATGTCTGCTGCAGAGCCATATATATTTACTATCTACTTTTACGCTGTTTGAAATTTACAAGATTTATAAAATAAGCAGTTACGTTATCCAGATATTTCATCTATTTTTTAGGTTAAATGTGTTCAAGGCTGTCACATTCATGTATACCTTTAAGTAGTTTGTCGTGTAACAGATCTTCTTGTGATATGTAGCAGAAGCAAATAAAAATAGAAAGCTCATTCAGTAAATTACTAGACGTGTTCTAAAGATTGTAAAATTCAGATCCAGAAAAATTATAGTGAAATTCATGACTACAGAACTATGTCAATATATTAAAAGAATTATTTGTTTAATTATTTTGATGTAAAATCTATTTCAAACTTTTCATTGGGAACATTTTAAAAATTCAATTACAAAAACTGATTGTTTTAATTTCGCATGTATTCTATTTATTTTTCGTCTGCAAAAATTACATTAAAAAAAAAAAAAACTAATCGGTAAATAGATGAGCAACAAATTTGGAATTGCTCCCTAGAAAGTCAAATTGTCCCCCAGTGGGTAGTACTCGCCACGTTAGAGCCATTGTTCTATAGGAAAATGTCGTTTGTGGTTTATTTTAATGAGGAACTGTCAATCAGGATAATTTTGACCTACCAGAGTAACTTTGGGCCAAGAAAGAAAAAAGATTAAATCTACTACATACTTGAGTTAAGGGGCTACTTCAGTCAAATGAAAAGACCCACTCACTAATGCTAATCCTATGGAAGAAATTTATAAAGATGTCTCGGTTGCATTTCAATATTTTTAAATGACTTTTTTTTTGCATTGGATAGCTAAGATCGATCAGTATGCAGACCGTTTTTTACTTTTTCTATTTGGGTTGCATATGTTTTTTATGAAGGTGCTTTGGTTTTCCAAACCGGTTCCGAAAATGAAAGCGTCCTCATAAAAAATATTTGTAAACAAAATCAAAAAGTAAAAAACGGCCAGCGTACTGGTCGATCTCAGCAATCCAATGCAATATATATATATATATATATATATATATTATTGAAATGTAAAGGAGATATTATAAATATCTTCTTTTGGATTAGCACTAGCGAACAGGTCTTTTCATTTGACTGAAGTAGCCTCTTAACGGCAAAGTTTTGGTCTCTGTATATAGAAAGCAGCACTAGTGTGAGTTTAGCAGGTCATCGGAAATAATTCGTCAAGATTCCACCATGCCAGAATGGATTAAACTTTCTAAAGGTAGAGCAAAGTTACCCTGATTGACTGTAACACTTTTTCAAGATTTATTAAATCTATCTATTTAGCGCCGTGCAAAAGAGGGAGGAAGAAAGGGGGCGATCGCCCCGGGCGCGGAAATTTAGTGGGCGCCAAATTTATACTTCCAATATATTTTTTGCTTGTCACAAGAAAAAGTTGGGGTGGGGAGGGGGAATTGAGACTTTGTCCCGGGCGCAGTTTTCGCTTCGCACGCCTCTGAATCTATTATGAATTCCTGAGATGCACTGAATGATGCTTTCTGTGGCATACCAGATGCAAATTATTTTTTTATTTATTTTTCAGCATTTATACTCAACCTACGTCCCAAGAAATATTCATTGATCCAAATTTAATGGAACTTTGATGATATTGAAGACCTTTACAATTTATTGCAGTATATATATTTATGAAGAGAAAAAAAAATTAGCTTATTTATAATATATAAAGTTATATTAAAACATCCTAATTATCATTTGGTTAGTTATTTCTTAGTAATTATCGTTTCAGTTAAAAGTCCTTTTTACATGGAATTCTGTTTATGGTGCAGTAGTGTATATTTTTAAATCTACTACACTCTTCAAACATTACTTTAAATAGTTTAATTCATGTTCTGTATTTCTGGCTTCAAAAAATAAAAACTTTTTGAATAGATAAAAATCAAATTTCTTAAAAAAAATTTACTGCCTTTTTTTTTTTAATTCAAACTTGGTAACTGCATATTTTGTAATTATTAAATAGCTAATACTAACTCTATAAAGTTTGTGCTGCTACTTTTTTAATTGTACTATTTTGATAACATTTTTTGTATTATTATGTAAATACGAATTTCGTGGGGAAAGGGTATGACAGATTAATAGGATTATACAAAACAATTCAATTACATACAGATTTATGGGTGAAAAAACTGCAACCAATTTAATGATTTTACACTATTTCAAACATAATGAAATTTATTTGCATTTCTAAAGTTATTATTATGATTATTATTATTATTTTGAGATGCTAGCTGTAAAATATGACATGATCTTTTGTTATTGTTTTAAATGCCCAAATCAGATGTCTTCCAAGATATTTTTCTTCCAATATGCCATTGCAAATAATGATTCCTCATATTTTTGTTGTAAACACGTATTAATATAAAGTATGATTCTTCGTAAAGAGGCCGAAAAAGAACTATCGCAATTTTTTACAGATACTCATCTTTAATAGCTTTTAGAAAAGTATTTTTCATCTCAGAAATTAAAAACCATCTAAACATATGTATTTATAATTAAAAAACTTTATGAAAATGAAAAATAAATTTTGAATATGCAGTTGAAATTTTTTCACTGGCGTTGGTATTCAAATTTTCTTTTACAAATTGATTTAAACATTTCACAGCACAGAAAAATTGATAAATTTGTTTATCTTTAGAAGTTTTTTTTAATCAATAAATGCCTCATCATTTATATTTTGTTTTGTATTTAGTAAAACATTAGTGCTTGCAAATCAGATTTGATAATATTGTATCTATAAATAAAGAGAAACTTATTCTGCCATAGAAATACTTAGAATGCTTACTAAAATTTGTACTGTTTCAGATGTGAAAATTTTCTTTTTGTTATTGTTATTAATGAGCAGCTTTTTATCTATAGCAGTTTGCATGAGTTTTGTTGGCTAAATTAAAGCATCATTTATTGAACTCGTTACACTGTTAGTAATAAGTAATGCAATAAAATCATGATTTATTAAATCAAAATTTATTATCAATCAATTCATTCATAATAAATTTTGCCTTTGTTTGAATAATATCACTTATAACTTTTGTTTGTAGATATATTTTTTAAAATATCAATTAGATCTTTTTAAAAATACTTTTAATTTTTTAAATAATACAACCGTTTTGATTTTTAAAAAATCCTTTTTCCCAACCATGATAGATGACTATTTTATAAAATTTTAAGTATAAAATAGATTAGTAATTTAATTACTAATTGATTGGTAGTTGGCTCACTTTTATAGAATGAATTGCCATAGAGATTCTAAAGGGTTTTTGGTTTATTTTCTTTTTTTCTTTTGCCTACTCTATCCAATCATACACAAATATAAATAAACAGAAGAAGAAACTGACCTTACACTTTATGCTCCAATTTGATCAAATGCTTAATTTCCATTTTTTTATATTCTAAATTAAAAAAATTATTTATTTTCAGTTGAAATTATTTAATTTACTTTTTAAAATTTATATGCACAATCATAAAATTTAAATTGCATCCGTCGTTGTTCCAGTCTTGACAAATATCGAGAACAAACAATTAAATGCATGGCTTTAAATGTCTAATATGTTACCATGGATAATGGCAAGAAATAATTTGTCATTTCTCAGTCGAAATTTCCACTGTTAAGTTAATTTATTTGCAATATTGATTTTGTATTGCAAGTACTTTATATAAAACCAATATGTCTGAGCTTAGGGTACTATTTTATGTATTTGGAATGCAAAACATTATTTAGATATTTAGACAATAAAGATATTTCATTGGAATCTTTACAATATTGGCGCAATCATAAGCTTCAATAGAATCAATATTTGTTTAGTACTAAGGTTATATAAACAAATTTCAAATACTACTTCATGCATAAAAAACCTCCACAGAAATCTATATTCATAGTGATTTATTGAACATAAATTCTAATCAGTTTTCGATATAAACTATTGGAAAATGCATAATTTTGATGACACAGTTGATCGTCTTCTAAGAATTTATATGAGTAAAAAAGGGACTTTCTACCCACGTAGTACATGGATCTCTGTTTTCTTTTCTCATCTCCATTATAATTCTTGAGTCTTCGATGGTGCAAAACTGGCAAATGCTTAAATCACAGAAAGGCGAGGATGCTTTAACAACTTGCCACTTAAGATTTTTTTCATCCCAAAGAACAGGAGGACAGCGGGTATCATATAAATAAATCGAATTATTATCGAACACGTAAAATATATCTTTAATTGTGACAGCTTTCGGCAAAAAGTAAGCAAACGGCAAATTTTCAAAGTCCTTCCAAGTATCCCTGTCAGCATCATATACTTCCACAGATTTCAGGTACTCGTCATGGTTCTGTCCACCCAGAATGAACAGCTGCTCTTGATAGACTGCCAACGCAAAAAGACGACGGTAAGTTTTTGGAGCGCTTATTGTACGCCAGATATCAGTGATCGGGTCATAAACTTGTGCAGATAGATGTTCAGTGAAAAGATCTCGGATTCCGACGATGTAAATTCTGTTGTTGACTGTAGCAGCGGCACTTTCTACAAAAGCCTGATGAGTTGCGGCAATTTCCCATGTTTCGGAATCAAAATTGTACCGTTCTAACGTTGTTACAATCTCATCCATTTCTACTTCTGGTGAAGTTCCTCCCATAACATAAATATGATTTCCGGATTTTACTACATCGTAATTCCGACGAGGTATGTTTGGCGGATTTAAAGTTGACCATGTCTTCGACAAAATATCAAAAGTATAGATCACATTCTCCGCCATATCAAACATTATGACAAGCGGTCCTGATCCATGCAAAACAACATCAGGACCAACCATTTTCGAGCTGATATATCGCCAGAAATCAATGTCTTCATCGTACGTAATGAAAATTTTAATTCCCTCGGTATAATCTGATCTGTTAACGAAAGACTTGGTAAAGAAATGCAACTTTTTGGGGATGCGATGTTTTGGAACTGCTGATTGTTCAGATACAGTTTTTATTAACTTGATGCAGGAAGGATTTTCCTTAACAAGTGGACGGTCAAGAATTTCAGAACGCAAATCATTGTCGGCATCATTAAAACGAATGCATAAAATTAAATTTTTGAGCCATTTCTTTCTTTCGTCTTGAAATCCATAAACCCAGCGCTCTACAGCCTTCCATAATTGCCGTTCATTCGAAACATTCAAGGAATCGGAAGACAGCAGCCAAATTAAAGATTCCACCGTCAAATCCTCGAATCTTGAATTTCGGTCTCTTAAGATTTGTTGAAAATTCACCTGAATGAAACGAGAAGATGCCTTGAAAATGCCACCATCTCTATCTTTCGTTCCTTCAAGAAACAAAGGAACGCTATTCGATGTTGTCAGATTCTTGATGGCTAAAAATTTACAGGTGTTTTGAAGTTTTTCCATGCCCAAGATATTAGCTGCTACAAGAATGTCTCTGATGTTATTTTTGGTAAAATTCAGCTTTCCTGCATAGATGTAATTCAAGATGGTTTCTAAAGTTGAGCCTTGAATCACTGGAACGAGCACGTCAGTATGCCCCACGGACGAGTTGCAGAATAAGTTGTGAAAATACTCACTTCTCATAGCTAAAAGCAGGCGATGAACTGGAAACTCACTGCCGTCTTCTGTTCTTATGCAAGCATCGTACAAGTACTCGAAGCCTCGGAAATCTTCAAACATCGCCATTATGTTGGGTGGTGATGCGCTATTTTATTTTGGTTGTTTCTCTTATTTGCATTTAAGTTTCATTAAGGAATATGTATTGTTAATACTAAAACGATTTTCATTCTTGCACATTTGTTGTATTTATCCATTTAAAAATATACTGCCTTAAACAATTACTTTTACAATAATGTAATGTTTTTCTATTTATTATCTTGAAATTTTCTTAGCTGTCCATTGTTGGATAGTATATATGTTCTCAGTAAATAAATTAATATATTTTTAAATTTTTTTAATTAAAAATGTAATGATGCTTTTAGTTAGGCACTAACGCGCATGCATTGTTATGTAATCGTCCTGCCTTTGGTTTTACCATTATTAAAGATGATTATATATGATATTATGAAATTGAACATGCATAATATTGTTAAAAAATACATTCATTGTGACATTAAAACTTTTTAATTCTTTCCAACAAAGTTCAAAAGTGTTTATGAATTCAGTATGTCTATCTGCCGCCTGTTCAATTTCTAACTCGCCAGAATGTACTCAATTGCGTACGAGATTGCTCATATTTTACGAAGTACGATTAAAAAGTTCCGGGAATGTAGCCATTCTTGACAACGACAGCAAGTGTATAAAGTGAAACCGCCTAAAATGTATTCTCCCAACTCTTCTCTACTTGCGCATGTTGGTTTTGTCCATATCATGCAACCGAAACGCACACGCAGCTGTTATCTGCCGAAGTTAGTTATCCTTGCTCTGCGACGTAAAAAAATATGGCTTTTCTTGAACTTTTCTTCTTTTTTTTTGCTCCTGCACCCTCTTTTGGGGTAGCGACATCAACATTAGATATAGCCTTTAGACTATATAGATGTAGCCAAGCTAAGATATAGCCAAGGACTGTCACCATCATTTTGACATCATTATCTTTTAAATCGGATCATTACTTCCCGAGATTGCTTTAAAAATTCAATTTAGAAAGTTTTTATATCGTATCTCGCGCATTTTTACTCTCTTTAAATTTCGTATTGTTTAGAAACTGTTCATGGAAATTATTTATATTTTATATGTAATTAACATCCCAAAATTTATGTTTCTAGGTCCGTCAATAACACAAAAGTCACATTTTTAGAACTCTTTTGTTCCTGCACCTCTTATGGGGTAGTGACACCTACATAAAATATAGCCTATGTTGGAGCAAGGACTGCCACCATCATTTTGACATCATTATTTTTTTAATCTGTCTAAACTTACGAGATGGATTAAAAATTGCAATTTAGAACACTTTTCACGCATTTTCACCGATTTAAATTTCGTATTTTTGGAAAACGCTCTTTGAGATCATTTATCTCTTATAAATAACTGACAAGCCAAACTTTATGTTTCTAGGTGCTTCAGTAATACAAAAGTTGCATCTTTAGAAAGTTTTTTGCCTCACGGCCTCCTATGGGGTAATGACGCCAACATAAGATATAGTCAGTGTTGGAACCAAGGACTGTCGCCATCATCTTGACATCATTATTTTTTTAATCGATTGGTTATTTCCCAAGATTGCTTAAAAATTGCTATTTTGAACGTTTTTAGAATGCTTTTCAATGCATTTTAGAACGTTTTTTGCGCCTATATTCCCTGGTTTGTGGCATCGACATAAGATATAGCCTATGTTTGTACAGGGAAGAACACTATCATTTTGGTACCATTACTTTTGAAATCGTTTCGGTAGTCCAGAGATTAGTCCCTACATATAAACAAACTTTACCTCTTTATAATATAGGTATAGATTACGTGTGATTTATGATGCTAAAACCTATAAATTAAAATGAACTGTAATTTATCATGAAAAGCCAAAAAATGTTAAACTAAAAGGATTATTATAAAAATTGATGAGCAAGGGAAATTTGATTTTTTTGGTAATATTTTTTATGATCTCTTTTTTTTTCAATTTTTTGTGTTAAAAAGTTCATACTAATTTCACTCTTGTGATACATTTTGTACACTTTATAGCATTTTATATTTGTTTAAAAAATTTCAGAAAAAAGGGCCGCTAAAATATATTTTGCCCAGGGCCGCCAAAGTCCTAAGCACTGCCCTGCCAGTGGCGCCAACTTATATGGGCCCGAGCACACCCTATAATTTTAAATCATAGTGTTCCCAATTTGTATTGTTCTAGTTATTTAGTTCATTATATTATTATTCATCTTTCCCCTTAGAA